>OZ018402.1:32574292-32968207 GCA_963969585.1 Drosophila helvetica | reverse complement strand
AAATAGACAGTATACCTAATACATACACATATAAACATAAATGCATATTTACATATATTAAATCATATAGATGTTATCCTACATATACAAATTGTGATTTGAACTAGATAATACAATAAATAAATATGGATATACAATGTATATTATACATATATATTTCTACATATATTCCAAATTACTTGTTTTCCTTTGGGAACGTGCTAAGAAAAAATGTATTTGCGTGTCGCACCTTGAATACTCTAATAAAAAATTATTCTAATATGAAGTCAATTAGGAAATATCTTATTTAGATATCTGCATATGTACATGGGTACAGAAATATATCCGTGTATTAAATTCATATATTGCATGAGGGTATTTAAAATTACAATTGTCTTGATGTTAGGTGGCAAGCTTCTTTAAAAAGTGTTAATACTCTAAAAAGGCGCGCAATTGTATACCATGTGTGTTCGTATGTATGCGTGTTAGATGGATAGAGAAAAAGCGCGCGCGAATTTTGTAAGATAGACAAGTGCTCGAATTTTCCGTTGGTGCGTTGATTTAATTTACAATTAATAACATTTGACGACAAAAAATTGACGTTATACCTCTTTTTATTAATCTACGTGTGCGTGAGTGTTTGTGCAGAAAACAGCATATGCTAGTAGGACGAATAGACCTGCATTTGCTTAGTTAGTGAGTGTTTTGTGGATATAGATGCATATTTTAGTAGGACTAAGAGACCCTCATATGCATATACACGTGTGAGTGTTTGTGAAGTAAGGCATATTATTGTAGGACCTGCATAGGGATATAAATAGTACGTTTCGGTGCTAGACACTTTAGCCTTAACGGTTAGAGAAAGCTTTGAGTGTGTGCGTTCCGTGTGTGCGTGGATTGTGTGCGTAGTTTGTGCAATGCAGTGCATTTGCTGCTGAATAATTTTTGGTGATTTATATCATTACTTAATTCTATATTTTATATATAATTAGGTATAATTAATATTAACCATATTCATATTAATATATTATTATTATTCATAAACTATTACAATTATTACAAAGCATTAACCTACATAGTTGGTTTATTTATAATTCATTATGTCGTCCGCTCATCAAACAGCCAAGCGAAATAGCGGGTATAAATGCATTATTTCTTCATGCCTTAGTAGTTATAGAAAAAGTTCGTCCGATTCCCCTGTCAGATTATTTGCGTTTCCATTGGATTCATCAATGTTTAATAAATGGGTTGAGGCTTGTAGTTTGGATAGCAATTCGGTGAAAGGAGCTGCACGAATTTGCGACAGGCATTTTGAGGCTAGGCATTTTTAGGAAAGCGTAAATTAATTTTGAATGCAATTCCAACATTAAACTTGTCTGAGAATACTTTATGAACTCCATTCAATGCAGATCTGTGGGATAATTATGAATTTTCCGAAAATAAACAAGACAATGAACCAGTAGAAAAATTTGTGATGGGCTGTGCTAAAAAACATGAGACCAGGATTTAATCAGCAATTTAAAGAATGAGTGCTAAGGGAAAAGAGGCAGTACTTTTATTTGACGAAATTAAGATCAGACGAGGTCTTCATTATAATATTGCAATCGATGAAATTCAAGGCTATGAAAATGATGGCCATAATACAAAAAGCCTTTTAGGGCAGCAAGTCTGTGTTTTCATGATTAGAGGCCTATTTGAAAACTGGAAATATGTTTTAAGCTATACTGTAACTGCAAACGGTATAAAACACGAAGCCCTTTTGAATGAAGTGACGGCTAATATTGAACAAGCACAAGCCTTGGGGCTTAATGTAAGAGCAGCTATTTGCGACCAGGGCTCAAATAATAGAGCTGTTTTCAAAAGACTGAAGGTTGACATTGAGAACCCCAGCTTTAATGTTCAAAATAAAGAAATTTTTGCGATTTACGATGTTCCACATTTGATTAAATCGATTAGGAACATCGTTCTAAGAAGAGATCTCGAAACCCCTGATGGCGTTGTTTCATGGAAAATAGTCTACGAATTATTTGAAGTGGATTCCAGAAATACAACGCGACTCTGCCCTAAATTAACAGCAAAGCATATATATCCAAACAGTTTTGAAAAAATGAAGGTCAAATATGCCACTCAAGTGTTTAGCCATAGTGTGGCTGCTATTCGAACAATGATTAGTTCTGAAGGCTTCAAAGAGTGCAAAGAAAGTGCAGAAGCAACAGCAAAATTTATTGAAAAAATGAACAGATTATTTGACTGCCTCAACAGTCATGTTCTTTTTGATAAAAACCCATATAGGAGTGCATTGCAGAAGGAAAATGTTGTCAATACGACCCTGTTGGATATGCGCAAATATTTTGAAGAATTAAAATATCCACAGGAAGTCTATTGCATAAAGGGTATGATATTAACAATCAACTCTACACTTTCCTTGGCTCAAAATGTTTGGAGTGAAAGTGCTGAACTTTTTTTTATTGCAACATCCAAATTAAACCAAGACCCATTAGAAAATTTGTTTTATTTAATTAGATCTCGCGGTGCAACGAACAATAATCCAACTATGTATGAATTTAATGCCATTATTAGTAAAATGCTTTCTATGAAAGTTCTAAAGTCAACAACAGTATCTAGGAACTGTTCTCCCGATGAAGATACGATGTTGGTTAACATTATAAAAGATAATGGGTCAAGTGAATTGGCATCAGAGTTCAAAACTTTTAATGACGATACCTTGATTTCTACTGACGAAGATTCAGAGTTAGAACTTTCGATAGAAGCAACAGAACTAAATGTGCAAGCCGCAGTTTGTGATAATGCATTTCGATATTTTACAGGGTATTTATTGCAAAAGCTGCTGAAAAAGTATGACTGCAATAAATGCTCTGATCTTTTAAAATCGTCCGAGGAGGTCCGATGTTCATCTGAGTTTTTAATACTCAATAAAAATGTTGGCTATGTCAACAATACGTTAAAGCTTAAAGCTCCTTCTAAATATTTCTTTGCGTTAGTTAAAATTCATTTAGAAATTTTTAGTAGGCATTTCGAGAAACACTCTCACGAATTCAAGTTAAAAAAAAACATAGTCCAAAAATGTATATTTTATACGTCACGTAAAGATATATATGCAAACTGGTTTAAATTTTCCGATCCGTGTTTTGCCCACCATAATTATTTGCTGAATCTGTTTGTATTGATTTTGATAAGGAACAATTTTAAATGGATAACAGATAAGAAGATAGGCAATCAAAATGCAAAATCACACGAGAAAAAACTCAAAATATTGCGGCAGTAGGATTTTGTATATATTTTATATAATAATAATAATAATATATAGATATGTATAAGTTTATTACTTTTTGTTAATTTTAGATTTTTATTTTTAATTTGTATGTGCATATATCTAATAGATTTAATTCTAGGCGGGGAACATGGATGTGACTTAATTATTTAAATTAAGTCATATCAAGTCGACTCAAAGGTCAGATTTATATTTGACCCCATTACGGTTATAATGGCCTCCTCGTGGTGTTCCCTGGGTCCCGATCTTCAATCGGGAGCAAATTTGAGCGGCGACTTTATGTAAATATGCATTTATGTTTATATGTGTATGTATTAGGTATACTGGCTATTTAATATAGGTACTAAGTATAGGTAACAGTAAATAAGCATATTTATCATAAAAACGAAGAATAAAAGAAATACGGCAGAAAAAAATTCAAGTGCCGACGGCATTTGCATAATCTGTATTAAATTTATAATAATGTATAATAATGTACATATAATATAATAAATCAATAATAATAATAATAATATAATAATAATATATCAAACAAATAAAATAATTCATTTTTTCCCACGCCCAAGTGTCCCATCCCCCACACACCCCGCCCATTCTTCAATTATTTCGTGCCGTTCAATAAGCATAAGCTGAAGAACCAAAACAAAAACGATACACAAATTTCGTTATACCAGCAGCAATACTTAAACAATGTACGTGAGCATATATGTGCACCCATACATCCAAATACGCTGAAGCAAAACAAAATAAAACAGAAACCAAAAACCCAAGAGCCCAAGAACTGACAATGCCTACAATCAAAAATTTGTTGTGTATAATAACACACACACCAATGCCATTGCTTCGTTGCTGTCGGCTTCGGCTAGCGCCGCGTCATGAGCCGAACAGTTGCTGTACCGAGCCGAACGCTTGGTACTGCAAATCTCAGACTTCGCTTGCGACAGCCGTTTGTATGAAATGTCTTATCTATGTACTGTATGGTTAGTGGTTTAATCCAACAATTCTTCCATCAATCCAAGAAGCCTTAAAATGATTTTTCTTCTATAAGCTTGAGAAAAAGGAAACCAATAATGTTTTGGCAGACATTGCATCTCGAGAAATTCTGCTGATTTGGGAAAAAGCAAGCATACCCACACGAAAATTTCAACACGTGAAGGAAAAGCTTCTAAAATATGTGAAAGATTGGCAAGCCCTTAAAAAAAATAAAGAAAATAAAGCCAAGCGAAATGCAGCATTGCAAAGAAAAGAATTAGCTTGGAAAGAAAAAATCGAGGCACTCTTTGATAGCACATGCTAATGTTTTAAGCATTCTGACGATCGAAGAGGATAAAAACTTTCTAATTTCGCAAAGGCAAAATCGATGTGGAAAAATTGGTTCGCTGGATAAAACGTATTGTAAAAAAATATCTAATAAACTGGACAGAGAAGAAAGATTAAAAACATTACAACACCGAGAAAAGATGCGCGTTCATGCACTCTTGACTATTCATGCTATTCTTGACGCGAAAGCCATTTATTCCTTGAAAATCTTTCTATTCAGAGATCAATTTACAATGTCAAAAAAGGAACTAAAGGGTATTAAAGAAATTTGCACATTTGTTGTTCTAATCCAGGGATGCGCAAAGCTGGCTTATGGATGTGCACGCACAAATACCAATAAAGGAATTCGCACTCACACATGTAACGATCACTTTTTTGTTATTTCAATGTGTACACAGAAAAAAATGGGAACATGTTTCTTCAAAAATAAACAAATGCGTCTCATGGTTTACAACGAAGTGAACTTTTTCGTTTTTCAGTGTACAGCAAGCGAAGAGACAACAACAAAATATATTCGGGATAGGGACGGCAAAACGAAACAATAAAATTGTTGTTGCCAGCAACGAAAGTTGACGCAAAGCGAAAAGTGAAAAATTGTTTGTGTAATTTGCAATGTGCAAAATAACCTTACCAGTGAGTAAGCTCACACACTTCCCATATGCTATGTGCAAAACAAAAACAAATGTGCATCGTGAGCATAGGCACTGCGCACCCCTGTTCTAATCTATGTAAAACACTGGTATAAAGCACCGTCAGCCTCTTCAGCCCCAGGAAACGACTTGCAACTTTTAAAGGATCTCAAACAGTATGAAAAAATCAACTTAAATATAGCAACCGTTGCATTAAAAAAAAAGCTACGTCACCTTTGGTATTTGTCTGAAGAGCTAGTTGGGCTAGCCTTTTTCGATGAAGGTATAACATTAGATACGAAAAGGAAAATGGTGAATGCATTAAATAAAGACGTATCGAAGGATTGTCCGAAACGTCCAACACTGCTGACTGAATCCATTCTCGAAAAAACATTGAAGACATTGTTACAAGCAATACGTACAGTTTTTTTAAACTAACTGGAATGTCATCGGAATTGTTAAAAATGGAAGTGGAAAGCTGGAATAGCGATAATTCTTATAACCGTAATAAGGCGGTAGCTTGCGGCATAAGAGTATTGAACGATATTGCAGAGCGAGGTGTAGCCTTAATGGAGGAATATAATAAATTACATACCACCAATGAAGAACAAAAACAGTATCTCTTATTGTTAGTTAACGACTTCCGCAAAAAGTTTCCAAACACTAATAAAAGTACTTTATGTTGATTATAAACTTGTTTTTAAGATTCAATATTATATAAAAAACTTAAGAAATCATTTTTGAAAAATGTACATTTAATAAAAAAACTTAAATTTTCTTTCTGTGTAGCAACCCCTAAACATTAAACTAAAAATTTGAAAAAAATTGTGTAATTTTACTTACTAATAGAGAACTGATCAAGGGGGTGTCCGCTTGAAAAACTAAAAAAAAAAAAATTTGGTCCAATTTTGGCTCGGCCTAATATACATGTATACATTTTTTAAGAAATTGTTTTTTTTGATGCAGAGTTGTTCTTAAGTCCTTTAGAAAAGTGGTTATAATTACGCTGGAAATTCAGTGTCGTATGTTACAGTTTATTTTTCGTAAATAGCGAAATTATTGTATGTGCAATACAAATTTTAGTCTGGAGAGCATAAACAAAATAAAGTGAGAATAAAATAATGGCGAAGTAACAGTTATTTTACACATTTTTTACGCCATCTCATATTTGCTTACAGTCTTATCTCTCTTTTGTTCTCCTAAAAAGCAATGAAAACCCAGTTTTGACCATACAAAATAAAACAAAATACTCATTTTGGTTAACCAATCATTTGAGATAATGCTCTTGTACAGTTGAATAAAATCGAATTTTTGCATGTTTTTTTCCGGAAATTTTGACTTTGAAAACTCAGGAAAAGTCGAAAAAAAATTATTTCTTGTCCAACATTTTTGGTTTTAGATAAGTACATTTATTGGGCGTCGTTTAAGATATCGTTTGTAAGAATCGATGATTAAACGACTAATATGCAACCGTTTCACCATGCCAAATTTTGCCGTTAGCCGTCATAAAACCGTTATTTTTCTTACAAAAAATATCAAAATTCATTTTTTGTAACAGTTGTTATCAGTAAAATGGCATTTGGGATGGTACAGAACAGCAAAATTCTGCATACGAAGTTTTGGTCAAACGGCTCCCCCGCGGCAGTTTATTCATCGATTATTACAAACGATACCTTAAACGACGCCCAAATAATGTACCTATCTAAACCTAAAACCTATCTTAAAATTTTGGCTAAGAAATCATTTTTGTTCGACTTTCGACTGAGTTTCAAAGTCAAAATATCCGTAAAAAATACCGCAAAAAATTATCAAATTTCACTTTGATAGCTTAATATCTTCTAGACGTTAAGCTGCAGCTACAAACCGTTTGGGTTGGACCTATTTGTCAGCTTTTCAGAACTGCAAAGTTCTATGCACTACCTCTGAAAAAAACATTTAAAAAACTACATTTTAAGAAATTCTTTAAAAAAAAAAACTAAACCATAAAAAAAACCATAATTCTTTAAAAAAAATTTGAATCCCGAAATCTTTCAGAAAAATTTTTGGACACAGCGGAAATTCAATTTTGTCGAGTAGTGTAAATTGGAAAAACCATTAACTGATCAAATTTTTGTTATGAATTTGTATCAGTAAGGTTTCTACTACGTGTTTTGTAATGTCAACTTTATTTAGTAGTTTTAGGGCCGATATCTCGACTTCGGGTCAACACGAATCGGAACGTTAAAGTGTCCGATAACAAAAATTTGTTCTCTTAAGGGTTTATGTCAGTGTTAACTTCCAACCGGCGACTGGGATGCGGTTAACTTTCAAGCGGCGGTCGGCTGACCGATTGAAAATTTGACAGCTGAAAATATTGACAGCTGGTTCCCGGAGTGCTTTCCAAGGGCAAATTTGTGCCCTTTATGCAGCAAATTTTTCGGCAAGCCGATTACACGCTTCCGTTTAAAAAAAACTTTAAAAAATTCTTTTAAAAAAAATACACCCTTAGAAAAAAAAACTACTTTATACCCCGTACTCGGTCAGTATATATGTATGTGAGCTTGTTGTAATTTATTACATGTTCACAAAAGGGAAAAATTTAATTTTAGGCAAAAAAGAAAAAAAAATTAAGTCGAACCTTTTTGGAGATCTTTATCTATTAGATGTTTCATATTTGTTTACATACATTTTTTACAGTTGCGAAAGCAACATAACCCACACTGCCAGATCTCACACTCGTTCTAGCACTAATCGATCAGACTCTCCTGAGCTTTAGGAAAGCTAGTTTCGGACATTGAGTGGAGTCATAACGGGACACATGACTTCTGTCGAAATTGCATGGGGAGGAGGATCGACACGCATACATTCACATTTTTTAGTTCGTTTGCATGAGTAGACAGCACGCGAAACAAATACAACCACTGTTATACACGTGTACATATGTGCAAGGCAGCACTGTGCATAGGACGCTGCCAACCTCTGAAATTTAGCATCGCCTCTGCAGCTTTCCTGTCATTCTTAGAAGTCGTCCCCGGATACTCAAAAGTGCCTTCTTCAGCCTGGCAGACTGGTACTGACTGAGGTATCGAAATGTCTTAAAATACATTACTTATCAGTGGACTCCATCAAATGACAAAAATAGGCACATCACAATGGACAGATCTGCCTCCAAACGACCATAAAAACTACGTTTTTTAAATTATGACGGCTCTAAAGCAGAGACCGGCAGCGTCCTATGAATGTGCATAG
Organism: Drosophila helvetica; assembly: GCA_963969585.1. Taxonomy (NCBI): domain Eukaryota; kingdom Metazoa; phylum Arthropoda; class Insecta; order Diptera; family Drosophilidae; genus Drosophila; species Drosophila helvetica. Next base: position 32,959,759 of record OZ018402.1, on the reverse strand, counting down.
GAAAAGACCACTGGGCAGCGCAGTCGGCTCACGCACAGTGTAAAAACAGTCTGGCTTTGGCCCTATGTACATGGCATCGTTTTTCTGCTCGGCTGCCGCAGAGAAACCCGATTTCATAATTCTTCTCGGCAGCGCCGCGATAGCAGAGACGAATCGGTCTGCGTTCAGAAATCATATTAATTATGATTATTTTTTTTTCTACGCTTTTGTTTTTTCCTCTGATTATTTTTTCTTTTGTTTTGCGCAAAACATTTTCCTTTATTTGACTTAATTTCTTTCAGTGCAATGCAAGAAACGTTTTGCCTTCGTGTTGCTTCGGCCCTATGCACACACGACTTCATTATTCTGCTCGGCAGCGCCGCGGCAGAGAAAATGCTTCGTGCCTGTTGCACTAAAATCATGTGAATGTGTGCGTGCCGACCCCTGCTCTAAAATAATTTAAATATGTGGACACGTTTAAATTAAATAAAAATTAAGCGACTTACGTCTCCAGCATTTCTTCAAGCACTTCGTATTTGAAAAGTCCATATAATCAAATAAATTTTCATAGGCACTCTGGGAACATACTTCATTTTTCAAAGAGTACAGACCCAAGTAACTTGGTGTAATTTTCAGGCTGACTTCTCCATGTTCATTAAGATAATGCCTATGGAAATTCTGATGTGGAAATTTTGCAACGCTCTTTGGGCATGATATGGAATCACTTTTAAATGGAGTTTGGTTTTGATGCAGAACATTGTCCAGTTTTCCCAGTACTAATTTTCTGGCATTTTGGTTTATAGTACTATTATTAATAGACAACGCATTTTTCCTTATGGATATAGACGGTACTAGATTTGAATAAATAGTTACAAATTCATAAAATTCAATAGTTAATGTATTGTTTATAATGAAAACACACCTGGATTTTCTTTGGCCACAAAAATCTGTTCCATTCTGTAATAAATTTCAGCTGAAGGAATTTTCTGAGTTAGTTATAGTAACATATATCAAATTCAAACATATCTTTGCGGGCACTTAAATATTGTAGCGATGGGAGTTACATCAAAAAGGAAATCGAATACACGAGTCAAGCTAGCGTTATAAAGTTCGCGTGCCTTCGGTACAAGCAAATAGGAATGCGATAGAGACTTATGCGATGACGAGAGAGCAACGAATTAGGGAAAATTCATACAAGATATATATCAGGCAGCAAAAACGTTTCGTTTATTGTGCTTAGGTACTCAAGTTTTCACACGTTCGCACATCGATATGCTTTATTTCAATATTGTTTCTGGTAAGCAAAACCAGCTGACCTGCATGTTTCGTAAATATACACTCTGATACAAATTCATTTTAAATTTTCAATTGCTTATTTTGAAGCAAAACGGCAGAAGAATGTCAAAACTTCTTATATGCAACACCTACGTATTAAACATGTCTGACGAACTGTGAGTAACAGCATGCAAATCGCTAATGGTCAAACCATGGTATGGTATGGTATTACTTATGGTACTTAAATTTTAAATTAAATTTGGCGGGAAACATAAGTCTTTACCCAGCTGTTCTGTTACGCGCATGTTGCTATTACAGTCCGAGCTTCTATTTGGTATTAATTGTGCTGTTAAGCGAAGAAATGTATTCCTTTCAAGATCTGAAAAAGGTATCGGGCTACGTTAACTGTTACCACGAATTCGAAAAGCGTATTTACCTTGAACAATTTTTTCCGAGGCAAATTTGAGATTGGGTTAAAAAAGGATTTATAAGGAAGGCACTGATAATAATGTAAATGTATCTTAATGAATCTTAAAAAATGGTCTGTTGTATGAAATGTCTCATCTATGTACTGTATGGTTAGTGCTTTTACACTGCCGCATCATTGTCGAAGGTGCGGAAAAATGATGCGGGGCGTTTACACCAAAGCCGCATCTTTTTCGCCTCATTTTGTCAGCTGTTCGGGCTGCTAAAGTAAACAAACGCTGTGAGTAAGAAAAAGAGTTGAAAATTATTTTTATTGAAATTTAAAAAAATTATCAAAATAATGAGCGATTTACTTTTTAATTTGGAAAACGGTGCATTTGGGAGTTTTACTACCAGCACCCAATTGTTTATGGAGCTTGTTAAGAAGAAGTCCGATGTACATATGTGAAGCTATCTTTGCTCCATCAAACAAAAATTGTGTGCTGACGACTTTAATTTTCAAGTGGCAATTTTAAAGTTGGAATCAGTGCATCCCAAAAGATCTTTTTAAGTTGTTGTGTTACCATTTTGTTGTTTGCTATCCGATTTCTATCAATAAAATTTTAATTTAAATATTTACGATCGGTTTGGCGGTTATTGTTAAAAAAGAACAGACGTTTCCTCTCAATACCCCGTCGATACCCCGAATAATTTCAGTATTTTGTAAAAATACTACACAAAATACGGCAACACTAGCCAATGATGCGCCGCATGAATATAAGATGCGGCCGCATCATTGTCTGCTTCTATCCACAGAGCTCTTACCGGCATCATTATCGCTTGTTCCATTTAACGGAAAAATGCAATGATGCGCCAAAGTGTAAATCGGGTATTAGAAACATTCAAAATGTATGGTGGAACTAACTGGGAAATTCGGAACGGCAAGACCTGTGGGGATAGGCTATTAGCCGTACGTTTCTATGCGATATTTAGCCGATGGTTTTAAATGCAACTCTGGAAAATTGGCATTCACAGCGAAAATGTATACAATGTATTAATGTACACAAGAATAACTGATATTTTCCAGCGAATGGCGACGAGCAGGGAGGTTTTTTAATGGCAAATGCTCAATTTTAATGAGAAATACTGCAATTGCATTGAGAGAAAATAGCGAATAAATAAAATGAAACAAATGTAGTTTTACAAATGTTTATATTTTTTTTTTAGTAATATTTTGTTTATATCTGGTACCGACATTCCGCAAATTTCCTTAGATTATTCATCCAATATTGCCGACGCTTCGATGCGTTACACAATGCTCGACTTTTGATATAATGTCGAATCGTTGCATCTTCCTGGAGAGCCCATGTTCACTTGCATAAATCTATATCTGAAGTATATTGAACTGAAATATAATTGGAAAACTACCGCTTCTAAAACATAGTCTTGTACATACAATTTCACTTGGATTTCGATTTACTTACAACCATCCACATCCTTCTTGGCATACTTACATTAAAACAATTCAGCATTGCAAAAATATTTTTGGTTTTCCCTTCTGTTAAATGGTATCATAAATGTTTGCAACAAAATGTATTGCGTTTGAACCACATTGCAAACAATTGATTAATTTTCCATTATTGTTTTTTAATATATACAATTTTCACACAAACTCAGAGGACACATTTTTTTGTTTGTTAATGTTGTCAGCTGGTTTTTCAATGGATGGCTGATGATAGCATGTGGGAATCGGGGTTTCACATCTTTCAAAACTTTTTACCGTTCCCCGTTAATTTGCTGGGTGGGAAAAGGCTAAGTAAAACGCAAACTAGTAAAAGGAGTAAAATATGGCAGTAATTTGTATTTTCCGCGATGCTGTATTAAAGGTTTTATACCCTTTTTACACTGGGACGCATCATTGCATTTATCCGTTAAATGGATCATGTGACAATGATGTTCATAATAGCCCTGTGGATAGAAGAAGACAATGATGCGGCTGCATCTTTAATTATGTACCGTTTTTTGTGTAGTATTTTTACAAAACACTGAAATTATTTGGGGTATCGAGAGCAAACTTCTGTTTTTGACAAACAATAACCGCCAAAACATTCCTAAGCATTTAAATTAAAATGAGTCTGAGAGCAAACAACAAAAGGTAGCACAAATACTTACAAGGTCCACAAAGAACTTTTCGGATGCACTGATTCCGACTTTAGAAGTGTTACTTGAAAACTAAATTACTTCGACAATGATGCGGCAGTGTAAAAAGCCTGTTATAGAGAAATACATTTTCGGTAATAACGTTTCTATTTGGTGTTTATTCCTTTATTCCAAATTTCTAGCAATATTCCCATATCACTCATTGATAACATAACTCATGTAAATTTATACATCGATAACCAAAACGCTTTTGGTATGCCTCTTCGAATTTTCTGCCGGAGCATTGGTATACAATTTTCCAGAAAAATTAAGTTGGTGGGGTTTCGAACTAAATTCCAATTATTTTAAATAAAACGTATTTATAATATATTTATTTGATAAATACTTGCGTGACTACGCTATGTCGTCCCATCAATACCACCAAATTGCAAATTTGCTGGAAAAAGTACGTATAGATTTTTATATCCGCAATGACTGAAATATATATATATATCTGAGTTTTACACATCAGATGACCTCAACAGATAAAGATTTTCGGTTTATGGCAACAAACGATTTAATGATGGAATTGCAAAAGGATAGTATTATTCTTGATGATGACTCGGAAAAAAAAGTAGTACGAATGGTATTAAAATTATTGGAGGACAAAAACGGCGAAGTGCAGAATCTAGCTGTAAAATGTCTTGGCCCCTTAGTCAACAAGGTGAAAGAAATCCAAGTAGAGACAATTGTTGATTCCCTCTGTGCCAATATGATGTCAAATACGGAACAGCTACGAGATATCTCAAGTATTGGCTTAAAAACTGTAATTGCCGAGCTCCCTCAGTCTTCAAACTCTCTTGCCCCTAATGTCTGCCAGCGCATAACAGGAAAATTAAGTACGGCCATTGAAAAGGTGAGCATTTCTTCACTTTACAAGTATTTTATTTATAATTATATATATTTTACCTTTTCAGGAAGATGTTTCAGTAAAATTAGAGTCCCTTGATATCTTGGCAGACTTACTTTCTCGTTTTGGCGAGTTTTTAATTCCCTTCCATAGCACCATATTAAAAGCACTAATACCACAATTGGCTTCATCCCGTCAAGCTGTACGAAAGCGCACTATCGTAGCACTTTCATTTCTTCTCATACAAGCCAATACCAATGCCTATAATGGCGTGATTGATCATCTTCTTGATGGTCTCGAAAAACCACCAAACTCTGCTGCGATTCGAACGTACATTCAGTGTTTAGCTTCAATTTGGTAAGACCATAAATTTAATATTATTAACGTATTAATTGTTTTTTGTATTTTTAGCCGACAGGCTGGACATCGGCTTTGTAATCATACTATTAAACGCTCAATGCGTGTTCTGGAGCAATACAGCGAGCAGGATGACGATGAATTGCGTGAATTTTGTCTTCAAGCCTGTGAAGCTTTTGTTATGCGTTGTCCCGATGCCATACATCCACATATATCTATGGTATGTAATCTGTCAGTTTCGTAGATCTGTTATATTCATTGAGTGCTTTGTTAAAAGATTCTTGCGCTTTGCCTTAAATATGTTACCTATGATCCAAACTACAACTATGAGACCGATGATGGTGACACAGGATATGCAATGGATACAGAAGATGATGAATACGTTGACAGCGAAGAATATAGTGATGATGACGACATGAGTTGGAAGGTCCGACGAGCTGCAGCCAAATGTCTGGAAGTTTTAATTGCAACTAGACAAGAACTTATTGAAGATTTTTATCGTACCTTAAGCCCAGCTTTAATAGCTCGTTTCAAAGAAAGAGAGGAAAATGTAAAGTCTGATATTTTTCACGCATATGTTGCATTGCTTAAGAGCACGCGTCTGACCGATGATGTGACTCCAGATCCCGACTCAATGGATCAAATATCAAGTCCAACTTCACTATTAATGGAACAGCTGCCACTAATCGTTAAAGCGGTGCAACCGTTAATGCGAGAAAAATCAATGAAAACGCGACAAGATTGTTTCTTGTTACTACGAGAGCTCTTAAATTCCTTACCAGGAGCTTTGGGTCCCCATTTGGACAGCGTTGTGCCTGGCATAAGTTATTCGTTAAATGATAAGAGTTCGACAAGTAATATGAAAATCGAGTCGCTAGGATTTTTATATTCTCTACTTCAAGGTCATCCGCCGAGTGTGTTTCATCCACACATACCGTCATTAGTTCCTCTAGTAGTGACTTCAGTTTTCGATCCATTTTATAAAATTGCAACAGAAGCATTAATGGTTTTACAGCAACTTGTTAAAGTAATTCGACCATTGGATACAAATGATTCAAAATCTAGTTTCGATGCGACATCCTTCGTTGGGCAGGTGTATTCTTGCACGTTGCAAAAATTAAAAGTAACTGATGTAGATCAAGAGGTGAAGGAAAGAGCTATAGCATGCATGGGACAAATTATTTCCAACATGGGAGACATGCTAAAAACCGAACTATGCGTTTGTTTACCAATTTTTTTGGAACGCCTCAAGAACGAAGTAACCCGGCTAAGCAGTGTCAAAGCGCTTACTATGATTGCAGCATCCACGTTACGTATAGACCTCACGCCAATTTTGCATGATGTATTACCGACCTTAGGTACATTCTTGCGTAAGAACCATCGTGCCCTGAAGCTCCACTCCTTGGATCTTATTAACAAAATTGTTATCAACTATTCAAGCAACTTTGAACCAAATCTATTGCAGACAGCAATAGTAGAAATTCCACCACTCCTATCTGATACCGATTTACACGTAGCCCAGTATTCTTTAACGCTACTTAGTACTGTAGCCCGGAGGCAGCCGCAAGCATTAGTTGGCATACATGAGCAGTTTTTACCATCAGTACTTATTCTAGTTCGGTCGCCCTTGTTGCAGGTATGTAAAATAATGTTTTAATTTAATAAAATAACAATTTAATTTCTTTAAAGGGAACAGCGTTAAACTGCACGCTGGAGTTGTTTCAAGCTTTGGTTCAAACGCAGTTGCCTGGCTTAGACTATCATTCCCTTGTGTCAAAACTTATGGCGCCAGTCTTGATTGGTGGTGACATGTCGGCTAAAAGTACAACTACGTCCCCAATTGAACCAATACAACTTCATAAACAAGCATATCATTCATCAGCCAAGTGTATTGCTGCTCTAACTCAACAATGCTCGCAAGTGGCCACACCATTAGCAACAAAACTGATAACAGACCTACAAAAACGTAACGATACAGAAGTAATTTTTTGTTTATTAACAATTGGGGAAATAGGTAGGCACTTTGATTTGAGTTCCATACAAGTGCTCCCAAAAACTATTATAGAATGCTTTGGTGCAACCTCCGAAGACGTGAAAGCCGCAGCGTCACATGCCCTTGGAGCGGTATCTGTAGGTAGCTTGCAGACATATTTACCGCTTATTTTAAAAGAGATTGAAGTTCAACCTAAGCGACAATATTTGCTACTTCATTCCTTAAAAGAAGTAATATCGTCTCTTTCCATTACATCTTGTGGTCTCGCCCAATTGTTACCATCTGTGCCATCCATATGGACTCAGCTTTTCAAGCATTGTGAGTGTTCAGAAGAAGGTTCACGTAATGTGGTGGCTGAATGCCTTGGTAAGCTCGTGCTGGTCAACCCTGATGAATTACTGCCACAATTACAGCTAGCATTGCGTTCTGAGAGTGCTACTATGCGTACTGTTGTTGTGTCTTCAATTAAGTTTACTATTTCCGATCAGCCACAAGCAATAGATGTTCTTCTTAAACAAAGCATTGGAGAATTCCTTTTTGCGCTTCGTGACCCAGAACCACAAGTGCGACGCGTTGCTCTTGTTGCTTTCAATTCAGCTGTTCACAACAAGCCAAGTTTAGTGCGCGACTTGCTACCTACCCTTTTGCCATGGTTGTATTCAGAAACAAAAGTTAAGAGTGAACTTATACGAGAGGTAGAAATGGGACCGTTTAAACACACAGTTGACGATGGTCTAGATATACGTAAAGCTGCTTTTGAGTGCATGTACACACTGCTTGAGCAAGGTTTAGATCGTGTAGATGTTATGCAATTTTTAGATCATGTTCAAGCTGGTCTTTGCGACCACTACGATATTAAGATGTTGACGTACCTAATGACCGCTCGTTTAGCCGTTTTGTGTCCGGATAAGGTGTTGCTAAGTAAAATATATTTTGTAATATGGTTATAGTTAATATAATTGTTTCTTCCCGTCATAGGACTTGATCAATTTATTCAACAACTACGTGATACATGTACACATAAAGTGAAAGCCAATTCTGTGAAACAAGAATACGAAAAGCAAGATGAATTGAAGCGTTCCGCACTTCGTGCTGTATCTGCACTTTCTCAAATACCAAAAGCAAGTAAGTAGTCATAGAGATGTATATTTCAGCATAAGAAATAATCCAATATGTTCCCTTTTAGAGAAAAATCAACATTTAATCGATTTTCTAAAATCAATTAAGGATACTCCAGAATTGGCTAAAATTTATGAGTATATACAGAAGGATTCACCTCCGGGGGGCTCGGAAATAATTTTAATGGATCAAAGCTAAAAGTTAAGCATAGATTTCTAGTTTCTTTAATCTGTCAAACTTTCTAATGAGCGAAAATGCAGTTATGTCTGAATTAGATATATTTAAATAAATATATATGGATGTATAATTTTTTTTAATTGACAAAGGTATTGAAAAAATAGTTTTTATATGAAAATTGCTTTTTAATTTTAAAGATTAAGCTTAAATTTGGGTTTTCACAAATGAAAAAATCTTAAGCTGCCTGGTTTGACCTTTTCCTCTGGGGCTCATCAGAAACAGATTTACCAGCATTTTTACCACCATCAGATGTCGGCCCACTGTCTGAAACTGTTTCTGGTGGATGTTCAAGCACGTGATCAATAATACCAAGTGTTTTGGCCTCATCGGGAGTCATGAAATGATCCCGCTCCATTCGTTGGCACATTTCTTCATACGAGTTTTTAGCGTGCTTTACATATATGCTAGTAAGCTGGCGTTTAATTTTAATAATTTCCTCGGCATGTATGAGAATATCGGTGGCTTGACCCTAGAGTAAGTAAATCGTTGGATATTGAATACGGGAAAAATATTATTAAACATACTTGTGCGCCGCCAGAAGGTTGATGTATCATAATTCTGGCATTAGGTAATGAATATCGCATTCCCGGTGCTCCTGCCGCCAATAGAAGTGATCCCATTGAACATGCTTGACCAACGCACCACGTCGCTATAGGCGGCTTAACATACTGCATAGTGTCGTAAATGGCAAGTCCTGCAGTAACAACGCCACCCGGAGAATTTATATATAAGTGAATTGGCTTGTTGACATTCTCAGATTGTAAAAATAATAATTGAGCAACCACGGTAGAGCTAATATCATCGGTTATGTTTCCCATGAGGCAAATAATCCGTTCTTTCAGCAGTCGCGAAAATATATCATACGCCCGTTCTCCTCTACCGGTTTGTTCTACCACCATGGGAATAAGGTTAATACTCCGAACAGAAGATGTTCCGGCAGCACATTTTAGCTAAAAAAAATATATTACGCATATTGTTTGCATAAAACCTATATGACACTTACTGAACTATTTTTTAACAAGCGGCTGACAGCGTTTCTAAGCATTTTTCTAGTATGGCTTCGACGATAATCAACCTGAATGGCAAAACAGCTGTTTTATGAGGCTAAGCATATACATTTCTAATAATAATTTTAGACACAGATGAAATAGAACACTGGAAATTTATGCTGGGATGGCATACTTTGCTAAGGTGATATATGTATACATGTAGTAGTTCCCGTTAGGGCCTGTCTCCAGTACTGCGGAAAATTACTGCATGGAATATGCTACTTATTTCGTGTGTGTGGAACGTAACTAACACAGTGTGGCCAAGAACGTAAGGCGTGCTTGGTCAATCCGATGAATCAGCTGTTTTTAAAAACAACAGCGCAAATTTTAAAAGTTCAGCTTATTTAAAAAAAATAAACTCTGACGATAATGTGATTGTGTTGATAGCGGCATAATTTATTGCCAAAAAAGGGGTACGTACAGCGCAGATTGAAGCGCCCAAATGTTAAAATGATTGATACACTTGTTTTTCGTGATCCGCCAAAGAAAAGGTCTTGCCTCAACAGCATTTATCAAGGCAAACTTCTCCCCACGTTGAAAATTCGCATCTCTCTTGTTTGGTTTGCGAACAGTTTTTTCCTACATCTTTCACTTTTACTTCAGTTATAATAGTCCCATATATATCTGTGGATTTCGTTTTTAGCCTTTTCCCACACAGCACTTTTACGGGGAACGGTGGAAATTTGTGACAAATGTGAAACCTCGTCTCCCACAGGCCACCATCACTAACCATACAATACATAGATGTGCCATTTCATACAAACGGCTGTCGCAAGCGAAGTCTGAGAAATGTAGTACCAAGCGTTCGGCTCGGTACTACAACTGTTCGGCTCATGACGCGGCGCTAGTCGAAGCCGACAGCAACGAAGCAATGGCATTGGTGTGTGTGTTATTATACACAACAAATTTTTGATTGTAGGCATTGTCAGTTCTTGGGCTCTTGGGTTTTTGGTTTCTGTTTTATTTTGTTTTGCTTCAGCGTATCTGGATGTATGGGTGCACATATATGCTCATGTACATTGTTTAAGTATTGCAGCTGGTATAACGAAATTTCTCAATTCCCTTAAGATTCTTGGATTTCTGTGCTCTTGTTACCCTTTACTTTAGCATTTTTAGAGTCGACACGTTTTGAAGACACTTGCCTTATAATATCAGAATAACTCTTGTTTTGTAATGCTCTAGATGATAATTCTGTTTAATATAGAAAATATGAATATAATGAGCGGATATGCATATGTAAATATATACATATAATATATTTCATACATAACTCCCATTGGAATAATTGTCCATTAGAGTATTCAGGGTGAAAATTGTGAATAAGCAAATAATTTTCATTTAATATATATATTTGTATATAATTAAGTCGTATAAACATAAAGACTATACAGTTTGTACTATATATACACATATGTATATTTAATTGTATGGTATATCATATAATATATTAATATAATGGATCACATACAAAAAAGTTATATGCGCTGAAAAAATTATATATGTATATGTATATCATCCATTATTATGGATATTAATGACATATTAAAACAAAATAAAACAGAAACCAGAAACCCAAGAGCCCAAGAATTGACAATGCCTACAATCAAACATTTTTTGTGTATAATAACACACACACCAATGCCATTGCTTCGTTGCTGTCGGCTTCGGGTAGCGCCGCGTTATGAGCCGAATAGTTGCAGTACCGAGCCGAACGCTTGGTACTGCATTTCTCAGATTTCGTTTGCGACAGCCGTTTGTATGAAATGGCATATCTATATATTGTATTGTTAGTGCCGAAATCTATCGCGGAAAAGCCCTAGACTCCTCGACTCATGGCTTACATCAAAACTCAGACAACCTCAAGGGCATTTCCCGACCAAACCAAGCCCTACAAAACTGAACACTAATAATCAAGTATCTAACTGGAAAAATTTCGATCCTCGATTATATTACGCACCCAATAACCAACAACAGTTCGTCCGACAGACTCAAGCACCAAGCATTCCTCCAAGGTCTTACAGGCAATACTACGCCCCTCAACCACAATTAACTCCTCGACCGGTATTCGGTCAAAACCAAAATATTTTCTCACCACCACGTCCGATAGCTGCAAAACCAGAACCTAAACAGGTGCCAATGGAGGTAGATCCTTCCTTCAGGACACGAAATGTCAATTACATGAACAGACCCACAATCAACGATCTAGTGGGCAAACGCCCTCCACAATCAATCCAAGAAGTGCCAACTGTCAAATTGGAAGATAATGACGAACATGTCGCTGGTGCTCCATCGCCCTCAATTGATGCCGACGACAAAGTTGTTAGAATGCAAATAGAAGCACCTTCCACTTCTGCTTCCATCGCCATCTCCTCGGACCTTTCTGCTCTATCAGAACCCGCCCCTCGGGCTGTTCCCACTTCCGCCTTACCTATAAAACATGTGACCCCTCCACCTATTCTTCTTGCTTGTGCTCCTCTGAAATCTATTTTTGTGTCCCTACTCTTTGACTCGTCTACGGATGTTCTCGTTAGAGACTACATCTTTTCTAAACTCAATATTGATGATTCCTCTGTCCTAGTAGTTACCAAATTTAACTTTAAAGAAAAACGTGGTATCTCTTCATTTAAAATTCTAGTGCCGGATGAACACGTAAATAGAATAATCGATCCCTCCTTCTGGCCGAATGATACGATTTGCCACCTGTTTACTAAGCGTACCCCTGAACCTAGAGTTGGTATAATTTCTACTCCTCTTCCGTCTGCTTCAATAAAACTGAATTCTCCCCCTCCACTAAAGATCTCATATCAGAATGTACGTGCCCTGTGCAGTAAGCTCAGCAAACTATATTCTGATAGTGCAACTTTTGATTCTGATATTATCGCCTTTACTGAAACCTGGCTCAATTCCTCAATTTCGGATTCCGATATTTTTATAGACAATTATAACATATATAGATTTGACCGTCCATCTCGAGGTGGTGGAGTTCTGATAGCCTTCTGATTCTCCTTTCCATCGAAGAGTGTAAAAATTTAGAAATAGCCATAGTTAAAATTCGTCTGCGCTCTTTTAGTTTATTCATTTCTTGTTCATACATCCCACCGTCTGCTGAATTCGCAACCTATATGCTTCACACTGCTCATCTACAGTCCCTTTCATCCCAACTTAATGATTCAGATCGTCTTATTGTCCTTGCCCTCGACTATCTTTAAAAAGGCCGATTTTCCCTCTCTGAATATTGCTCTTTTCAGATCGATTGGTCATTCCTCGACGACTTCCATGAAATTGAGCCAGCCACTAATTCATTCTATAGTTCCATTTTCTCCATCTTTACTACTTATGTCCCTTTAGTCACCACCTTGAGAAATCCTTCTGGCCCTTTTTGGTTAACCCCGCTGTTAATCAACCTGAGGAATTTTAAATCCCGCATGTATAAGAAATTTTAAAAATCCGGTTCTCAATCGGACTTTTCCAAGTAGTCAATTGCTTAATCTAAATTTTCCCTATTTAATACGCTTTGCTATAATAAATACTTGGCCAAATGCAAGCTTAACTTCAAACGCGACCCTAAAAAATTCTTCAGGTTTGTTAACTCTAAACGTAACTCTTCTCAATTTCCTTCATCTCTACACATAAGTTGTAGTTTTGCTAATAATGATTGTGACATTGCGAATCTGTTCGCTTCCTTTTTTCAACGTTGCTACTCTGTCCCCTCAATGAACCTTCCCCCTATTCTGTCCTCCACATCAGACCAGCGTACCAGGTACTCTTATCCTATTCCCCTAAAGAGCTCAAATTGTATCTATTCCCCCTTCATCGATTATAATTGCCTGCTAAAAAATTTAAAATCGAGTAAGTTTTCGTTCTCCACTGGCCCGGATTCGGTCCCCAGTGCCGTTATTAAACTTTGTGCTGATTCTCTTTGCGTGCCCCTTCTAAAACTTTTCACCCTGTCACTCGAGTTAGGCGATTTTCCCATCGTCTGGAAGGAGTCCCACATAATTCCTGTCCATAAAAAGTGGTCAAAATCAATTTATCTGCCATTCCTAAACTCTTTGAAAAAATCATTACCTCTCAGCTGCAGCACTTTTCTAGTTCCTTGTTCTCGGAATCCCAGCACGGAAAACGTCGCTCAGTTACTTCTAACCTCCTTGAATTCTCCTCCTTCGTAACTACTGGATTTGCTAATCGGTGCCAAACTGATGTAGTTTACACTGATTTTAGTAAAGCCTTTGACTCAGTTAATCCCAATCTCCTTATCCGTAAACTATCTCTCCTTGGGTTTCCGACTAATCTTCTCCACTGGACTAATTCTTACCTTTGTAATCGATCTCAGCGTGTCTGCTTTAACTCCTCTTTCTCTAAACCTGTTCTTGTTATATCGGGTGTACCTCAAGGTAGCCATCTGGGCCCCCTGTTATTTAATTTGTTCATTAATGATCTTCCTCTAGTCTTATCTCACTCCCGTGTCCTTATGTACGCCGACGATGTTAAGCTATGTTTTTCCTATAATGACCCTGCGTCCCCGTTATCTCTGCAATCGGATCTTGACGCTCTTAATAACTGGTGCCTTATTAACGTTCTTCCACTGAACATATCAAAATGTAATATCATGACTTTCCACCGCAGCAAGCCATACCTATTTGACTACTCCATCAATACCTTTATCCTAGAACGCCAAATCTCATATCTCCTTCATCTCAAATAAAGCCAAAGGAGTTCTTGGTTTTTTCAAAAGATGGTCTAAGGAATTTACTGACCCTTACACCACTAAAGTTTTGTATGTTTCTCTGGTCCGGCCTATCTTGGAATATGGTTCCTGTGTCTGGTCTCCACATTACCAAAAATTTCAAGATGTGACTGAATCCGTTCAGAAACAATTCCTCATTTTTGTACTCCGTGGATTTAATTGGGATCCTGTGATACATCTCTCTTCCTATGAAAGCAGGCTGCGTCTTATTAACCTCCAATCTCTTAAGTCCCGTAGGATCTGTCATGGAGTTCTCTTTCTCCACAAGCTTATCTCTGGTGAGGTTGAATCATCTGCCCTTATTAGTCTTATTAGTTTTGCTGTCCCATCCTGTCCGACTAGGCATTACTTTCCTCTCCACCTTCAACTCTGTCTTTCTAACTACTCTGATCAGGAATCTTTCCGTAGCCTTTGCCGAAACTATAACACATTTTTTCATCTTTTCTCCTTTGATACTAGTTCTAACATAATAGCCTGTTTACACTACAGTTGAGCTATTGAGTTATTGAGTTTTGGGCAAAACTCGAGTTTCATTTACATGAGGAAGCATAGGGGCCCTAGAGGTGGCAAAAAAGTTGAGTTTTGGTTGAGTTTCAATCGAGTTTTTCCGATTTTCCGAATATTTCAACCCTAATCTGCCCATCGTGGAACTATCACCACTAAAAAACAACTAAAAGCATATGTGATTATGGAGAAAAAAGGTAAACAAACAAATATTTCCTAAAAACAATACTTTTAATACATTTGCTATCGCTAGATACGAGATTTGTTTGGTCACTTAAGGCCTTACAGGCATTCCTGGACTTTTTGCGCATTTCTTTAAATAAATAAACAAATAAATAAAACAAAATTGTACTTTTTTCAATTTTTATTTATATTTATGTTAATGAAATGGCTTTTGACACAGCAAATAGACTCACTACCGTACGATATTCCGCAGAGGATCCTAGGAAATGGCTATTCTCTTCTACAGAGGGATTGTCAGTCGAAAATAAGTGTCTTTCGTTTGGAGTTTGGGCAACAGTCCATCAAGTATGTTGAACGCACGCCTTTCATCAAAAGGCATCAGAGTTCTTCGCAACGTCCTCCTCCCAAAAGCTCCATATCTATGCTATTATAATTCAATATTATTATAAAATAGAAGCACTTGAAAATAAAATGCCAATTTCTTACCAGGGTCCAAATGCGTGTATTTAAAATTTCATCAAAATACTACATAGTTTGTGCAGACATTGTCGCCAAATCAATACATCGCACCATCATTGCATCTAGCTGTGCCGAATAAAACATAAATGCTTCCTCGATGTTCATATTTGTGCAATTTAATAATATAATGACAACAACGCTCGCTCGTGTTTGCCAGCAAGCTAAAACACAATAACTCCATAACTCAACTTTGGCATAGTGTAGACACCAGTTCTGAGTTATTGATTTTACTCGGTTATCGATAGGTAACTCACTGTAGTGTAAATAGGCTATAACTCAACTGTAGGTTAAACAGGCTATAAGAGAATGATGCAGTTTTTTTTGGGATTTATGAGATTATTTTCGATTATTTTAGAGTACATCGATCGATATTTAAAAACATTTGTAGCGATATATCGCAAGATTTTGTCTTATCAACATACAAAAATCGCCGTATGTTTAATAAAAATGAGTGAAGAAGTTATTTGGACTATCAAAAATGGTGAATTTGATGCTGTGCAAGATGCGTTCAAAAACGATGTATGTTCGTAGCCAAGCTTTAAAAATGCATTTCATATCATCCGTATTTTTGACAGGCTCTTAAAGTAAATGAGGAGATTAAAGGAAGGTACCCAATTCATTATGCGGCTGATTTTGGTCAGTTAAAGGTGCTCGAGTTCTTGATTCTAAATGGAGCCGATGTTAATGTAAGTTTAGCTGATTTCATTATATATTCTAAAAAACAGTATACACACATATGTATTATATATACACTTGCCAGAATAACTATGCGTACAAGCATGTTGTACAACTTTATCGTTGTAGAAAACCGTTTTAAAAAATATATAGAAATTTTAATTTTTAGGAATAATAGTACATCTATCAGGCTTTATTTTGATGCAACTCCTTAACTACTAGCTAATAAACTGATTTTCAACCACAAAAATTATGCGTTCAAAACAAAAATCCCGAAGAAAATTCCGTTTTTTGGTAAATGTGATGAGAAATCAATATGAAGTCGGATACGCTTTACGTTGTATTACTTCTGCCAACCGATTTTGTTTTGATTCGACCAATTTTTTAGTATCCTGTACCATTCCTGTCTCAATACCTGAAGTATGATTTTTTTGAGCACATCCGTTGATGATATGGTGTGGAGTCGGATCCAGCGCTCCAGAAGGTCCCACAAATGTTCAGTGGGATTAAAATCTGGTGATTGCGTCGGCGAATGGTTATGGTTTGGGGATGTATGGCGACTAGTGGTGTTGGGAATCTTGATTTTATTGAATGTATTATGGATCTCAAGAAGTAAATGGATATTCTAAAACAAAATTTGTACCAAAGCGCCCCGAAATTTTGACTCGAAAAGGACTTTTTGTTGGAAGAAGGCTACGACTCGTAGTATACTGGCCATATTAAAAAGCATTGGTTGCTATAAAACGTTAAAAATCTGTTGAATTCGCCACAGCAATCACCAGGTCTTAATCACACTGAACATCTCTGGGATTGACACTTGGTTTTTAATGAGCTACACTACTGAACAAAATAATAGGTACACGCTTTCTTTCACGTCTCGTAAAACTTTTTTAAGAAACATAAAGCAAAAATTAAATTCTAACCTAAAGTAGACTGTAGAAATATTTAACACAGGCATTTTTCACTTCACATATATTGATTGTGATCGATTAAACATAAAAAACATAAAAAAGGAGTGGCCAAAATAATAAGTACACCAATTCTACAAAGCCAAAAACTCAAAGCATATCCAAATTTTCTAATTATTTTCTTATTTGTAGTAATATATGTAGTAATATTTGTAGTAATATATTTGTAGTATAGCCACTCCTTTTTTGCATGACTTTGGCGATTCTTTTTGGCATACTAGCCATATGTTTGCGGCAAGTCTCCATTGAAATCTCATACCACGGTCAAAGTATCAGTTGGGCGATGTATAGGCCTAACGCCATGCCGAAAAAAAAGTCCCAAACCACTGTACACCGGCCTCCGTGCTTAAACGTTTTCTTTGTGTACCGGACTTCGAATTCCTTGTCCTTGGGTCGACGTACATAGATGTATTCTGAAGTCATTACCAAAAAGATTTTTGTTGTTTCGTCGCTCCATAACATATTATTCCACTTTTGGGACCCATCTGGCCCAGACCATGCCAAATAATTTGCGGAAGGGAACTTTTCGATTTATACGTCCTGGTAAGTCTGTATATTGAAGTCTCCGACGAACCGTTCGATATGAAATATCATTGCCAATTTGAGAGGAAATGGCCTTGGAAGATATGAACTGATCCCTTTTTGCAGGACTGTCGACGCGGGTGTCCGTTGTTTGTGAAGTTTTTTTTCTTCCGTCCTTGATTTTCAGTAAGCATCCATGATTTTGAGGAATTCTGAACAAAAAATGCCAATCGTCCAATAATTTTCGCACTTTTCCAAAGGATTTTCCCTTCATTTTGAAGATTCATGGCAACCTTATCTACTTCAGCAGTGCAATACTTTTTTCAGCCTATCTAAAGATTTTTTAAAACTCTCATGTACTTAAAAATGCAATATGCAATAAAAACCAGCAAACCTTTGACCAGATCCTTATCAAATCCTTAAAAATGTTTAAATAACAAAAGTGTACATATTATTTTGACCAGACCGAAAATGCCCATCCAACACAAATTTAAGCTTAAATGTTTCGCAAGACTGTAACCTTTCAAAATAAAAAGAATTGGCAGCCATGCATTCAAAAACATTCAAGATATATAATATCAAACTATCACGATACCTATTTACTTATTATTTTGGCCATACATACATGCATATATATGTTCTCGTAATTTTCCCTATGTTAGGTAACTTTGTTTGGACAAGTATGTATTCACCCAGAGTCTGGTTCTTTGGGACTTTCAAACATTCAAATTTAGAAAAATTAAACTACTCAATAAAATTGAATTTTTTTTTTTCCCGCTGTGTCCAAATATGACTTTTTCTGATAGATTTGGGAATTTACAAATTTTTAAGCAATTATGTTTTTTTGTAAGCCTAGTATTCAGACCAGCAAAAGTTCTGCTGGCAGAATGTGCAATATAAAAATACTAGCGACCGAGTGGGACCAGGTGTTCATGCCCTACGGTTACACTGTGAACAAATAAAATCTGTTAATAATTCAAATTTTGTATCAAAGCAAGCTGATATGTTTTATTTGTGGGCGCTGTGGTGCTGGAGGACGACAATGCACGGATAAATCACCTCAATATTGTATAAATGCATTTTTGCGGAACAGAAATGCAATCAACTATTTTTTATTCCCTATTTATCACCTAAATTTCATCCCTCAACGATTTCCAAGTTTTTTTGCACGTATCACCTGGAATACATACTTATGAACATTCATTTACTTTTTATAATTATTTGAAATTGTACTCTCTATTCATCACTGCAGCCAAAGACTCACATGCGCCTCTTATTGCGTTTGCATCAAATTGCTTTTTATCCGCCATATTCCATAGCAACTGCCTCTGCTCGATTTCTTTTAATATTAATAAAATCTCCTCTTTGCTAAACTCCCCCAATCTTTTTTTATTTTGCTTTTTGAACCCCATAGCTTTGTGTTTACGTTTCGATTGTAATCAAACACATATTCACGCACACCACTTAATTTATTTCACCGGCAATATAAATTTGTCGTGCCTGGCAGAATACCACAAATACCATGAAATACTTTTTTAGCATATATCGGCAATTATTTTGCTCGAACTGAGTACAACCAAATTAATGACCCTAGCAAAATCATTCTGCTGGCAGAATATTTTTTTCGGTTTCATAAGAATATCAACCCTGATTCCTCTCGATAGCCATTTCTTCGCTACTGAATACTAGGCTTTAGGCGTAGTTTTTATTTTAACAATTTTTGAAATCTGGTATGTTGTTTCTTGTTTTTTTTTCTGAGTTAGTACTCTTATTTTTCACATAATTTAAGTAACATCTAGTTGTATTGATCTTTGCAATTCTGAAAAGCTGATAAATGCAGCTAAAAATCGGCCGCAAACACTTTGTAGCTGAAGCTTAACGTCTCAAAGATATAAGGCTTTCAAATTTGATAATTTTTTTACCGCTAAACCAACATTTTTTGATAGACTTGGGGACTTAAACATTTTTGGGGAATCAAATTTTTTTTAAGGTGTAGTTTTTTTCAAAAGAATTTTCTAAAAGTTTCTTAGGAGTAAAAAGTGCATTTTGAAAAAGATTGTGAAATCTGTTGCATTCGAAGTATATCGATAAGAAAAAATACCATAGTAGTGAGGAGGGGAAATGATTTCCAAACAGGGTGGCAAGGCCAAAATTTAAGAGAAGGGTTTAGCGAGCATCGGAGTGGCGCCACCTGGTCGGTTGATCCTGGAGTGCAAGAGATCCGCGTGCTCTTGGATTCCGGTTCGGGAGAGGCAGTCTCACCCACAGTAGAGTCCCGGTGGGAAAACACCCACACTCCGAAAGAAAGAGAGCATCGTCACCGAATACTAGGCTATGAACCAGGTTCAAGGGCAATAGAAGAGAACACTAGGGACCGCTGGTTCCAGAACTAATATGAGGGACTGCTAAGCAGAGTCAGGGAACTAAAGAAAGAAACCTCCGGTGGTAGCCCCAACTAAAGGGTAGTTCCTTATATGGTGTTTTTTTTTGCTAAATAATGTGAGTGCGATTAGGAGTGGTGCCGACCAATCGAAGTGAAATCAAAAGAAGATATAATTCCAGGAGACCCGGATTAAATATATACGGCGAAGAGTCGAGCAATTCAACGGGGAGGAATAAAAGCAGACCCTAGGAACACGAAAGAGGGAAAACAAGTGAGTCCGCTCCAAAAGGGGGGAAAAAAAATATAAACCCTAAAAGAGAAAAATTTTGTAAACTCCATAGGACCTTGAAATATTCGGCCCGCGGAAATTGTCCTGGCCAACTGGTCATAGTCCGCGGGATTTTCCTGGGCAAATGGTTCCGGCCCCGCGGAATTTCCCGGCCAACAAATTCTTGCTCCCGCCTGCATATGTATATGTAGTCCGGCAAATTTCTTGGTCCACACTCGCTCGTCAGCCGTCTATGTCCATTTAGTTTTAATATTTATTCACCCTTCCATATTTATTTATTTATATATATATATACTTATTTATTTATTTATATTTATATATTTACTCATTCATATTTATATATTTATTTATTTAAAATCCACGCACTACATAGTTACCCCAACAAGGGAAGGGGAAGGGGGGTGAATTAGTGGGATCGCCGCTGACCAAAATAGCGGCGGAATAACGACTCTTAGGAAGAGAGCGTAGGGCAAGATACAAAGAAAGAAAAAGGAAAATGCAACTTTAGATTTTGGTACAAACAAATTAATTAATTAAGCGTATGTTAGGAAAATGTATGAATGTAACGTTGTGTAAATTGTGTGACCGTCGAGGAACTTTGGGAAGCATGAACAATTAATTTAAATTTTGATATTATCTTGCCCGATGAACCATATACAGTGGTGCTCATAGACTTAAGCCACAAGACTTCAACCAAGAATTTAAACGAAAATTAAGAAAAGTTTTTATTTCACAGCTCCAATTTTTGGTGTCACATTAGTTCTATATATCAGTGTTCTAATAGAAGAATAACCAAGTTATAAAAATATATATTCAACGAAAAACTTAAAAAATCTGAGACCATCTCCAAAATGTCCTGCTCACATACTTAAGCCACCTGGAAAAAAATGGTTTAAAAAGTTAAAATTTGCCCAATATTCCTTATACTTTTAACAAATTTACTTTAATATTGAGTGGGATGACCTTTCTGCTTAAGAACAGCGGAGCAACGCTTTGGCATTGAATCCACAAGGCGTGCGCACTGTTGAGGGGTGATTTTTTTCCACTCCTCTTGCAAAATTCGCCACAAATCGTTTTTATTTGCTGGTTTTTTTTGGCCAACGACTTGTTTAAGAATTCCCCACAAGTTCTCTATAGGGTTCAAGTCGGGGCTCTGCGGTGGCCATTGCAAAACATTAATTGCCTCTTGGTTAAGCCACGACTTGACTATCTTGCTGGTGTGTTTCGGGTCGTTGTCCTGTTGAAATATCCAGGCAAGTGGCAAATTATCGGCATATTCTCCAGATAAATTGTTAATAAGGATGTCCCTGTACATTTCGCCGTTCATAATGCCTTCTATCTTCACTAGGGGACCTACGCCCGATGCGGTGAAACAGCCCCAGACCATAATCGAAGCGCCACCATGTTTAACGGTCTTCTTCGTGTATTTGGGGTCCAATTGTTTGTTTGGAGGACGTCGTACATATGGTTTACCATCACTCCCAAAGACATTAAACTTGGATTCGTCGCTCCAAACAACCATGTTCCAAAAATTGGGACCTTTTTGAATATGCTCTGTGGCGAATTGAAGGCGCTTTTTAACATTTTTAATAGACAGCAATGGTTTTTTTTGGGCAATGCGTCCATATAACCCGAATTCATTTAGCCGTCTTCTTATGGTCTGAGCTGACACATTCACGCCATAATCTGCCACCATTTGACCTCTGATTTGCGTCGAAGTCAAGAACGGATCGGCTTTACTGATTTTGGCAATCCGTCTATCGTCGTTTAAAGTGGTTTTTCTGGGCTTTTCACGTGGAATATTTTCCCAGGTTCCATGTTTCTTATAAAATGCAATGGCATTTCTGACTTTGCCACGCGAAAAATGTAAAGTCTTACAAATTTGTAGAATACTTGTGTTTTTTTCGTAATATTCCCATATTAGCTTTCTTTCTGCCGGATTTGTATTTTTATTTTTAGCCATAGCGGTCAAATTGTTTTGGGAAACGTATTTAGTATTCAATATTTTAGTTTAGAAAATAACCAGCACAACTTTCCCGGAAAAAACACAATTTTGACGATTTTAGCTCAAGGTGGCTTAAGTATATGAGCAGAGCGCAATACTCCTTTTTGACATTTAGTCAATTTTTTGGGAACCCCCGAATTCCTACTTGTCATTTTTTACTGTGATCAACTGCTTAAATAACAGTGTTGCAAAATGTAAAAATTTCAGGCCGAAATAAATATGTTCAAAAAAGTTATTAAGAAAACAGTTTATGGTAGTGGCAGTGGCTTAAGTCTATGAGCACCACTGTATATACCAGTGTGCCTCGATATAGTCCATGACCCTCACAGTAATAAATCTGACCCCTGTTGGAGCTCCAAATAGGCAGGGCATCAATAAGAAATATCAACGCCTACGCCGACGCGTCTGCGCCGCGGCTCTACTTTATACCAGGTACTCAGTCAGTATGTATGTATGTGAGCTTGTTGTAATTTATTACATGTTCGCAAAAGGAAAAAATTTAATTTTAGCCAAAAAAAAACAATTTAAGTCAAACCTTTTCGGAGATTTTGATCTATTAGATGTTTCCATATTTGTTTACATAAATTTTTTACATCTGCCATTTCTACATGTTTTTATCTACTTCCTACATATACATACACGGCTGTGTGCGAGAGAGAGAGGGCATCAGTCTGCGCTTGGGAGGCCACTGAAATTTCATTTGTTCCTTCTGACTATATTTATGATCCGATCTGATCCAAATTCAATACTCTGATAGATATAGTAATTTTCTATGATTCTGCGTTTTTGGTTTTCCCGTATCTTCAAAATTGTAGATTTTCAACTTTTGTGGGGGCGGAAGGGGGCGTGGCCAAATTTTGAAATACACTTGTACTGACGTGATATCACAGGAGCATGGATAGAAAGTTTGGTTACTCTAGCTCTTATAGTCTCTGAGATCTAGGCGCTCATCTGGACGAATGGGCACAGCGCCCAACCCTGTGTGTGAGAGAGAGCGAGAGGGAACGATGCATTTCGAAATGGTTTTCTTCATTGTGGCTATATTTATGAGTCGATCTGTTCCAGATTCAACACTCTGATAGATATTGTCATTCTCTACGATTCTGCGTTTTTAGTTTTCTCGTATCTTTAAAATTGTGCATGCCACAGATTTTCGTCCTTGGAGTGGTCGGAAGGGGGCGGGGCGAAATTTTGAAATACACTTGTAACAGTGCGATAGGACAGGAGTCTGGATACAAAATAAAGTTCCTCTAGCTTTTATGGTCTTTGAGCTATAGGCGCTAATGAAGACGGACTGACGGACGGACGGACAGACGGACGGACAGACAGACATAGCTATATCGACTCGGCTATTGATGCTGATCAAGAATATATATACTTTATGGGGTCGGAAACGCTTCCTTCTGGGTGTTACACACATTAATTTTTTGCACAAATCTAATTTACCCCTTTACTCTTCGAGTACCGGGTATAATAACCCCTTTGCTGTCCAGACTGTCACCGAAAATGAGATAATGATGTGGGAGTCTAAAAGAAATATATCTTGATGTCTAAATATAAGGTATAAATAAACTGCTGAGCGTTTTAAAATGGGGGGAAGGAACGACCACGAGATGAGGGAGTAATAAGACGTCTGCCCATGGCAGGGAGATCCAAAACGGCGCACTGATCCGGATCTCAGGTAGGGTGGGTACGTCGGAGGTGTGAGATCGAGAACTTGGCCTGATCCACGTCTGTTTAGGGAAAATGTTAGATCGTCTGTCGAGTAGAGTCCGTTTTATTTTTGAATTGTCGTTTTTTTTTTTTCATTTTGTTTGGCTGAAATGTACTGTTTGTTGGTTTATTGTGCGACTGGAGGGCTTGGGCACGGCGCTGAAGGATCTGAAAATGCAGAAAATCCACAAAGTAAATTTGTTTTTTTTTGTTTTTTTGTGATTAGGGACTTATCTGACAACGCGATGCAAGATCTCTCAGATGGGGATTAGGTTTGGCACTGGCAGACGAGAATCCGCCGCCAGTTAGCAACCGGCCCGATGCCTGGTGAGCGAATGGAGAGCCTGAGAAGAAGAAATATCCGGAGTTAGATGAGTTCAGAGAGAGTTGTGAAGTTGCTTCCCCTACTTACCGCTGGATGGGATCGGGAGGGTAGTTTCTCGAAGAGATTTTAGTTCTGAGTGGCCCGTGGGGACGTAAATCGGACACGCGTTGCACTCGGAATGGCTACGTCTCGCGAAACTAACATCCAGTAGGGTAGTGGGAAAGAAGCGATGAAAGTAGTAAGTGAGCGCTCTTGACTCTGGCAGAAGATGAGGCGGTCAACAGCGCTCGCAAAATTCCAGACTGTGGAAGAGGTAGGACGTAGAAAACCAGGTGCAGAGATGGCTCCAGAAGTGATTATGGTTCCTTTCCCCCTTAATTATATTTATTTTGTGGTATTGGAAATTTTGTGTGTTTTCGTTGAAAATCAGTGAGTCGGTGTTGCACGTAGGTAGCGATTATGAGATTGTTCTGTGGTAAAAAGATAGAGATAGGATACGGATTAGATATATATAGGATAGTTCGAGGTAGTTAGAGTAAGAGATAGGTTAATGAACATATACAATTTGCGGTCCAAACTGAAAATGACCCGCAGGACTCCCCCAACAGGTAACCTCCGAGGCCGATGCAAATCGATGATGCACAAGGCGCCGTGGGAGGGCAGGATGACAGTTGGAATTCAACAGGGAATCCAGCCCCACTGCCCTCCGAGATTCTTTCTGGAGTAAACGTCGCGATAGCACAAGCTCAGGAGACGTGGAGAGGAGGCATGTCTGATACGTTAAGCAGGACGATGCAGGAGGAGATCCATCGCGGCTTTATGGAGCTAATGGGGGCGATAACGGAGGCGATGGCGCCGCTGCGCCAGAGTGCAGAGCTTATCCAAGATATGGGATTAGGGAAAGGTATGATCGGAGGTGACGGCATTGACGCGAATGGCGGCGATCAGCACGCGCCAGGTTTCATCAAGCAAAGGCCAAGCACCGGAACCAAGCCCAAGTCCAAGGAAGAGGAGAAGCAGGATACCCAGCCGCCTCCAAGGAAGCCGACGAGGCTGAGTCAGAACTGGCGAAGCGGAATGTCGGAGGCAGATCTCGACCCAGGTGCCGGAAGACATATCCGAAATACATCGGGAGACGGAGGAGGACCAACAGGCTACCGCCATATGAAAGGCGAGAGGATTGGAGAGGAGCAAGATGGGGACGGGTCGACAAATGGGAAATCCATTTTGACGGAGATGGAGACCCAAACAAGATGACAGTGGAGGACTTTGTCTTCCGGGTCGATTCCTCCGGAGGTAGAATCGACGCTCGTGGGATGAGGTCCTTGATAGTTTCCACCATCTCGTCAAAGGACAGGCGGCCGAGTGGTACTGGCAGTTTGTGCGAGAGCGACCGCCGGAGGTATGGGACGACTTAAAGGACGATTTGTTGTCCCGGTTTCGAGCAGTGGGCGGCGAGTTCGAGCGGCTACGCGCTTTACATGAGCGGGGACAAATGGCTGGCGAATCGGTGGAAGATTATTTCCGAGCGATGCGCAGGCTGGCGGCTAGACTCACCACACCACTGGCCGAGTCCGAAATGGTCCGTGTCGTGAAGAAGGGACTCGAGGACGAGGTCGCTCGGTTTGTCTATGCGATCCGAGTCCGCAACCTGGAGCAGCTACGTGAGGAGTGTTTGGAGGTAGAGCACCACTTTCGCAGGCGTGAAGCTCGGTCGGTATTTCGTCCTACGCCGAAATTCCAATCCGCTAGCAAGCGAGTAGAGGAGATCAAGCCAGATGCGGAGCCGTTAGAAGATGACGAGGCAGTTGTGGTGGAGGAAGCTCACTTGGCGAACAAATCCAGGCTGTGTTGCTGGAATTGCGGGCAGTTGGACCACGGGTTCCGAGACTGTGTGGCGAAGGAGCGAAAAACATTTTGTTACCGCTGCGGGAAGCCCGAGACTTATACGCCAATGTGTCCCAATTGTTCGGGAAACGCACGAACGGGCATGATGAAGGCGGGGGATCAGCGCTCGGGACAGAAGCCCGCGAGGAGATAAACGATGGTCTATCAAATAAAATAGAAACTAAAAATAATAACAATTTACAATTATTAGATAGTAATAGTTTAATATTCTTACCGGCCGAAGAGAAAATGAGAAAATATATGGAGGTCAGAAACCGGATTTTTGATAATCGTCAGCTGGAGGGAAGGCGCGGAGTCAGCCGTAAGCTCCAAAAGGCACGTTCCCGACTTAAGAAAAGGAGACAGACTCGCAAGGAGGTGGCCGAAGCACTCAGACGAGGAGCAGGACGTGATTCAGAGCATTTGCCGAGGTGCACATCCAAGGACATCGGATTGCTGGACTCCTAGATACAGGGGCATCCGTAAGTGTCTTAGGAAAGGGCAGTCGGGAGCTCCTGGCTGATCTAGGAGCAGGGATGCAGAATTACGTTTCTATAGTCAAGACCGCCTCGGGAGAAGACAGGCCCATAATTGGGAGGATAAAACTCCCGGTAGAATTTGATGGAAGGAGTAGGGAGGTGTTATTCTACATATGCCCACACCTAGAGCAAGCAATGTACCTGGGTGTTGACTTCTGGAGGGGAGCCAGGTACACCTTGCGAGGCCCAAGTAGCGGAGGTCCAGATGTCGCAAATCAGCCAATATGCCGAGGATCGCGAGGAGAAAGTGGAAGTGGACGCTTGGGATCTGGACGAGAATGAGAGTGAGGAACTGGAAAACATAAAAAGAGAGTTCTTGACCTACGAAGATGCCGGATTAGGGATGACGGACGTCGAATCCAGTTGGTGGAGGTAGCTGAACCATTCAAGGATCGGCATTATCCGCAATCCCCAGCGATGCAGGAAGTGGTTTGGACCGAGGTAGATGCTAGAACTAGGAGTTATAGAAGTTAGCGATAGTCCGTGGAGCAACCGTACTACGGTGGTACGCAAGCCGAATAAAAATAGATTTTGTTTGGATGCGCGAAAGTTGAACCAGCTCACCGTGAAAGATGCGTACCCTCTTCCTAGCATCGAGGGAATTTTGTCCAGGATTGACCAGACATACTATATCTCCAGCGTCGACCTCAAATTTGCGTTCTGGCAAATTAAACTAGACCCATAAAGCCAGAAATGCACTGCATTTACCGTGGCAGGTCGTCCGCTGTACCAATTTGTCATGATGCCCTTCGGTCTGTGTAACGCTGCCCAGAGATTGTGCAGAGTAATGGATAAGGTAATCCCGACCCAGCTCAGATCAAAAGTTTTTGTTTATCTGGATGACCTCTTGGTAATAGCCCCTGATTTCCAGATGCATCTGCGATATCTCCGATTGGTGGCCCAGTGCCTGAAAAGAGCGAATTTGACGATTGGCTTACAAAAATCCAAGTTCTGTTTCAGGTCGCTGAAATACTTAGGGTCTATCATAGGAGGCGGCACGTTGCAAATGGACCCGGAGAGAGTTTTGGCGATCCAAAGGATTCCGAATCCAACTTCCGTAAAGGAGCTACGAATCTTCATAGGAACCGCAGGATGGTACAGGCGCTTCATAAAAGATTTCGCGTCCATCGCAGTACCGCTCACCGATGCACTAAAGAAGCACCCGCGTGGCAAGTTCTCGTTGTCGGTGGAAGCTGAGACGGCTGTAGAATCCCTGAAGAAGGCGCTCACCACGGCTCCGGTATTAGTGCACGCAGACTTCAAACGTCATTTCTACATTCAGTGCGACGCCTCAACTTTTGGGGTAGGAACAGTACTGTTCCAGCTGGATGATGAGAAGGCAGAGCGTCCAGTAGCATTCTTCTCCTCTATTCTGTAACGGAGAAGGAATGTTTAGCTGCAGTTTTGGCGGTAGAGAAGTTTAGACCGTACGTGGAATTGATGTCGTTCCGGGATCACCGACCACCCGAGTCTGAAGTGGTTAACTTCGCTCAAAGATCTGAACGGGCGTTTGGCGAGATGGTCATTGCGGCTGCAGAGGTTCGACTTTGCGATTGAACATCGCAAAGGTGTGGAAAACATCGTGGCTGATACGCTCTCACTCTGAATAGAGGAAGTGGACCTAGACCCATCAGAGATCCTCGGGTTCCAGACGACGGAGTTCGAAGCTGTGGAATACAAAGGTATGAGGGATGAAATCAGAAGGAACCTCGAATTATTGCCGGATCTGCGAGTAGAGGGAAGCCTGATCTTCAAACGAATGGCTTTCGCCCAAGTTGACGACCAGATAGAAGGTTCCATATGGAAATTGTGGATTCCCGCTGGCTTGAAAGCAACCCTTATCGCTAACGCCCATGAAGATCACAAAGCTGGACACGGTGGAATGAAGAAGACACTGCATCGGCTGAAAAGGTATTACTACTGGCCAGTGATGACGATACAAGTGAGAGAATATGTCCGGAATTGCACCAAATGAAAGGAGTCTAAAGCACCCAATTATCGCAGTCAAGTAGAGATCGGCCAGGAAGTAGTCACGGAGAGGCCATTCCAGAAGATCTACATAGATTTTCTTGGAAAGTATTCAAGGTCGAAAAAGGGACAGGCCTGGATATTCATCTTGGTGGACCACTTCTCCAAATTCACCTTCCTGAAAGCGATGAGAGAGGCGACCGCGACGAACGTAGTGCAATTCCTAGTGCAAGAAGTTTTCTACAAATTCGGGGTACCAGAAGTGATCCACTCTGACAATGTCAAGCAATTCCTGTCGAAGACGTTCCAGGACATGACCAATGCCTTCGGCATCCAACACATGCGCACAGCATTCTACTCGCCGCAAAGCAATGCAGCCGAAAGGGTGAACCGGACGGTACTGGCTGCGATAAGGACGTATTTAGAGAAAGACCACAGAGACTGGGACATGTACTTACCGGAAATTGAAGTGTCCATCCGCGACTCAGTACATGAAGCCACAGGTGTGGAGGCCTACGTTGGGCGCTGCGAGATGACACTATAAGAGAACCGCAAGGCCGGGGAATTAGTTTGTAGACGCCTGTAGACCGACCCTTCGATGTCTGGAGTGCAAAACATCCGCGCGCTCTTGGATTCCGGTTCGGGAGAGGCAGTCTCACCCACAGTAGGGTCCCGGTGGGAAAACACCCACACTCCGAAAGAAAGAGAGCATCGTCACCGAATACTAGGCTATGCCCTTGAACCAGGTTCAAGGGCAATAGAAGAGAACACTAGGGACCGCTGGTTCCAGAACTAATATAAGGGACTGCTAAGCAGAGTCAGGGAACTAAAGAAAGAAACCTCCGGTGGTAGCCCCAACTAAAGGGTAGTTCCTTATATGGTGTTTTTTTTTTGTTAAATAACGTGAGTGCGACACGAAAGAGGGAAAAATAAGTGAGTCCGCTCCAAAAGGGGGAAAAAAAAATATAAACCCTAAAAGAGAAAAATTTTGTAAACTCCATAGGACCTTGAAATATTCGGCCCGCGGAAATTGTCCTGGCCAACTGGTCATAGTCCGCGGGATTTTCCTGGGCAAATGGTTCCGGCCCCGCGGAATTTCCCGGCCAACAAATTCTTGCTCCCGCCTGCATATGTATATGTAGTCCGTCAAATTTCTTCGTCCACACTCGCTCGTCAGCCGTCTATGTCCATTTAGTTTTAATATTTATTCACCCCCCCATATTTATTTATTTATATATATATACTTATTTATTTATTTATATTTATATATTTACTCATTCATATTTATATATTTATTTATTTAAAATCCACGCACTACATAGTTACCCCAACAAGGGAAGGGGAAGGGGGGTGAATTAGTGGGATCGCCGCTGACCAAAATAGCGGCGGAATAACGACTCTTAGGAAGAGAGCGTAGGGCAAGATACAAAGAAAGAAAAAGGAAAATGCAACTTTAGATTTTGGTACAAACAAATTAATTAATTAAGCGTATGTTAGGAAAATGTATGAATGTAACGTTGTGTAAATTGTGTGACCGTCGAGGAACTTTGGGAAGCATGAACAATTAATTTAAATTTTGATATTATCTTGCCCGATGAACCATATATATACCAGTGTGCCTCGATATAGTCCATGACCCTCACAGTAATAAATCTGACCCCTGTTGGAGCTCCAAATAGGCAGGGCATCAATAAGAAATATCAACGCCTACGCGATTGGAAACGGGCCATCATTGGTATGGGTGGGAACTAGTGGAAGAAAAAGCAAACTGTACTAAAGTAAAATAACCCCTTTGCTGTCCAGACTGTCACCGAAAATGAGATAATGATGTGGGAGTCTAAAAGAAATATATCTTGATGTCTAAATATAAGGTATAAATGAACTGCTGAGCGTTTTAAAATGGGGGGAAGGAACGACCACGAGATGAGGGAGTAATAAGACGTCTGCCCATGGCAGGGAGATCCAAAACGGCGCACTGATCCGGATCTAGTAGGGTGGGTACGTCGGAGGTGTGAGATCGAGACCTTGGCCTGATCCACGTCTGTTTAGGGAAAATGTTAGATCGTCTGTCGAGTAGAGTCCGTTTTATTTTTGAGTTTTCGTTTTTTTTTTTCATTTTGTTTGGCTGAGATGTACTGTTTGTTGGTTTATTGTGCGACCGGAGGGCTTGGGAAACACCCAGCTCTGGGATGACTGGCTAGTCGGCCTTGCCCCACCACCAAGAGGTACGTAGCAAATCATGTCTGACCAAATTGGCGTTACTGAAATGACAGCCATACAGCCATTAATATAAAGAATACCACTGGCCATACAGTATATAGATGTGCCAGTTAATACAAACGGCTGTCGCAAACAAAATTTCAGATGCCGCCCCAGTGACGTCGGGAATGGACCGAACGCAACGTTCGGCGTTCGGCTCATGATGCGAAGCGAGCATCGTCGAGTAATACACAATTTGTAATTGTGTGCTTTGTTGTCTTCTTGTCTTCTCGGTTGATATTTTGGTGGTGGTTTTTCTGTTTTTCAGCTTCAGCGTATTTGGATGTATGGGTACACATATATGCTGACGTACATTTTTTAAGTATTGATGCCTTTTAGAACGAAATTTGTCAATTCGTTTAAGATTCTTGGATTTCTGGGCTCTTGTCACCCTTTACTTTAGCATTTTTAGAGTCGACACGTTTTGAAGACACTTGCCTTATGATATCAGAATACCTATTGTTTTATATATGCTCTAGATGATAATTTTGCTTTATATAGAAAATAGGAATATAATGAGCGGATATGCATATGTAAATATATATAATATATTTCATACATAACTCCCATTGGAATAATTGTCCATTAGAGTATTCAAGGTGCAAATTGTGAATAAGCAAATAATTTTCATTTAATCTATATATATTTTTATATAATTAAGTCTTATAAACATAAAAACTATACAGTGTGTACTATATGTACACATATGTATATTTAATTGTATGGTATATCATAAAATATATTAATATATATATATACTGTACGGTAAGTGACAATACTCTTGCTGAAGTTTAAGAGGAGTGGGGCATCGATATTTTAAATGTTACGGCTGTGGTGACGGACAACGCAGCAAACAGGTTTTTGTTGCTAAAAACGGATTTTAATAATTTATTGATGGCACTGCGAACTGATGTTCAAATGCTACCCCAATGTATTTTGGTACGCCGAACACGTTCCAAGGTCAGATTTGCTCCATCACGTCAGGTTTTTTTCAAACCTCAAGAACAAATATTGCCTAAACATGGCGAAAATGTATATGAAAAATTCATACGATTCGCCCCAAAGTCTTTACTTAAGGGTTTTTGGGGTCGATAACTTTGAACTTGAGCTTTTTTTTTCCCGCTGTGGCCAAAAAGCATTTTTTTTAGGCACAGTTCTTTTCAAGAATTTTTTTAGTCTGGTATTTTCTTTTCATGCTTTTTCCAGAGGAAGTGCTTTTTTTTCACAGTTCTTATGTATCTTACATCTGGTTGTATTGAACTTTGCAGTTCTAAAAATCTGATAAATGCAGCTATAAATCTTACCAAACACTTTGTAGCTGCAGCTTACGTCTGGAAATTATTTAGCTTTCAAATTTGATCAATTTTTGCGGTATTTTTTTCGGAAATTTTGACTTTGAAAACTCAGGAAAAGTCAAAAAGAAAATATTTCTTGGCCTGTATTTTAGATAGGTTTATTAATAAGGCGTCGTTTAAGGTATCGTTTGTAAGAATCGATGGATAAACGGCTAAAGTATAGCCGTTTGGCCAAACCTTCGTATGCCAAATTTTGCTTTTCTGTACCATCCCAAATGCCATTTGACCGTTACAAACATAGATTTTTGTATTTTTTGTAAGAAAAATAACAGTTATATGTCGACTAACGGAATTTATCGGCTAAATTCAGCGTGCCCAGGTTTTGTCGAACGGCTCCAAACGGAACGCGTTGCGTAGCCACTTACAATCATTTTTTCCTGCTGGCTTTAATAATGACCTGATCTAGATTCGGCAATCTGGTAAATTAGGTCATTCTTCCCGATTCTGCGTTTTTCGTTTTCTCGTATTTTCAAAATTGCGCACGCCACAGATTTTCGTTCTTTGTTTGTGCGGGTGGAAGATGGCGGGCCGAAATTTCGAAATAAACTTGTAACAGTGTGATATAACAGGAGTCTGGATACAAAATTTGATTGATCTAGCTCCAGGGCCTGGTTAAGGTTTGTGAGGTCAGTTTATGGTGGGGGCCCTTAAAAATTAATGTAAAACGTATATAAAAAACATATAAAAAACTTAAAAAAACATCATTGTTAGTGATATCGTTAATGACATCAAAATCGTTTATTTATTTAGATAATAGTAGTGTCGGGTTTCCCACCCCAATATGACGTCGTCTAAATTATAAATTATAGTCAGTGGTGCGGCCTAAAGTAAATTCAGATTATTGTTTGTAACTTGCAATGCCCAGTGTAAAATTGATTGTTCCCGCATATGCTTACGCACGGCAGCGGTGTTCTTTCGCCTCTTTATATCGCCTCTTTATATCGCCTCTTTCGATCTTCGCACTCGGCTTAGCAGCAGCCCGAGCTGTTTTACTCTCGCCTTTATCGCGCTCTCTCGCTCTCTTTAAACATTGCTTCATAGGGCACGGCAATTAGGCCGTCAGCCTTTGCAATCAGTCCTTTAATGAGCTTCGTCGCCATCGGGATAAACTGATATCCATCGGTCTTACTCCAACAAAAATTGTTCGACATTTACAATGAATCATTCTCATTATTTAAACGTTTGACTTTTTATTTAAATTAATTTGCAAAAGCTGGTGAAAACCTCACTAGCTTAACATTTGGTGACCCCGACGTGATTTTGTGCAATAATTAATATTTGTGCATTCACAAAGTACATTAAAACTTATAAACTAATTGCCATCTCAACAAGTGTCATCGGGTACATAAGTGCACTTATATACAATATACACCGGCCTCCCTTACCTATTTGGGATTTGTGCATAGCTGGCTTACGGTTCTCGTCTATTCCCGTTTATTACGCGCGGTACTTTTTGCGATCATCTTCCCGCGAGAGACTTTATTACACGTGGCACTCTTTCCCATCACCTTCCCGCAAGAAACGTTTGCTAAGCTACGCTGCCATGGAGATGGATGCTGCTAACGCTGCCGCCGCTAACGCTACCGCTGCTAACGCTGCCGATGCTATGCAATTGGATGCTGCTAACGAAATGCCAAAGACCAAGGAGCAAAACAGGGTGTCATTTCTGAAGCTGAAGGCTCCGGACTTATTTAAGAGTTTGAGAAGATTAAGTGCCACTTGGGAGGAGGAGTCATCGGTGTGACTATTACATGCTAGTGGTGAGGCTAGAGGAGATCGAGAAGCTGAACGGAAAATGTGAGACCTTACACGACGAGCTCGAGGAATTGGATTGCCGCGAGCTTGGCAGTGGCTTGCGCGACAGGTTTCAAACGATGTTCCGTATGCTGAAGCCTTCGATTACGCGTGAAATCGCCCGGAATAGTGCTCACATGCCACCTCATTCTACCTTTGCTGGAGGAAATATTACCACTGAGTTTGCTTGCCCCCAGTTTCTACCTCGCCGTAGACAGCTACCCTCCCTGCCGCCTATACAATTGCCAACTTTCAGCGGTGGGTATGCGGACTGGATCGAGCGCATAAAACCATCAACGAAGAGCCAGTGTACCGGTCACAACATCCAGACATGACCCATCCCAAACAAGTTTTCTGAATTAACGGTAATCCTGGCAGCAGTTTGACTTGCCCAGCACACAGGAGCTCCAAGAAAAGTTTTGTTCCAATCAACAGATCGATGCCTTGAGGTATATTAAATCATCGTCGCCTCCCTGCAGAGGCGCATTTCCAGACTTGTCAACTAAAAAACAGCCCTACGTCAAGGCAAACGTCCCGCATCCGACTGATATTCCTTCGCATGGGAATCTTCCAGCTGATCTCAGCGAGCCCACATGCTTGGCTTATTCTCCTCAATCCTCGTTGAACTTTGCTGGCAGTCATCCGGTCATCACACCCAGGAAGCATCGAGTTGAGCAAATTCTCGAATCAACTTTCATCAAGGATCATAAGCAGAATCTTCGCGCTGGACTTCGAGCTTTTCTTGGACTAAGTCCATCCCCATATTGGTCTATTGGGGGGAGTGGATCTGCAATGGAGCTTTGGGGCCACATCTTGGCCTTGACTAATTCTACATTTTTAGTTTCATTTACAGAGAGTCCTACCGATCTGGATGTGCTAATTCGAGCACATTTGAATGGTGGCCCTCCCTCTTCGCTTGCTGAGCCTAATGTGATCAGCTCAAGTTACAACAACCAATCATATCTCGGGCAATGCGTCGCTTACATGCAGCAGATCTTCTGGTTGCTATGGAAGGAAGCTTGCTTATCGTCGCTGCAGCATCGCTCAAAACGTTCTCCTTACCATCGCTTGCCAGAAATTGATTTGGCCAAGAATGAGATCTGTCTCGCATCAATAGGTCGAGGCACCTCCCTGAGGACGAGGAGTTGGAGTTTCCCGAGTTGCTGTGCAAGATGAAGATGACAACCGGCTGCAAAACCCTTTAAAGTCTGTTGAAAATTTTTTTTTCAACGGGGGGAGTATGTCGGGTTTCCCACCCCAATATGACCTACCCCACCCTAAATATTATAAATTATAGTCAGTGGTGCGGCCTAAAGTAAATTCAGATTATTGTTTGTAACTTGCAATGCCCAGTGTAAAATTGATTGTTCCCGCATATGCTTACGCACGGCAGCGGTGTTCTTTCGCCTCTTTATATCGCCTCTTTAGATCTTCGCACTCGGCTTAGCAGCAGCCCAAGCTGTTTTACTCTCGCCTTTATCGCGCTCTCTCGCTCTCTTTAAACATTGCTTCATAGGGCACGTCACTTAGGCCGTCAGCCTTTGCAATCAGTCGGTTAATGAGCTTCGTCGCCATCGGGATAAATTGATATCCATCGGTCTTACTCAAACAAAAATTGTTCTACATATACAATGAATCATTCTCATTATTTAAACGTTTGACTTTTTATTTAAATTAAATTCGGAACAGCTGTTGAAAAACCTCACTAGCTTAGCAAGTAGGTTCACGAGATTTCATCAAAACGAATACTTCGATTACATTTTCGAAAGATAAATCACGAACAATGTCAATTTCAGTGCTCAGAATCATGAGGATGTTAAGACGTTTCTGTCCCATAGTCATGCGTAATCTATTTTTTATCAGTTTCATTTTCTCTCCACTGCAATTGGATACCATCATGGAAAAGTATATGCTAATAACTATTTCAGAATTTACAAAAGTTTATCGCAGGTTGTTTTCCCATAATTATGCGATAAAGAAATTTTGCTCCAGATTCTTTGGAAGATAAGCTTCAACGCGAAATTTATCTCTTGGTGACAGCAGGACACGAGATTTTATTTCTTCCAGATTCTGCTTGAATTTGTATCATAGTTTTCCTTTTTCGCCAATTTATTTTCTATATTTTCATACGTCTCATACGCCAATTTCAAGGATTTCAGTGCTTTTACAGCGGCATTGGTAGTCAACTCGTGGAACTTTGCAAGTATTTGCTGGTCTTATCAGACTTACAGACTTCAGTTTCCAGTAAATCCATTTTTCGAATAAGTACGATAGCTTCATTCTTCACAAAAGCCTTTTAATTTTTTTCAATAGTAATCGCGGTCAAGGCTTCAGGGATCTCATGATAGCCGGAGTAGACTTTCTGTGCTGTATGCAGTACTTCCTTCAAAATTTTATATCGGGATGCGGTAACGAAAATAAGCAGCTGTTGAATGAAGTCGAACAAATGAACTGCAGAAAAACATGTAGTAGCAGCTGTTTTCATAACCGAATTCAATGAATGTGCGCAGCATGGAACAAAAATAGCATAGGGATTAAACTTCAGTATCAAAGCTTGCCTGCGTTTATATATCCCAGATATATTGTGTGCATTGTCGTATGATTAGTTCCAGCAGTTTTAGATTTCTATTTCGAGATCTTCGAAACATTTTATTTCTTGACCAGCATATCCACAGTTTGGAATAAGAGGCGCAAGGCTCAGAAAACGTTCGACTGGGCTGATTCTTTATAGCCTTTTCCCACACAGTACATTAACGGGGAACGGTGGGATTTTTTGAAAGATGTGAAACCTCGATTCCCACAGGCCACCATCCACCATCCGCCATCCATTGAAAACACAGCTGACAATAACAAACAAAAAATGTGTGCTCTACATTTTTGTGAAAATAAACAACAATTATGGAAAATTTAATTATGACGTCGACTGTGAATCATCAGCAACAAATGTTGCTGCAAAAATTGATGGTGGCGTTGGTCAAAAATGACGAATTCGATGAGGAAGAATATATTAGTCATAGTCTTCCAAATGCATTTCATTTCAATTTACTTCAGATATAGATTTACGCAAATGAACATGGGCTCTCCAGGAAGGTTCAACAATTCGACATTATATCAAAAGTCGAGCCTTGCACAACGGATCGAAGTGTCGGCAATATTGGAGGAAAAATCCAAGGAAATTGGCCGAGTGTCAGTACCAGTAATAAGCAAAACATTGTTTAAACAAATAAGAACATTTGTAAAGCTACAGCTGATAACAAATAGCCGAGCCGATATAGCCATGTCTGTCTCTCCATTTTGTTTGTCACCTAGTTCTGAGGGACTATAAGACTTTTTATTGACTTTTATTGACTTTATTTTGAAGATTCGAGAAACATACAAAATCAAAACCGCCCTGGGCGCCATGATATTAGTGGCGCCGAAAGCACATAAACAGGTGGTGGGTTCAAGCAAAGACAATATAAATAGTACGCTGAGTAACGCCATACAAATTGTGTGCACTCGTTTCTTTCTGCCATGATGAAGTTATACAAGGTGGTCCGGTCTCATAAAGCGTTCTCTTATCGGGGCTTATTTTGCTCAGTAAAACAGAGAGCTACGTTGCTATTGCTTAATTTAAGAGTATGAATAATATCCGAAAGAGAGGGAATGGACCACCGTGTGTAATTTCATAATGTTTTCTGCGTGTACTTTCTTGAAATTGTGTTCGAAAGCCAGAGAGAGATAGAGCCAGTCGCTCTCTTTTTCTATACATGCGGCAATTTTACATACAGTTGATTGCTTGGAATAGAATTGTAGCAGAAATGGACGCAGTCAAAGTCCTTTTATAAAAAATACAATCACCATTGCCAGCAATCTTATTAAAACCCTTCAAAGTACAATAACCAACATTGGAAATGAAAAATTTGAAAAAGAAAGTCTTGATTTGGCAAAAAGTTAATAAAATGTTTGGAATGAATATACCTTCTCATTCAACAACTGAAATAGAGAATTAAAGCACTTCGCGTTTCTCAGGATTTTGATTTTTTAACAGGCTTTAAGGTAAAATCCGATTCAGATAATGAACTTGAAAATCATGAAATAAAATTAAGTGATAAAATATGCTGCGGATTTATGTTTAGAAGAATTTTAAAGTAGTTTTAACTGCAAAAAAATTATTTTTCGCTTTATGTAACCATTTTGATTTAAAGTTAATAAAGTGCCACCTAAAATCTTCAATAGAACAGGAGAGACGTAGCTGACTCAGTTTGCTGTCGATCGAGTATTCCGTAACGGAATCTCTAAATATAGAACAAATAATAGATGATTTTGCTTCTCTAAAAGCTAGGAGAATAAGAGTTTGAATTTTGTATCATTTTATTAATTTAAGTTTGACACTGGAGTTGTCATTTTGTTTTTATTTTATTGTGTACCATTTAATTAATTGATGTTATTGATTTTGGCACTGGATTGCCAATTTTCTTATGAAGTGAATTATTGTTTGTCTTTTCAAAAAAGTAGTCCTTTGATTAAAAAAAAGAAGGGGGAGGGGTGCGGGGGGGTGGTGTGTTGGGCGCGCCCCCAGAATTTTCGACCCGGGTGCAACGTTTTCTCCACACGGCGCTGGCTAGAGCAACGATTGTTTTTTGACGAACACGAAAATCGGCTTGAACACCTAATTTGTATATACTAACGTATGAATTTATTTATGTTCTGTATAAAAAACTTTTTAGTTCAGAAAGCTATCATCCCTTTCTTGTAATTTTTCTGATTTACTATTATACTTATATGCATTAACACAGAAAAAGGATAAACATGGCATTACACCGCTTCTTGCAGCTATTTGGGAAGGACACATGAGCTGCGTAGAATTTCTTTTGGAAAAGGTTTGTATTAATAATAAAGATCTGCAAATTTGTGTTCTACAAAAAGTTTTGAAATTTTTGTTAATATCTTACAGGGAGCAAACAAAAGCGAGTCTACTCCAGATGGAAAAAGTTATATTGAAGCAGCAGAGAGCGACGAAATCAAAAGGCTTCTTACATAAATTATAAAATAAATATTTAGCGTCAGCTCTTAAAGTTTTGGAATTGAAATAAAGCTTAGCATAGATTCTAGTTTTTAAGACTTTCCTCTAGTTTGCTTAAGGCCCGTTTCTCGG
Source organism: Drosophila helvetica (assembly GCA_963969585.1). Lineage (NCBI taxonomy): Eukaryota > Metazoa > Arthropoda > Insecta > Diptera > Drosophilidae > Drosophila > Drosophila helvetica. The sequence goes on along the minus strand of OZ018402.1, from coordinate 32,920,524 downwards.
GCCTTAAAGTGCCACCTTAAAGTGTCTGATAACGAAAATTTTCGCAAAGGCTCACGCTAGAGATAACTTCTAATCTGCGTCGGGCTGCCGATTACGAATTTTTGGGCTTTATAAAAAGATTTAAAAAAAGAGACTATTGACAGCTGATTTAAGAAAGTCAGAGACAAAATTCTTGTTGGCTTTACGCTTTTTAACTATTAAGATTTGTTTCAAACTTGGTATGTTTGTCGATGATCCGCAGTTCTGAAAATACATAAAGTTAAATTCGAAATTTTCCCGATGCTATTTATTTTGTGTGAAACATCGACAAAGATACCAAGTTTTAAGGAAATCGTAATAAAAAACGTTAGAGACCGCAAAATACTAAAATACAGTGAACTCGGTCAGAAACGTGTAACTGACACGGTCGGAGTCGTTTCGGCCTGCACCCTCTGTCTACTGCTTGGACGGCCTAGGTCAGGGAGATTGGCGTGGATTCCGTGCTACCTCGACACCGGCTTTACAATAATAAAGTCGTAGACAGAGAAACGGGAATGACCAGACAAAACGGGAACGGCTGAGACACGCTATACTCCATGTTGTTGGAGAACCAAGATGTTAGGGTTCTCCTTCTATACCCACCCTACCTGTAGGACTCCATCGAGCCTACCCTAAACGTCACTGCGGCGCGAGGTGCTTAAGGAGCCCTCAAGAAAGAAGAAATTATCTCATATTGATTTCACGTTATAATTCAATTAGCTACGATTCTACTTAAATGGCTAAACATTACAAAAAGGATTAATTATAATAAAATATATCAATATGCTTAATAATATTATGTGATAATATGGAGATGATTACAATACAAGATAATGTATGGGTTATGAATTGGAACAAAAATATATCATGGGAAGGCTCGCAATGCAAGTGAAGCTCGTATGCAACAACAGCGATATACGTACGCATGTGCATATTCACACATTTTCATGGTAAGGCAAGACCATGGGCCTATGCTCGCCTGGAGTGATCTGGCTTCATGCATGTACATACGTACGTACATACGTACATCTATCTGAGCTCTCTTATTTGGGGGCGCTTACTAACACATTTAACCTTTATTTGTTTATTTGAACACGCTTACACCGGCTGTGCCGTACTCACTATTCGTTGAGTCCATCGAAGTCAGCAGGCCGGTTGACGTTGATGAGGCTAAAGATGAATATAGGTGATCTGTGTGATGATGAGTTTTGCAATGGTTTATGGGTTAAATGTCGTTAGCGGCGCATGACTAAAGTAAATCGAAAAGAATTATAAGTATGGCTTATTCAGAAAATCTAAGAAATAATTAAATTCAATTTACGGCGATACTAATAATGCGTCGAAACGCTCTCCCATCCGCGCAACCTCAAAGCTCCATGAGCTCGAACAACTCGTAGGGCCAGCAGTGGAATCAACTCTTATCGGCACATTGGGTCCTCTGCCCTCTTTGATTCGGCACTATCCAGCCGCATGCAGGGGATCTGGACTCAGTCGGCTATGGCTTCCCGATGGTCATCCTAATGAATGGTGTTGTGGATGTGTTGGCGATCAGTGCCGGGTGCCGGCAGCAATCACCCCTTCCACTGAGAAAATGCTATGCGGGTGGTGGTGATGCCAAGAAGCAACGGCTTTGGGAGAACAGATCGCTTCGGAAGAACTCTGTGGTATAGAAAGTCAAGACCGCGTTTCAACCTTGCACTTCTACATACCTTCTCCCGAGGTTAGGTCCGATTTGATCAAAAGATCTCCAAATTTTGACCAAAATATGCGTAGGAACACCTCCCGTGCGCATATGCGACCCTATCTCACGCTTTTATTTACGCGGATGGGTTAATTTGGCCGAATACAACTTGGATTAGTTTGGGCAAGAATGTGTGGTACACAAGGCTTCGGTGGATTTGTGTTGCAAGCACCTTGGATTTTCTTTTCTGCAGTTCGCACATCCGCACTTGGCCACAGTAGAAATTGAAAAAAGACACATGCATTTCCTAAGTGCAGCTTAGACGTGCATGAGCTTTCAAAAGCTCACATATATAAAGCTTTCCAAAGCACACCGATCATATGTTCCTACGATCGATTATTCTGAATACAGTGGAGTCCGAAATAATGCGTACGGTGAGTGGCCGTTAATTTTAAAAATCATCTCTAAGAGAAACGCACCCTTACAACACCCCCCACCAGACTTTCTCTTAGGGTGCAAGCCTAAGATAAACTAATTGTGGAACTAACGGAAGGGTGCACACTCGCAAGCATCACCAGATATCTTTGGCGTGGAAATTTCCCAAATTTACCTCTAAAAGGTAAATCGATTGCCCAATTTTTTTCTTGATACGGGCTTTGGTACCAATTCGAGCCAGCTTGGCATTGAAGTTATCTGCAGCCTTACTCAACGAAAAATTTCTTTTGACAACTTCTTGCCCAATCTCGAACGTTCGTACCTTCGACCTTAGGTTATACGTGTTCTGGTTTTTGTCGTACGCCTTTCTCAGATGCTTATCAATATCCGCTCGTATTCGTTGGAACTCATCTGGTCTTGGGAGGTTCGCTGTACCCTCGGTCAGCAATTCGAGTCTTCTCAACAGGTCATAGTCTTCACCATGGGGAATCATTTGTTGGCCAAATACTATAAAATACGGTGAGCCACCAACCGACTGGTGTATAGAGCTTCGAAGGGATCTATTGATGCTGCTCAAAAAGGTGTCCCATTCCCGTTGATCCGATCAAATGTACGCTCTCAAGGCAGCATTTACTGAGCGATTCACTCTTTCTGCGGCATTCGACTGTGGTGCATATGCTCCAGTACACATTTGTTGAACCCCATAGATCGATAGAAAATCTTTAAAGACACGGCTTTTAAACTGAGTGCCATTGTCACTCACGATGATCTCTGGTACTCCGAAACATGAAAATATGTCCTTCAGGTAGTCAATCACTACATTCGAAGTAAACTTTCGAACGGCTTTTAAAAAGGTATATTTCGAAAAGTGGTCGAGAATGATTAGAATCTCTATGTTACCCTTCTTGGTGCGGGGAAACGGGCCAATGAAATCGAGATACAAATGCTGAAATGGTCTTTCACTGGTAACTCGAGCACCCATGGGAGGTTTAAGAGACCGAGTGGTAGTGTAGTCTTACATATCTCACACTCGCCAATATATTTTCGAACATCGACCACCATCCCAGGCCAGTACAAACTACGTCGAATTCGTTCCAGGCACTTGGCGGTTCCACAATGAGCGGAGGATGGTTGATCATGCTCTGCTCTGATCACGCCTTTGCGCAAGAATTAAGGAACGACTAATTTCCAACCAATTTCTACCTGATCAGAGCTGCCACTAGTGAAATCAGTACGATGATATATGTATCCATCAACCACACGATAATCGGGCAATTTGGCTGAGTTCATCTTGTCTCGCAGAATACCGTACTCCGTTGACTGAAAGGCGTCCGAACAAAGATCTATCTCTGGCAATACCTCAAAATTTAGACCAGCTATCTCTTCAGACTCAAACGCACAGGATAACGCATCTGCCACCACATTTTGACTACCCTTGCGATGTTCAATACTGAAACCGTAACCCTGAAGACTTATCGCCCATCTTGCCAATCTGCCACTTAGATCAGATTGGTTCATCAACCAACGAAGACTGGCGTGATCTGTCACGACCGTGAAAGGGTGACCTTCAATATACATTCGAAACTTCTTGATTCCAAGAACTACAGCCAAGCATTCCAACTCTGTGACGGTATAGTTCCGCTGGGCTTTATTCAACTTTTTAGACATGTACGCTATTGGTCGTTCACATCCGTCGTCGTCACTCTGAGCTAGAACGGCTCCCACTCCATACATTGAAGCATCACATTGCACGATGAACGGCTTGTCATATTGGGGATGATCCAAGAACGGGGCTGAGCTCAATTTGGCCTTGATCTCTTCAAATGCTATTTGGTCTCGATCATTCCAAGCGAATGGTTTTGCTCCTATGAGTTCAGTAAGCGGAATACAATTCCGTCATTCCCAAAAGTCGCCTGAGCTGCTTTAGAGTCTTGGGAACTGGAAACTCTGCAATTGCATGAACTTTCTCGGGATTCGTTTGAAGTGTGCCTTCTCCTACCATGTACCCTAAGTAATCCACCTTTTTAAGACAGAAGTGGCTCTTTTGGACGTTGATTGTGAGACCCGCTTTTCGCAGTTGCGTTGAAACTTCCAAACATGCAAAAGGTGTGATTCAAAGCTATTGGACAGCACTAGCAAGTCATCTAGATACACTAGAACATGCGACTTTAGTTTATAGGGAATCACCAAATCCATTAAACGACTCATGGTTTGTGATGCATTAGTCAACCCAAAGGGCATTCTTTTAAACTGATACAGGGGTCTATTCGGAACGGTGAGTGCTGTCTTCGCACAAGACTCTTTATCTAGACGAATCTGCCAGAAGGCATCTTTGAGGTCTATTTTAGAAACGCAATGTACTGGCGGAAGACGTCTCAACAGCCCGTCCATAATTGGAATGGGATAAGCATCCCTAACCGTGACTGCATTGAGCTTTCACGCATCTAAGCAGAATCGCACTTTGCCAGGTTTTATGTGTAAGGTAATGGGTGATGACCATGGTGAGCTTGGAGCTTCTTCAATGACATCCAACTGCAACATTCGATCTTTCTCACTGCACTGGCAGGCGAAAGAGGGTAATATCGTTGTTTGATGGGTTTGGCAACGTCCGTGTCGATCTTATGCTCGATCAAGGTGGTTAACCCTAGACCATCTCTCTCAAATGACGGAAAAGAATCGATAATGGCTTTCAATTTGGAGATCTGTGGCGAGGATAATTCCATCTTATTCGTACCTTCAGGACTCAACTCGTTTTTTAGCACGCTAATCTCTCCAAGAGAGGAAATAGATATACCAAACTTCTGCCAAAATTCCATACCACATATTAGGTCGTTTGTTATCGAGAAAACTATCAAGAACTCACAGTCGTCATGGATGGAGTTGTATGTCAGCGGAATAGTGATCGTCCCAGTGACAGACTGGGTTTGGCCATCGGCTGTACGCACAAATCCTTTCATTTTGTCAAATTTCACCTCCTCCGAGATAATTCGCCTGGCCAGGCTTCCACCAATGACACTTCTATTGGCTCCACTGTCCAATAGAGCTAAATAGTCTTGACCGAAAAGTTCTATGCTGATAAAGGGTCGAATATCATTGCCCCTATGCACAATGGAGATCACAAAGCTGTTTCTTAAAGCCTGCTTGCGTTGACGGAATTTGCGCATTGGCAGTGAGGAACGAGATGTACCTAACACATTTTTTTCGGCGTTGAATATTTCTGCCCTACGTCTCTCATATTCCTGCACTCGCGTGTGATAGGGTTGGAAGCGCAAAATATGGGATACGTCCGGTGGTGATCTATTTGAGTAGGTTTTGAGTCAGGTGGTTCCGAGGCTAAGATCGGACATCCCCCTTCTGAGGTCGGCGGACATCCTGAGTCGAGTTTTCCGAAACCGCATTGCATTTGTCACACTTTGGTTTATATGTGTCGAGTTTGCCGCACCTGTAACAGAATATACGACGGGGTTTGAGACATTCCTGATATCTGTGCCCTTGCTCGTCACAGTTCAAATATATCAACCTCTCGGATGATCTATGAACCGCACAGATCTCAAATTATCACATAGGTTTATATTAAAAATCGCACGATAGGTTATTTTAGAATATAATGTATGTTTATTGTGTTTGGTGATCGGAGCTGCACTAACCCTAAGCAGAGAGGCCCGGCTGCAGCAGCAGCCGAAAGCTCTGATCAGACAAAACGCAAAACGAGAGCGCAAGCTTTAGCGGGGAGGGAGCTTATGACGAGAGAGATATTACAGGTATTACATATTAGCAAACAAATCCAAACAGTGATGCTCGATGGCATTTACTTTAAAATGATTATTTGTCGTTCTGCTCCGAACAGTTATGTCTCACTTCAATTGCCAAGTCGCTATCCAACATGGGTTTACGTAAAGAATCAGCTATCGCTAAGATCGCATCCAAGTACTCATCAAAGGTTTCATTGCTGTTTTGTTTGCGGGCTGGATCTGAGAACAGAAGATGGGCAAACTGAGCTAAGAGGTCAAAGTTCCCATTCAGACACCGAGAAGTCAAGCAATTAACTCTGTATACGAAGTCTTCTATTGCGAGTTCATTTGCTAAGCCACTAAACTTAATACGCCAAATTGAAATGAGGTTTGAGATTCTTTCAGGATGCTCACCTACAGAGTCATTTAAATTTGCCCTAGCACTGAAAATTCCAGGCCTCTGGCTATTGTTTCGGGCATTGCTCGCATTGCTAAGTCGTGGAGGCGCTAGCAAAATGTCGCTCTCCCAATCAAGTTGACCCTCGTCTCGAGCGTCACGCATGTCATGCACGTCACGAGCCTGAGTGGACAACGTTAGGCTACGTACTGCTGCGATAAGCTGTTCTTAACTTGTGAATTGGACTCACCAATACCAAGCAAGTTGATACTGGACTCCTCCCTACGGATTTGGACGCTTACGATCGACGTAGCCAGAATAACTCTGTCGATAGCTGTTGCATGCAGAGCATGCGAAGTGGAAGGTTCACTCTGATTGGGTGGAGGAGAAGAACTCTCTGGGGGTGATGGCAACGCTAGACTTTTGTTCACCACTGTGTACCTATGCAACAAGGAATGGTGTGAGCAGCCACACACTCGACACTTCTTAGCTTTGCATCGTACTACAGAGTGGCCTGGTTGCAGACAATTGATACATAGGGATGCAGTCTTTGCGAATTCAAACCTTTGCATTATTGCCAGCCGACCAAATAGACTGCACTCTGTCAACAAATGGTCTTTCGCATTGCAGTAGCTGCTTTGTTGGCTCTTCGTATTAGCAGTCGAACACGCAAATGAGCTCCGAATATGAGGCTTGCTTGGCACAGCTTTATGCTCCTGCTTTTGTTTTGAAGATTCTTCGGCCGAAAGATACTGATGTCTGCGATTGAGCACACTTTTGCAGTCCGTCCAAAGTGGCAGCTTATCATAATTGAGCTGTTCTTCCCATTTCTGTTTGGTCACCGAATCGACTCTACTCAAGACGAGATAAATAAGCATTGCATTTGAGATCTTTTTACAATGAACCATATATGGATGAGACGGTATCTATTAGGTTCCTTAAGGACGATGCTAATTTCTGGGTCATTTTGGGAAGATTAAATAGGGCAGCAATGTGATTTTTGAAAATGAGATATTCGCTATCGCAAATGGTTGAACTTAACGATAACTGGAATGCTTTCGTCATTATGAACCAGAGTCTCAAATAAACATATAAAGTTTTTGAATTCCGAAAAAATGCCGCTGAACTGCGGCAGTGCTAACTTCGGAAGTCGAGCATGAGTTGGGCCACCAGAAGCTGGTACTGAAGGCTTTTTATCGTCAGCTGTCTTAAAGGCGCATATAAGTGACATTAACTTCCCCTTGGGTACGATGGAGAGTTCATCCAACTCGGCTCCAAATTCATCGTCATTATCTATTTGTTCGATCTCCTCTTGAAGTTGGCTTGCCGTGTCAATGTTTTCGATTAGCTTTTGCAGCCCGCACTCGAGCTCCGTCAGTATCAGCGGAACATCGTCAGCTTTTAAACGGTCCGCTAATCTTTTAATTTTTGTTCATATCATATTGACTCTCAACACAAGCAACTGATAACGAAAGGTAATCAGGTGTTTGTACCCAAACGAGTGAAAAATAAATATACCCGACTAAGGTAGGGGATCACGTCACTTAGTGATCGCGTTGTATGCCCGCATGCGAATATACCCAAACGAGTTAAAAAAACTATACACCCGACAAATGTAGGGTATAGCGTTGCTTGGCTTAAGCGCGCAAACGAAAACCACACAACAACAACAACTAACAGCAATGGTGACAGGCGAAAGCGAAAGCAAAAGAATTCACCGCTGTAGTTCTGAAGTATGTATGGTGTGTGTTTGTATACGTGTGCAATGGTACACACTGATCGACGATTAAATACTGAATCCAATATTAATTGGCGAAGCACGATTTGTCCCGATTATTAGTTGGATCCTACTGAAACCAAACGAATATACCCGACGAATACAGGGTAGCGTGTCACTTGGTGTTCAGCTTGGATAAAGCGCGCCAAACGAAAAGAACAGCGATAAGCAACGGTGGGGTGCGAAAGCGAAACGAAAATTCACCGCCTCAGCTGCGTATTGATATGCGTGCTTGGCCAATGACCCAACTATATATTTCGGACAACGAAAATGAGAAACGAAAAAGGGGGGCGACAGTGATTGCAGTAACAAATGAGTTATATATGTATAATGTGTTGCGTCCAAGATGGTTAGATATATGTAAATATATATGTGTATTAATTTGTGCAAACTCTAACTAGTACATGCAAATGAAGCTCTACTATGTCATACGTATGTGCCAAGAATTGAAAGCGAGGTGCAATTTTTTCAGCACAAGACAATAATTGCGAGTTTTTAATCTTTATGTCTTTTCTCAAGCTTACAATTTTCGCACAAATACCTCTGTACTGGATCGGATTTCCAAGTAATCCACTTTCCTCTTCTGGCGCTGGGTTCTCCCAATGTACTGGATATCCCTCGGCGGTAGAGCTGCAGACAGGGTATTACACGACCGACGCGGTGATTTGCTGCTTTTTGTTTGTTCACAAACACACTAGTAGCGATAAATTTTACACTTTATTGTCAATTAATTAATTTATGCAACAACAATTGTTGTATGTTTTATGTATATTTATGTGTCACTGTCACTTTGCCTTTCCACTATATATATGTATTTTAATTTGCGAGTCCACCCGGGGGCGTCATGAAATATTGGAATACTTTTTCCAATTCGATAAAACGAGGGTTTGGTGGTGCAAATCGTATTTTTAATTAGCGAAAAAAAGACGACAAGATTGGGGACGTGCGTTCGATTCAAAGGCTTTTCACGAATTCTCTTTTTACTTTTTTCCAATGCGATCGTAAATCTAACTTACCTAGTGTGGCGAAGCGGGGCGAATTCGGCAAGAGCGAGAGAGAGCTTTCTGCGCTCCCGCTCCGCCTTAAACTATTACTGTCCAACAAACTTGGCAGCTCAATGCTACAATCGTCATAGTGTATGCCGTCATACACCTACCTAGAATCCCGATAAATGGTGCTTCGCACTCAGCCCTGGATCAACTATTGTTTCGTTGGGATTGGAACAACACCACGAGTATGTCGACAGACCTAGGAAGGACCGCATACGCGTGGGCATGACCACCGGATTAAGAACTACTCTTGAACAAATGCCGGCGTGCCCGACATTTGAAGCATGACCCATGAAAATACATTTGCTGAGCGAAGACTGCAAAAAACGGAGTCACGCCTGTCGCCTAATGAACCGAGATCCTAATCGCCAATTCTATCTCCGGTAGATGCGCATTACAGTCCCGGTGATCGTCTTCCAGATACGTCCGAATCGCACTAAGAACTGTTCTCGTGGACGAGAAATCTCACATCCTTCGCTGTGGCCGCTTTCATGGTCTTCAAGAAGGTTAATTTCGAGAAATGGTCAACCACAGTAAATATTCACGCATGCCCATTTTTTCATTGCGGATATTTGCCCAGCAAATCGATGTACAGCTTTTGGAATGGTCGCTCGGTGATTACCTTTTGTCCAATTACGACCTGCATCCTATAATTCTGCGCCTTCGGCTATTTGCAAACGGAACACGGATATAATCCCGCACCTCTATCGCCATTTTCGGCCAGTAAAACTGCCAACGCAATAGATGTAAGGTTTTCGCGAAGCCACCGTGCGCTGTCTTCTCTTCCAGATGTGCTTTGTCTATTAAAGCGGCCGTCAGCGAACTCGAAACGTACGATTTTGACGTTACATTGCCCACTCTGATTCAGTGTTCTATGCTGAAATCGAAGGCCTGCAGTTGAACGGACCACCGAGCTAATCGGCCGTCAAGATTCTTCATCGTTAGAAGCCATTTGAGACTGGCGTGGTCTGTAATGACTGTGAATGGCATCAGTTCTACATACGGACGGAACTTTAGGATCGCCATGAGAGCTGCGAGACACTCTTTCTTAGTGACCGAGTAGTTTTTTTTATGGCAATTCAGTTTGGCAGAGAAAAAAGCTATGGGCCCCTCGTTCGGTTTTTATCACGTTGGAAGAGTACAGCTCCAACACTGTAGTGTGAAGAGTCACACTGTATATAAAAGTGCCGCTTGAAATCTGAGTGTACCAAGACTGGTGCCAAGGTAAGTGGTACTTTAACTCCCTCATGGCTAGTTTTGCCTCCTCCGTCAATTTAAATTTGCCTTTTCCCGACTTTTTCAGGGTGCTCCTCTGCCTACTATAAATCTGAGGTATTTAATTTCTTTCTAACAAAAATTAGATTTTCTCAGCCCTATCGTTAAATATAGTCTGCTACCTTTCGGAGGATCTTCATGTGGATCTTCATCTTCAACAGATCGTCGAGATACGCATGGAAGATACGCATCCGAAAGGGCCTCCATCGACGTCTTGCCCTGGCCATGGTTTCGAATATCAGAACCGGAGCCAAGGTTGCCTTCTACCCATCTGACAACTCCCATTCTTTCTGTACTATCTCCTTCTACGGTCCTTTTACATACTACGCGACTTGATCAGCCATCACTTCCGCCACCAATTTGGGTTAACTTCCATTACTGAAGCAATCACCTACCTCCTCATAATTTGCCACTGCTTGAACCAGGATCTCGCCTTCCTTACTCATACGGACAGTGCTCGTATACTATTCACTCGTAATTCCTTGAATTTTCTATTTCTAGTTTCTAAATAATTTCTTAACCGTTCTTCATATGGTAAGTTCCTTAACTTAGCATTCCTTACATATCATACTACGACTATAAACTTTAATTTTCTTCGCCTCTACTTTCTCTGCGCAGGACCCATATGTGAGCGTGATTCGCCTGCGTGAATCGCACTCTTCTTCGCGTTTCCCGCACAATCCGGACAGGTCGGACAATATGCATCGGGCTTTTCACATCTGTAGCGGAAAATTCGCCTTTGTGATGCCATACAATCCCGGAAACCATGATCGGTTTTCCCGCAGTTCCAGCAAATCAGTTTTTGCGCAACACGCCGTGCTACTGGCGCCTCCTCAAGGACCTCTGCCTCCTCATCGCTTCTTCAAAAGCGATCATGCACGACCTTGTTAACGCTCGCATTCGTCCCGCGAACATAACTGGTGGATTTTGGTGTTCCTCGCCACGAAGATCGGCCCTTTCTCTTTAAATGAGCTTCTATTTCTACGCATACATCCCGCAGCTGGTCAAGGGAATGAAATCGTAAGCCATAGACGAAACTTGCAATCTCATCTGTAAGTGCCTTCTTGACAATTTTTATCATCTCCTTTTCAGATGACGGCATCTCCTACCTTGAAGCAAGTTTCTGCATAGAATGGAACAAATCTTCCAAACTCGTTTGACCGCTGCATTCTCTATCGCAGTTCTCTCATGCGATCGAGCTCGGAAGCCGTGCCTCGGAAACGTGCCACTAGATCATCCCTTAACTCCTGCCAAACACTTCCACCATGATCCCGTAATTATTGCCAAATACCATTCCCGAGCGTTTCCCGTAACAAGGTGATGAAATTCTTTTAGAACCTCCTTACAAGGACATCGGCTTTGCGCCTGTAGGAACTCGATTCGAAACACAAAATCTTCAACAGTCAGCTTGTTACTGTCTATGTCAAACGTTACGTCCGACTTTTTGACTGGCCCCACCGTGGCCACGCTCTATAACCTAGAGTATTTGAATGCGGATCTTCACGTAAGTACCCGCCTGCTCTCCTACTTTCGCCACGACTCTCACCTGATTGTCTTCCTATAGATTTTTGCCAATTTCGCGCCTGTTGCTCACCCCGTCGATCCTGCTCGCCGGATGCGGTCGCCCCTACTACTACGTCTCCGGAAACATCCCAACTCGCGACGAGCGAGCCAAAAAATAGTTTTGGTGGGCAAATGGCTGCATCAATCGTACTCGAAGGTTTCCTTTTCGGAATCGCTCCTCGATGCCCCTGCTCGTGATGCACCTCTACCAATTGCGGGATATCCGGCTGTGGTTGCAGCTGTCTAACCTGTTGGAGTACCGCGTTGAGTTCGCGCATCATCTCCGTAAACTCTCCCGCCATACGTGACTTATCAAGTTACTTTGCGATGCTCTATGTGTCGCATTAGCTTGAGCCAGCGATACGTTTACCGCTGACGTAACTTCGGAAGTAAGCCTGGGTGTCCGATCACACGTCGGCCAATCTTCTGTCCTGACCTGGACCGGCGTCCTTGGCAAACCCCCCCTAGCTCCAAGTTCCTCCCGATCTTGATCCACCATTTCGCGTGCGCGAGATCGAGTGCTAATCCACTTCCTGACAATCACTTCTAAACTAAAAAAAAATATATATCCATAAATGGCACAAATCGTCTAGCTGAACCCTCCCCGAGGGTGCCGGCTGGGTGATGGGCACTGCAAAATCTCGGACAAGGGAAATGCCTTGTCGCTTGCTCTGTCCGAGGCAATGCAAATACTTGCTAAGGCAATGATTCATCGTCTTCTCGAGTTAGGGGAGCTGGGTTTGAGCCATGGCTAGAGGTGCCTAAAACGCTAGGGGGCTCCCCTGAAAAACATTAGCCACGTATGGACCTTCGGGCTAATTATGGAGCGGAAAGACGATAAACAGCGGGTTGAGATGTCAAACGTCGGTGGGAAGCGTGGCTGTTACCACCTGTGGTCATGGGGAGGAGCAATCCTATCTGCGTTTCGCCAGCGGTGACACCTCTGACGTGGCAGGAGCAGGTCGCGTCAGTTGTAACACTATTGCCGGATGTAGGATGAGCCACGCAGGTGCTGTAGGTGAGACAGACTGGGACCTGGAGAGCGTGCTACACATCAGCAAAACTTAAGACGAAAGCCTTCTCTGCTCGTCAGAACCAGGTTCTATAACCCCGCATAGGGAAGGGTTGAAGCCCAAGGAGAGTAACGACGACCCGACGCTCAGGTGACTGATGCAAACGGTCTTCCAGTTGGAAGCGATGTGGGGGGGGGGGGGCAGGCTGAAGGTCCATACCAAAGGCGAAGGTGCTCTTCATCATCGCAATCCAAGGAAACCGCGCGCTGAAGCTCCTTCAACGCCAAAACTCGGAGGTGCTCGCAGGAGACTGGAAAGTTCAGCACACCGGCAGCCCAATACCCAAGGAAGCGGGCAATATGCAATCCTCCATATTAACAAGGAGGCAGAGGACCTCTTCTACTCAAGATTCGGGAGGATGGCGTGGGGCATGGGCAGTGTGTACCTGCGTCTCAAGAAGCGCAACCCCGAAGACAAAGATACACACACCCTGCAAGCAGCCGAGGTGGAGAAGGACCTAGGTCTAGATACCATTGTGGAGGCCACCCAGGGTCTTGCGCTAGAGGACGGTGACCTACTAGTCACCCAGTCGAGTGTAGTTGAGCCAGCCGCTCATGACACTGAGTGTGCTGCTGCTCAACTTGCAAAAAAGCAAGGAGGCGTCGGCGGAACTCCTCACTGCCATTAATCAAGGGTTCGACGACATGGCTCTAGTCCAGGAGCCCTGGATTGTGTCAGACACCGCAGTGGTCGGACTTAAGTCCTCAAACTAAAATCATTTTACCCAACATCGGTAAGCAGGAATAGCACCGCCGTACTCGTACGAAATGGAATCCACGCTTACCTTATGTCTCATTACAGCACGGATGACCTGGCAGTGGTGATGATAGAAGGTGCTATATATCACACGACAGGTCCGCACCGCCCGAAGAACTAAGGAGCCTGGTAGAAGAAGCCGACTCCAAATAGTACCAATTCCTCATTGGTACGTACGCTAATGCCCACCACAATGTGTGGGGAAGCTCCGATATCAATGACCGAGGTGAGTTACTCTTAAACTTTATTTTAGCAACCAATATAGATGTAGCATATGTGGGGGAGGAATACACCTACAAAGGTCTCACTTCGTCAAACGTGCTAGATTTAACTCTCATAACGGGAAAATTTACTCTAGTATTTGGGTGGAGAGTCCTCGAAAGACCATCCTTCTCAGATCACAGGTATATTCAGCTTAAGTGCGAATTCGAATACACTCCGAAGATAACAGTCTATAGAAAACCCCGGAACACAAACTGGGAAAAGTTTAAAAAGACAGCTACATCGAAGCTCGCGAATCCGGGTTCAGTAAAATCCACGGATGACATAGAGAAGCCCTTAAAGACCCTATCCAAGGAACTACTGGATGCCCACAATGTATCATGCCCACCCTCGAGAACAAAAAAGAGGATTAAGCCACTATAGTGGAACCGGGACCTCTGCCTAACCTCAGTGAATTCTTCAAGCTCGCCAAACAAGCCGACCAGGACAGATCCAGCTTCTGTATCAGTGGTGTTCGGGCTACAATATACAAATGTATATGGATATTTCGCTAGTAATTCGGGACGTAGTGCGTGGTATGATAGCCGCTTGAAACGGGTGTGGGAACGCAATTAGATATTTAAGCTCTAGCTTACAAGCTAGAGGACACTCGGGAGATGACTGGATCGTAAGAGCTGGAGCGAACGCATGAAGAAATAAGTCTAAGGTGGTTTCGTCGGCTGCCGAAGCTAGCTCGCTTCGGGCCCTTAGCTTAAGGGCTTCAGAGCTATTGCACTTTTTTCTATTTTTGCAACGAAGCTCAAACAGCTAAAACAAATTTTCAAGAGAACATTTTAATTTAACTGAAAATGTAAAAGAAAAATAAGAAATGGCTGCTGAATAAGTAAACATTAATATTCTTGAAAAAATTTTTATTTTAAAATTAGAATTTATTTCAGAATTAGGTTAGGTTAGGTTAACCCGGACGGCCCTCAGCGAGGCCTTTCAGAGGCCAGTATGGCCCTTAGTTATCCGGATGGGGTGTATGGACCTTTACGGGGGTGGTGTCGAGGTTTGGAAGTCCTCGAGAATCGAAAGCAAGGAGTTCCCTTGGCGTCCTCCTGAAGGCGTCTTCCATTGATGCCAGCACCGGTGCGCCTAGGTGTCTACTCCTTGCCCGTGAGAGAGCCGGACAGTTGCATATGAGATGTTCCAGGGTTTCAATAGCCACGGGTTCGTCGCATTTCCTGCAGCTGACTGTACTGGTGAAGCCCAGCTTGGCCGCATGCGCCGCAGACAGACAGTGACCTGTGAGTATTCCCACTAGCAGTCTGCAGTCCTTTCGTGGTAGGTGCAGTAGATAGTGACTGAGTTTTCCGTTGCGCTCCTTGCACATGGTTCTCGAGATTCTGCAGGTGGTGATACTTCACCTGCTTTCGATCTGCAGTCCGGCCTGTTTCTCCTGGTCGCTTTGTAGCGTCATTAGGGAGACAAGCACGTCTTCGATTCTATCGTTTGCTAGCTCGACCCCTTCCTTTACCAGAACGTCCGTCGCTTTGTTCCCTTCGATGCCCTGGTGACTGGAAACCCAATAGATCCGCACTGACTTGGTCGTGCTTAGTGTGTCTAGTGCCTCCCTGCTTGCCAGGACATTTCTGGAACTAACCGCGGACAACTGCATGGATCTTATCGCCGCTTGGCTGTCAACGAATAGATTGACCACGTTATGCGCTCGTTCGGTCTGTTGAGCGACCTCTGCAGCTTTCTTGATAGCGAAGACTTCCGCCTGGAATATGCTGCATCGGTCCGGTAGCCTATATGACGAACTTATTTATGGGTCTGTGCAGTATAGGCCCGCTCCTACTCCTCCGTCCATCTTGGAGCCGTCTGTATATATGTTGAGGTGTTGAGTCTGGTCCCATCCTGTTTTCCAGTCTTCGGGTTCCATAAGTGTGTTTGTTATAACCTCGAGGCAAGTTTGGGGGTCATGGAATCAGTAGAACTGATCATGCCCCTTCCAATTGAATTGTGCCCGAATCCTTATGGTGACACAATTGTGATGCAATTAGGCGCTGCGCTGCCTTTCCTGCAGTCAGACGAGCGTGGATGTTCAGGGGATCAATTCCTAGTATGATTTCGAGTGCTATTGTTGGGGTTGATCTCAGCGCCCCTGTAATGCAGAGCAGAGCCTGCCGCTGAGTTCTTTCCATAAGCTTGTGATATGTTTTCTTCGCGGTGGCTTTCCACTACACTAGGACTCCATACAGCAGAGTTGGTCGCACAACCGAGATGTAGATCCAATGCATTAGGGTGGGTGACAGGCCCCATGTGCTGCTAAGCATCTTCTTGGATGCATAAAGCGCAATGGTGGCCTTCTTCACCCTTTCCATTACATTGGGTTTCCATGCCAGTTTGCTATCCAGTACTGTGCCGAGGTATTTGACCTGTGTTTTCGGGGTTAGCCTTTTTTGGTTGATTTTTGGGGGGATCCATGCCGGTACCTTGTACCTCTTTGTAAAGAGGATGAGGTCCGTCTTGTCCGCGTTGATATCGAGTCCTAATTCAACCGCCCACTCGCATATCTCCCCTAGTGTTCGTTCCATTATGGAGCTGAGGGTCGATGGACATACACCCGTAATAATTATGCTTATGTCGTCTGCAAAAGCTGCTATTTTTGGGGCCTTCCTCTCGAATCTCTTGATGAGGTCGTCGACCACCAGATTCCACAGGAGGGGCGGCAGGACTCCACCCTGAGGTGTGCCTCTATGCGCTCCCTTTACCGTGGAGGCGGTGCCCCACTCTGATTGCAACCGTCTACAACTCAGGAGGTTGTGTTGGTCGCTTCAAGGCCATCCATTATTGCGTTCGTGGCTTCATTGTTAAATGCTCCGGATATATCTACGAATACTCCCAGTGCATACTTTTTATTGTTGAGGGCCTTCTCGATGGTAGCTACTAGCGAATGTAGAGCTGTTTCCACCGATTTCCCTTTGGTATAAGCGTGCTGGTTGGTTGACATCAGTCCTCCCACCTCCTTCCTGATGTATCCGTCCAGCAGCTTTTCCAGTGTTTTTAGCATAAAAGAGGTAAGGCTTATCGGTCTGTAGTCCTTGGGACTAGCATGGCTGCACTTTCCTGCCTTTGGGAGGAAGACAACTCTAGCCGTTCTCCATTGGATTGGGATATAGCCTGTACTTAGACATGCCGAGTATATTGCGGAAAGCCATGGGGTAGTCACCTCTTTGGTCATCTGCAGCATGGCTGGGAATATTCCCTTCAGTCCAGGTGATTTTGTGCTTGTAAAGGAATCTATGGCCCATTGGATTTTTGTGTGGGTTATCAGATCTGTTGGGGGGTTCTGTTCTTCGGTTACTAGGTCCTGTTGCGTTTCAGCATCAGTGACTTCAGTGCATCCTGGGAAGTGAGCCTCCATTAGTGCTGTCAGGGCTTCTTTGCTGCTCTCTGACCACTGTCCGTTATTCAACTTGAGCTGACTCTGTATAGTGGGCTGCTTTGAGAGCAGCTTCCTGAGTCTTGCTGTTTCCGGCCCTTTCTCGATGCTGGAGCAGAAGTTCCTCCACGAGCTACGTTGTGCCTTACGTATTTCCTTCTTGTAGTTTCTGAGTAGAATCTTGTATTTCTCGTTGATAATCTCTTCATTCGCTTGTTTGGCAAGCTTGAAGAATTCCCTGAGAATATTTCTTTGTAGAGATAGGTCCCGGCTCCACCAGGGTGGCTTGATCCTCTTCTATGTTCTTGAGGGTGAGCATGATGCGTAGTAGGCATCTAGTAGAACCTAGCATAGAGTCTCTAGAGACTTTTCTATGTCTTCCACGGATATCACTGCACCCGGGTTCACGAGCTTCGAGGTATCTGTCTTTTTGAACCTTTCACAGTTTGTTTTCCCAGGGTTTCTGTAGACTGTTACCTTCGGAGTGTGTTCGAATTCGCACTTGTACTGAATGTACCTATGATCTGAGAAGGATGGTCTGTCTAGGACCCTCCAGCCAAATACTAAGGTACTCTTTCCCGTAGAGCACGTTTGACGAGGTGGGACCTACATAGGTGAACTCACCTCTAAACCTCTCTACGGGAAAGAGTACCTTAGTATTTGGCTGTATTTATCCCTCACGTATGCTACATCTATGTTAGTTGATAAAATAAAGTCTAAGAGTGAATCACCTCGGTCGTTGATATCGGGTCTTCCCCACACACTGTGGTGGGCATTGGCGTCCGTACCAATGAGAAGTTTGTAGTCTTTGGAGTTGGCTTCTTCCACCAGGCTCCGTAGTTCGTCAGGTGGCGCAGGCCTGTCGTGTGCCATGTAGCAGGATGCTACCAAAAGGTGCTTCTCCTCACTCTCTAGCATTACTACTGTCAGGTCGTCCGTGCTGTAATGAGACATAAGGTGAGCGTGGTCCTGCTTACCGGTGTTTCGGTGAATGTACATTTACATTAATTTATTGTAAAACAAAACAATAATCCATAATTATAACAATAATTTCTGCATATACTGATATGCATAATAGTAGGATATTGGCTAGGAGTTGAACGGAACGAATACGATAACGACCAGGATCAAGACCCACGACAATTGTGCGGTTAGCAGAATTTGCTCCAATGTTGCATAACAAGTCAAGAACTATAGAGAGATTTCGGTAACATCACAATTGGGTTATTTGTTCATATACGAGTATAGTTAGTAGTACATTTTTAGTGGCCTAATAGAGGCCGTCGATCCACAGTTGGGCGTCGGATTGAGCTTTTGGTATGGTAGGCAGAGTAAATACATTTAGAAAGAGAATGGAAAATAGTCAGTGATGAGACATCAGAGACATACACATAAAATATGAAGATATAAAGACACCAATACAACATCAAAACAGCGATCAATCAATAGCATGCTCAGTACATCAATCAACTCGACTCAATATTCACGTACATCGATGTGTGATACGTGGCCCGCTGTGCTGGCGACATATTAAAATTGCCCTGATGCTTTCGATTGTAGGCCCAAATCGCACAGGTTGCCATAAGAGAAATCAGCAAGAACAGCATGAAGAAGAGCTGCAGCCAGAAGGGGCTACCACCGCTACTATCCACAATGATGCCGGCCACATTGGTCACCACGGCCATTCCCAAATTCTGAACCGACTGGCAGAAGCCATATGCCGTGCATAACTGATACTCGGGAACAATTAGGGAAACCAGAGGCCACAGACTAGCAGCCAACATAGAATAGGAGAGCCCCATAATGCTCATGGCAATGTAGGGGTCCAGGTGAGTGAATGTGAGTAGAGCATGAGCCACAAACGTGGAGATGGTGGCACAGAATACCCAGGCTACATTGCGTCCCACCTTATCGATGATGAATCCAAACAGTGGCGAGGCTATGGCCGAGATCAGGTAGACAATCGAGTTGACAGTGCTCGCCTCGTCCGGCGTCATGTGGAAGTTGTTCATGAAGAAGGCCTGTCCCAAAGGGAAAGATGGCCATATAGTAGGCCACGCACACCACCGATACCATCCAGAAATCCATCTTGAAGGTGACTATGTCGCTCAGCTTGGCAATCTCTCCGCCCGGATTGTTATTGCGCTTCAAAATGCGCTCGGCCCGCTTGTCCATCCACCTCAGAATCAGAGTTCAAATCGGAGACATCACACAGGTGGTGGAGGCCAGAAACAGGGCCACACCCAGTCCAGTGTAGCCAACGTACGATTTGGAGACATAGCCATACAGGGGCTGCATTATCCAAAAATGGACAGTGCTGCCGAAGCGGGCCACGGACAGCTGCAGGCCGAAGACCATATTCAACTCCTTTCCTTTGAACCACAGCACTGCATAGCTGTTCTGGTGTTGAGTGGAACAAGTTATAATTTGAGGACCTTAGTCCGGCCACTGAGTTGCCTGACGCCATCCAGGGCTCCTGGACTAAAGCTATGTCGGCGGACCCTTGCTCCATGGCCATGAGGAGCTCCGCTGACGCGATCTTGCTTTTATGAAAGTTGAGCTGCAGCACATCCAGTGTCATTGGTAGCTGGCTCAACTGAACTTGGCGGGTTGACTACCAACGTCAGGTCTCCGTCCTCCGAGTCTTCCGAGTCGCTTAACACTAATTCTTGGGCGGCCTCCACAATGGTCTCTTGACCTAGGTCTTTCTCCACTTCACCTGCCTGCAGGGTGTGCCTGTCCTGATCTCCGCGGTGGCGTTTTTAAAGGTGCAGATAAACACTGCCCATTCCCCACGCCATCTTCCCGAACCTGGGATACAGGAGGTCTTCAGCCTCCTTGTTGATTTGATTTGGCCCCCCTCGTTGGGTAGCAGGCTCCCAGTATGTAGTACTTTCCAGTTGCTTGAGGGAACATCTGGGTTCTGTCGTTGTAGTAGCTTCAACGCCCGGTCCCTTGGATCGCGATGGGGAAAAGTACCTTTGCCTTTGGTATGGACGGGATTAACTCCCTGACCACCACCTCGAGCTTGGCCCCCTCCCACATCGCCTCCAGTTGGCAGACCGTTCGCGTCAGCCACTTGAGCGTCGGCGTGAACCGCGCGTGAACCGTCTTCCACTGCGCCGCCGTCATCTTCCCGTTTTCGTCACTCCGGTCAATGAGCGCCACGATCAAGTGTCTTTTGGACACGTCACTGACCTTCGACTTTGGGGACTTCTTCAATAGAGGCTAGGCCATTTTTATGTGGGGGTGCTGCGCCCTTGGGCCCGCGTTGCCGCTTGCTCTCTGGAGTGTCCTTAGCGGACCTCTCGACCGAGCGTTTCCACTTGTTGGCCAGCATCTCATCCACCTTGTTGGCATACTTGCCGGTTGACGCCCTCATATGGGACATTCGAGAGTAGTACAATCTGCCCTATTCTACACGCTGCTCGGCCCAGGCTAGCTTGGCTTTCTTCTCCTGGGAGATGTCCGCTTTGCTCTTAAGCCGGCTTAGTGTCTTGAGGGCAACCTTGTACTTTGCTTTGGCCTTCATCCCCTCCCTGGAACGCTACGGCCCTTCCCTGCGCAGGGAGCTGGTAGCTGGTTCCGGCGAGCGGAGAAGGCTTTCTTCCTCCGTCTTGCTGATTGACAGCACGGCATCCGTGCGGCTCAGCTTGGAGTGATTGAGTGTGGTGTTGGCAGTAGCTTTGCAGCTGACTTGGCCTGCTCCCGCCACGTTAGAGGTGTGACCGCTGGCGACACGCAGAGAGGTATGCTCCTCCCCGTGCCCGCCGGTGGTAGCAGTCACGCTTCCCACCGACGTTTGGGCTGACATCCCAGCCCGTGCTTGATCTCCTTCGCCTTCCATGTGGCCCGAAGGTCCATAGTGGTTAACGTTTTTCGGGGGGACCACCCCCTAGCGTTTTAGGCCTATCCGCCAGGCACCTCTAGCCATAGCCCTGACCCTGCGCTCCTGACTCAAGGTCGAGTAGACACCTGGCTATTGCCTTAGCTAGACACTGCATCGCCTCGGACGGAGCAAGCGGCAGAGCATTACCCTCGTCCGGGATAATGCAGTGCCCATTGCCAGCCGGCACCCTCGTGGAGGGTTCAGCCAGCCATTATTTTAGAATTAAGAATACAACAAAAACACCTCTTAACGAGGCTAAAAACTAGTGACGATCGCACCTTCAACAAACAAAAGTTCTGATATCATCTTTTTTAAAGAAAAATGATTTTCCATCCGACTACATATCTTATTAGCCAATTCCCACAGGCGACCATCCACCATCCATTTCGGGGATGGTCCGTAAGGTTTTGCCGTTCTGAAATTTCCCAGTTAGTTCCACCATCCTTTTTGGATTTTCCTAAACCTAAACGTTTCTATGCGATATTTAGCCGATGTATTTATATACAACTCTGAAAAATTGACAATCACAGCGAAAAAATAAAATTTACTGTGAAAATGTAAATAATGAATGATAAGAATAACTAGTATTCTCCAGTAAATGGCGAGGAGCCAGGAGGTTTTTTAATGGCAGATGCTTAATTTTCAATTCGAAATGCTCCAATTTCTTCAGAAGAAGAAGGCGAATAATTAAAAAGAAACAATTGTATCTTAATAATTGTTTTTATTTATTTAAACCATGTTTTGCTTATTACTGGTACAGACAAACGGCAAATTTCGTTGGATTTTTCCTCCAATATTGCCGACGCTTCGATCCGTTGTGCAAGGCTCGACTTTTGATATAATGTCCAATCGGTGAACCTTCCTGGAGAACCCATGTTCACTTGCGTACATCTATATCTGAAGTTAATTGTCAAATAAAATACATTTGGAAGACTATGACGAGGCCAACAAGTGCCATACCGCTTCTAAAATACATAAAACATAGTCTTGTACATACAATTCCACTTTGATTTCAATTTACTAACAACCATCCTCCCCCTTCTTGGCATACATTTATCAAAATAATTAGCATTGCAAATATTTCTTCCTCATCCTCATATTTGGTTTTCTCCACCATCAATTTTTGCAACAACATTTGTTGTTGTTGAACCGCAGTCAAAATGCAGAACACAAATTTTTGGTTTATTGTTGTCAGCTGTGTTTTCAATGGATGGTTGATGGTGGATGGTGGCCTGTGGGAATCGAGGTTTCACATCTGTCAAAAATCTGTCCCCGTTAATGTACTGTGTGGGAAAAGGCTATAAATTTGCAATTTCGGAACGCTACAATAGAAAATGTCCGTGTGGGTTAAATATTTTGAAAAAGCGTGCCGAAAGAGTAAACTTAAATAGTCTATTTATGCAGTCGGATGGAAAATCATTTTTCGTCACAAAATATGATATCAGAACTTTTGTATTTTGAAGGTGTGATCGTCACCGTTTTTTTACCTCGTTAAGAAGTGTTTTTGTTTGATGTCAGAAATTTTTAAGGAACAATAAATGCTAGCTTTCATATTATTATACCTCAATACCATCACCAGAAGTCGTTCCCATATAACTTTGTAATATGTGTTATGTATCCATAGTTTGGCAATCTGAAAAGCTATACAGTTGAGAAAAAAATGTTACAAGATAAACATGAAAGAGCGTTCATATAATTTCGAAATACCTTTTCGACAACATGTATCTCAAGTCTCTAACTTCAGGGCTTCGGAAGCTATGGTAGTATTTAATTTAGCTATTTATAGCTGTTTTCCTGCTCAGATAGCGGGTTTTTTCTAAAAGTCGTAGAACTAAAGTTTTTTACATCGAGCTGTTTTGCATAATTCAAATGGTTCCATGACCCTAAAATAGCGTTTGGATACGCTTACACAATTGCTCAAATGGGGACCTCTGATCTTTGCTGAACGCCGCACAGTGGGACATCAAACGAAAAGGGGTGGCAAAAGTCGAATAATTTTTTAAGCACTTTGAATAAAATGAATACATGTATCTAATAGAGAATTTCCCAGAGCTTTCAACAATCATATTTAAGATAATTTAACTTTTAGTTGAGGAGATATGAGCATTCAAAGTTGAAAACTATTTCAATGTGCACAAATGTATTTAACTTTTTTTCACTTGCTGCATCTTTGAGGATGAATTAAAAGTAAACAACGTTACGTATGATTCTGTTTTTAGTGTTTCCATTTAGGTATATTTATTGTTATTTGTAATCTTAGTAAACCTATTCTATTACATGGACAATAATCAAGAAAAACGTATTTTCAAAACCATTTAATTTTTGAGCAGTTTTTCAACTTTGACCTGACTTTACAAAAAGAGTTCATCAAATTTTCCAGAGATAGTTATACCCGGTACTCGAAGAGTAAAGGGGTATATTAGATTTGTGCAAAAAATTGATGTGTGTAAGACCCAGAAGGAAGCGTTTCCGACCCCATAAAGTATATATATTCTTGATCAGCATCAATAGCCGAGTCGATATAGCTATGTCTGTCTGTCCGTCCGTCTGTCCGTCTTCATTAGCGCCTATAGCTCAGAGACTATAAAAGCTAGAGGAAGACAATTTTGTATCCAGACTCCTGTCCTATCGCACTGTTACAAGTGCATTTCAAAATTTCGCCCCGCCCCCTTCCGCCCACTCCAAGGACTAAAATCTGTGGCATGCACAATTTTAAAGATACGAGAAAACTAAAAACGAAGAATCATAGAGAATGACCATATCTTTCAGAAAGTTGAATCAGGATCAGATCAAATCATAAATATAGCCACAATGAAGAAAACCATTTCGAAATGCATCGTTCCCTCTCGCTCTCTCTCACACACCGGGGTGGGCGCTATGCCTGATCGAATTTTTTGACGCCTAGTTCTCAGAGACTATAAGAGCTAGATCAACCAAACTTTCTATCCAAGCTCCTGTGATACCAAACCGAGACAAGTTTGTTTTAAAATTTGGCCACGCCCCCTTCCGCCCCCACAAAATATTTAAATCTACAATTTTGAAGATACGGGAAAACCAAAAACGCAGAATCATAGAAAATGACTATATCTATCAGAGTATTGAATTTGGATCAGATCGGATCATAAATATAGTCAGAAGGAACAAATGAAATTTCAGTGGCCTTCCAAGCGCAGACTCATTCCCTCTCTCTCTCGCACACAGCCGTGTATGTATATGTAGGAAGTAGATAAAGAAATGTAGAAAAGGCAGATGTAAAAAATTGATGTAAACAAATATGGAAACATCTAATAGATATATATCTCCGAAAAGTTTCGACTTAATTTTTTTTTCTTTTTTGGCTAAAATTAAATTTGTCCCTTTTGCGAACATGTAATAAATTACAACAAGCTCACATACATATATACTGACTGAGTACCGGGTATAAAGTAGAACTGCGGTGGTAGACGCAGCTCACAACGTTCCCCCTCATTTTTGTATATGTTTATTGAATATTCCTTTCCCTGTGCTCCAAATTTGATGAACTTTTTTTGTAAAGTCAGGTCAAAGCTGAAAAACTCCATATTTTAAAAATTTTCAATTTTGAGCTACCTAAATGATGTTGATGGATGAATAAGCAGGTAAGTCTTTTTACCTCTGACCTAATGTTTTTGACCATGTTTTGCAACCTGTCTTTTATTATGCCAAAGTTTGGTACATACATAGGTATATATATTGCATTCATTTTTTGAGCACTTTCGTCTTCTTTTGACGTATAAGCAGCAGTGAATATAATTTGTAAACATAATTAACGTGAAAATGGCTATGGATAATACAAAGTTATTCGAGATATTTAGACCTTCGAGTACCTCAAACGAATTTGTGGAAGCTGTTCTTAATGAATTGAATGTAGGATCGGACAACCCAGAGCAGCATAAAAGTATAAAAAAAAAAATTAAAATTCTTCATTTAAATATTAAAAAGAAATGGGAGGGTGCATTCCGTAAAATTGACTTACTTAATAGCAAAAACGCAAACTGGTTGATTGAAAACAGCTTGCTATATGATTGACCCTCCACCACCAAAGGACGAGACAAAGACAGACCAACAAAAACCTTGGATGACTGTTCAGATTTTACAAGAAAGAGAAAACTTGTAGATGCAACATGTCATATACGTACGGATCATTTATCAGAGGCACTGTCAATCAAATATACGAACGACAAGGAAAACAAAAGGTCGTGTATTACAAAAGCTGTTTCTAATGCAAGTCCGGTGAGACTTGACAGGATCAAGGATAGCATCCTCACGCATTTGAAGAGGCTTTAGCATTTTTGGATTTGGGAATGTCTAAGGAGAAATATTCAATATTGCGAAATTCCTTAATCCATCAGAATGTAGACATTCTGCCTGAATACAGAAATATTACACAAGCAAAACTAAAGGCACTGCCGGAATAAACAATAACGACAGAGATATCAGCGGAAGTGAAACTTCAAACCTGATGGAACACACTGCGAAACGGCTCATTAAGAGTTTACCTCACCATCAGGATGAGAGTCTTCCGCAAAATCCACATTGATCAGCAAATGGGGCTGTGATGGATCTTCTGGGCAAAGTGAATATAAGCAAGCAAGACGATAAAGCCTTTACAGATTCTAACATGTTTATGGCTACTCTTGTACCCCTGCGGCTTAAATCTGATACATCGGAATATTGGAAAAGTCCGCGTCTTCGTCTGCTCACTATTTCCGCCCTATATTATTAAAATACGCCAAAGAATCTTCGGAGTTAATAAAGTCCACAGTAAAAGATATTAAGAACTAGATTTCTAATATAAGACCGGTAAAAATAATCAAGGAAAAAAAACATTCATGTCAATTTTGAATTTTTCCTTACAATGAAAAGTACTTAACAAACTAACTAATACTAAATCTACCTTGAACTGTGCATTTTGCAAGAAAACCCATATGGATTTTAAAAATTTGGATGATTTCATAGTTGAAGAGGAAAATTTGGAATATGGTATTTCCCGATTGCATGCAAAAATAGGATGTATGGAGTTCATTTTAAAACTTGCATATACCATTCCACGAGAGGGAGAATCTTTTGACAGAAGCACGACAGCTAAGGGAAAATAAAACAATTGGAAACAAATTATTCAAGAAAAATTCGTGGATAAACTATCACTGAAGGTTGACTGCCCCAAACAAGGATATGGAAACACAAACGAGCTTCACAAGCTCAAATGGCAGAATGTCCCACTGTGCGCCGCCTGACTTCTGCAAGAACTGTAGCGCCATTGTAAGACTCGTTTTTTCAGTGGTATCCATCACCGCTTTTGACATTTTGTATGATGTTGATTGATAACCCAACCGATCGATCCGGTTTCCTCTACTGTTATTCACCGAAGATGAATTTTCTTATAACAATGCCCATTTCCGCCTAAAAATATTGCTAAATAATAACAAAAAAAATTATATATTGACAATAAATAGGTGGATACTAATCACTTATAAAACAAGCAACCCTTACCATGTTTTTATGATAAATAAGAACCGCTGGCGTAGTGATGCCATTATTTTTAATAATAGGTTTCAGTTTTCATGTGTTCGCAATCACGTTGTATCATGTAGGCCTGACCGTGCTCGTAGTGGAATGGAGGCTGACCATGAACCACTGCCCCTCCGTTCGACGGTGGCCTGCTTAATGCCATGGGTCAGAATGCCATACCCAACTCCGCGTTTTGTTTCAGTTCGTCACAGAAATTCCGGGAATTTGGATCAACCTCGATAACCAAATCGTATTGACAAAAATAACTTCCCCGAAAAAGAGCACATGTGGGGAATACGTCACCTTATGCTTTTATTGACTTTTTGATGTTTTTTGACATGGTGGACATTTTGACGGAAATGCCCATACATTCACACAAATTATACAAATTCACACAGAAGTACATACCGTGCTTAAAAAACAAACAAAATATTCCTCATACAGAGATATTATATGATCATGCATTCTGTGATATGATTCTATGATACATAAAAGAACAGCGTTAGAGAAATTCGGTCATTCTGCTAAGCCGAACACTAACGATAGATGGAGCGGTAGAGAACAGCGGTAGAGAACAGAACACTAACGATAGATGGAGCGGTAGAGAACAGCTTAAATACTCGAAAACTCTCAATCATAAAAAAGGAGACATAGAAGGACTATACACTCTCTTAATTACAATTTGTGTAAATGTATGGGCATTTCCGTCAAAATGTCCACCATGTCAAAAAACATCAGAAAGGAAATAAAAACATTTGCATATTTTTATATCCCGATATTGTTTTCTAAATTGATTGAGAGTTGACTTATTTAACCAATTGACATATAATTTCATTAACTTTGATGTGAAAACTTATTAAAATGAGCAAAAGTTCGGTATTTTCTTATATCTTGTTGGTTAAGTGCGGTCATTCGTACATATATTATTTGTAGGTTTTGAAGGCATTACAACGGTTGCCGTAAAAACCCTGAAAGAGAGCGCCACAGAAGTTGACCAAAAAGATCTATTGTCCGAGTTAGAGGTAAGTACTACTACAGTATTGTATTCAAAATGTAAGTGCAACAAATTAATGGTTTGACCATTAGCAATTCAATTTTCAATTTGCATGCTGTTACTCACAGTTTGTCAGAAATATTAAATACATAAGTATTGCATCTCAGATATCTTGATCTACGCAAATCAAGCACTCTCTGCCGTCGTTTTGCTTCAAAACAAAATAAAATGCATCAAAACAACCAGATCAGCTGTTTTTTTTTTACTAGAAACGATGATAAAATTAAACATATCGATGACAAGAAAATGTGTAGGCAGGAGCGCCTTTTAAAATGAAAAGCAAACGAATTGGTTGAAAAAAGTAAATGAAACAGGAACCTGTATATTTGTTCTCTCAAGGGGTCAGCTGGCGGCTGGAATCCGGTTATCTTACAACCGGCGGTCGGCTGACCGATTAAAAATTCGACAGCTAAAAATATTGACAGCTGATTCCCTGAGTGCTTTTCAGAGCGAATTGTTCTACTTTGTGCAGCAAATTTTTCGGCAAGCCGATTTCACTCTTCTTATTTTCTAATATGTCTTCGAAGCTCTCAACGAGATCAACAATGATATTCTCCTCCAGCTGGGAAAAGTTTTTCTCTCGAACTTTACCTTTTCTCTCGCCTTTGCTATGCTTGCCTCGTACAACACGGTTTTGAATTTTAAAGCAATCATGGCTCGGTTAGACTTCACGTACGCTGATAAAACTCCAGTACAAGTAATAACTCAGGAGTTGGGTCTTTTGAGACAGGGAGAACTTTCTCTTCTGAAATTCTACGATGAAATTCAAAAAAAGCTCACGCTTCTTACTAATAAAACCATCATAACTCATGACACAGCCGCCGCTGCCATCTTAAACAATAATTATAGGGAAGACGCCTTACATAAATTTATTTCCTGACTTTAAAAATCCATGAAAACAGCATTTTTTCTGGCAAAACCTCATGCAACATTGATGGCCTGGCAGGGTGAGTCTCTCACTCTGCACTAAATCAAAAAAAAAAAAAAAAAAAAAAAAAAAAACAATGTTTGAGATGCCAAGCTTTTTTGGCACCTATTTATGTCCAGAAACAAAATGAGGACGAATTGATTTAATAATTTTTAATATTTATTTATACAGGCGGCTAGCAGAAGCCGATTGCTTGCTCTTTGCCAAGCCAGATAAATGTTCACGAGATCCTATGCAACCAATGCGCAGAGAGATTAGCATAGCACTAAATTCCGCAACGTCGGCAGATCAATGCTAGAGCCGAAGCGGCGGCTGCGGAGAGCCCTTAGCATACCGAGAGAGCGCAGCAGCGCTGCCGAACGTTAGCGTTAGTTTACATGTGTTGTTGTATTAATGTTAAGTACAGTGGGTTCTAATTATGATGATGCTGCTGGCCCGAACATACTCCCCCCGTTGGAAGCCAGCCTTTCAACAGACTCCCTAAGGGGCAGTAGACATAGCCGAGTAACGGCCCTCCTGATGGTTCCTGATGCGGTCTTCAAGTCCGCTACGCGGCACACGCCATCCTTGCCCTGGACGACATCGACAACTCTAGCCAGTGGCCAACGCATAGGAGGAAGATTTTCGTCCTTCACCAGAACAACATCATTCACGCAGAGGTTTTGCGTGGGAGTGCGCCACTTCGACCGCTCTTGCAAAAGGGTGAGGTACTCTTCGCGCCAACGGCTCCAGAAGATTTGCTGCAGTTGAGTGACCCGCTGCCAACCATCCAGACGATTGTAGTTGAGCTTCGTTAGGTCAGGCTCGAGGATTGTCACATGTGGGCCACCTAGAAGCAGATGAGCCGGGGTCAAAACATCTAAGTCATCAGGATTTTCTGAAAGCGAGAGCAAAGGGCGAGAATTAACAATTGCCGTGATCTGGCAGATCAGAGTACGCAGCTCGTCGAAGCCAAGCACAGAGGGCCCAACTGAGCGGTACAGGTGATGTTTTGCAGTCTTCACGGCCGCTTCCCACAATCCGCCAAAGTGCGGAGAGCGTGGTGGGATGAAACGCCAGTCGATCGAGTCAGCCAAGCAGGATTCATGGACCTCCTTCACATGCGAGTCGCTCATGAAAAGCTTCTTTAGCTCCAGCAGCTCGTTCTTGGCGCCAACGAAGTTTGTCGCATTGTCAGACCAAATTTGACTTGGCCTTCCTCGTGTGGCAGTGAAACGCTTTAATGCGCCTAGAAACGAAGCGGTGGTCAGGTCCTTTACAAGCTCCATGTGTATTGCCTTGGAAGTGAAGCAAATGAACACACTGATGTAGCACTTGATCGGAGGCCTCGTGCGGATTTCTGATCGGTAGAAGAAGGGCCCACAATAATCCACTCCAGTGACTTCAAAGGATCGAGATCCTTCCAAACGCTCCTTAGGCAGGTCTCCCATGATGTGCTGGACCATGCGCGGCTTAGTCCTGAAGCATCTCACACACTTGCTGACTTCCTTTGACACTGCCTTAATTCCTCCAATTGGCCAATATTCCAGCCGAATTTTGGCAAGCAGGGCGCGAGGTCCGGCATGAAGGTTCCTCTCGTGATAATATCTTATCAGAGCACAGGTTATGGGATGTCCCTTGGGCACAATAAGCGGGTGCTGAGCATCAAATCCTAGCGATGAGTTTCCAACTCTAAGTAATCCAGACTGATCGATGAACGGAGAAAGCGAGCTGATGGAACTGGATTTCGTGACTTGACCGTTGCGTTGAATCTCCTTTATGTCCATCCACAAGGTTGCCAGCTGAATGTGTCGAATTAGGAGATGAGTTCCTTGCCGGATATCGGAAACGGTGAGTCCAGAGTGCCGAAGACGATGTGCAAATTTATGCATGTAGGCGAAGGTGCGCTGCATGCCAAAAAATGTGTTTGCAAATTTGCATCCTGAGGTGAGACCGGTATGTCGAGACACGATCAACAATGCTCCCTTGCGGAGCTCTAAAGTCGGTATTTCAGGAACAGGGAACACAGGCCACCACAGCTCTGACTGGATAAGGTGGTTGGGAAGTGTTTTATCCAATCTGGAATCCAGGTTAGATTCCGGCACCGGAGAATTGTGAGTTCCTAAGAGCGCCGAGCTTGCTACCTTTTGTCCACCGCCAGATACGATCCAACCGAGCCGGGTTTTATGCAGCAGAGGCAGGCCATCAGTAAGTTTGATTTGCCCTACGCAGAGGAGATCATAAAAAATGCTCGCACCAATGAGGAGATCCACTCGCTGAGGGTTGAAAAAGGCAGGATCGGCAAGCTGAATGTTCGAGGGAATACTCCAGTCGGATACATTGACTGCCAGACTTGGTTGGCAATCGGTGATTGTAGGGGCAATGAGAGCAGTAACAGTCGTTTTGTAGCTAGATGTGCGAGAATGCATGGAAATGTTGACGGTGGATCCCTCAGTGGACACGCTGGTATCGCCTAGCCCAGAGACAAGTGCAGATGATTGAGTTCTGCTAAGCTGGAGCTGCTGGGCGAACCTGGATGTGACGAGGTGAAGTTGTGAGCCTGAATCTAGTATGGCACGACAAGGAACTAAAACGCCAGACCGATTCTTAACGAGGACCACGGCTGTAGCCAGAAGCACAACATCAGAGTGAAGACCTTGGGCAGCAAGAGAGGTAGACGCAGGTGAATGAGAGCTGCTAACAGAATCCTGAACTCCAGAAATAGCTTCCGATTGAAGCGCTAGATCCGGAGTAGATGGTGGGGAGCTTTGCGTTATGGATTGCAGATTTTCAAAATGGAGCAAACTATGATGACTTCCGTTGCAAACGCGACATTTTCCACTGTTGCATGCGCGAGTGCGATGCCCTGACTTTAGGCAATTAAAGCAGAGGGAAAGCTTCTTCACTTCCTTGTGGCGCAGCAACGGGGACAAGTTTCCGAATAATTTGCAGGAGTATATGCCATGGCCCGCTGAATGGCAAAAGGTGCATCCAGACGGGTTGGCGGAAGACTTGGAGGCAACAAACGTTTTCCTTAAATGAGGAGTAGAAAGGTTTTTTCCCACCTGAGCGCTACTAGCGGGCGTCGCTGTAGCGTATTCAAAATTCTCCATTTTCCGGCAGCGCTTATTCAAGAATTCGTAGAACTCGACTGCGGTAGGAATGGCGTCCGACAATGTGTCCTCCTATTTCCTTTGCGTCTTAGCATCCAGCTTCTGCAGCAGAACGTGGATCACCATGCAGTCAGAGATCTCCTCATCCTTTCCCAATGTCCGCAACGCACGCATATGCAAATTGACTGCGTCCGAAAACTCCCGTAGCCTTTTCGGCGATGGCGAATCTACCCTCTTGAGCCCCAGAATCTTCTTGATGTGTGCCTGAAAAACAAGTCGTTTGTTATTAAAACGGTTATCAAGAATATCCAGAGCCGCACGATAATTGGCACTGGAGAGCTCCAATGATCGAACCGAATCCAAGGCCACATCTGCGAGACACGAGCGAAGATGCTGGAACTTTTCGATGTCGCTAAGGTCCGCATCCGATCCAATGACCGATTTGAACATCGCCATAAAATCCGAGTATTCCACGTACCCACCGGAGAACTTGGGTACCTTCAGCTCAGGCAGCCGATGCTTGTGAGCCATGATGATGGTACTGTGCCCAGAATGGCCTGGCAGGGTGGTTGAATTGGCAGCGGCGCGTGAGTGGCCCATTTCGATAGCGGCAAGCAACTCAGCTTTCAGCGATATGAAGAGTGCATCGAAGTCGTCGCGCATCGCACTCCCAATCTCATCTTGATTGAGAGCTTCCATCTCATTGTGGGACTTATTGAACTCCCCTCGCATTTCTGCCAGCATATCGATACGAACGTCGATTTCCGCGGCGGTTAATTTGTCAACTTTATCGCCTGCGAATGATTCGCCAAGCCTTCGCATCCGATTATATACCGACTGAACTTTGCGCTTATAAAGATTCAGTCTGGTATCAACCGTCGCAATATTTCCGCCCGCGCCTGTATTCGGATCGCTGTCCATGGTAAACGGTTTGCAATGCGACGAAACGGAGAATAGAATACTGCTTAAGCGACGGTGCAGAGCGAGAGCGAGAATGAGAGACTCGAAATCCAAGAACTGTGGCTGCAGCCGAGCATGGAATGAGAGACTCGACGATTAGGCGACGGTGAACACCGAGAGCGAGAATGAGGGACACGAAAAGTCAAGAACCGTGGCCGTGGTCGAGCATAGAATGAGAGATTCGACGGTTAAAATAACGGAATCTCAGACGACCGGCACTCTCACTGACTTGCACATAAAACTGTTCTTAATTGTGCACCAAATGAATTTGTTGGTATTTAAACTGCACAGCAACGAATGTATTGTTCGTTTTATATGTTTTTTAACGAAACGCGATTAACAAATGGCTTTAATCACGTCGGGGTCACCAATGTTTGAGATGCCAAGCTTTTTTGGCACCTATTTATGTCCAGAAACAAAATGAGGACGAATTGATTTAATAATTTTTAATATTTATTTATACAGGCGGCTAGCAGAAGCCGATTGCTTGCTCTTTGCCAAGCCAGATAAATGTTCACGAGATCCTATGCAACCAATGCGCAGAGAGATTAGCATAGCACTAAATTCCGCAACGTCGGCAGATCAATGCTAGAGCCGAAGCGGCGGCTGCGGAGAGCCCTTAGCATACCGAGAGAGCGCAGCAGCGCTGCCGAACGTTAGCGTTTACATGTGTTGTTGTATTAATGTTAAGTACAGTGGGTTCTAATTATGATGATGCTGCTGGCCCGAACAGACAACTAAAACAAGTGTCAGAATTGCACCGCGCTTACGATCCGTTACAATATCCACTAATATTTGTATCAGGAGACGACGGATATTATGTGACTATTCCTCAGCAGAATGCCTTACGAAATAAGACGGTATCATGTATGTAATATTATGCCTACAGGTTAATAATTAGGACCAACTGTTTTAACACACTGCATTATTACAAAGATTTGTTTAATCAGTACTGTGTGGGTATGATGGAAAAGATGATTTCAGAAAAGCTTAGAGCAGATGACTATATTCATTTGAGGGAAAGATTTGTATTTTTGTGTGTGTGTGGTAATGTATGCTTGCTGAAGCAGCAAAGCGTGCGAGTCTGCTAGTGTTAAATAAAGTACAAATAAATATACTGAAATAATCAACATAAAATAACTTACAGTAGTAAATTTAAAACGAGTCGAAAAGTATCAAAAAAAGTGTCACAAAAAAGAAAGAAAAACGAGGGGGAACGTTGTAAGGCCGCTGCTCTACTTAATACCCGGAACTGAATCAGTATATACATATGTATGTAAGCTTACGAAATATGTAATTTATTTTATTTTCGCAAAACTGAAAAACTGAATTTTAGAAAAAACAAAAAAAAAACGAGGGGAACGTTATGAGCCGCGTCTAAGGCCTCGGCTCTACTTAATACCCGGTACCCAGTCAGTATATATGTATGTGAGCTTACGATATATGTAATGTATTACATGTTCGCAAAAGGGATAAATTGAATTTTAGCCAAAAAAGAAAAAAAAGTTAAGTCGAACCTTTTCGGAAATTTTTATATATAGAGAGAGAGGGAATGAGTCTCCGCTTGGAAGGCTACTGAAATTTCATTTGTTCCTTCTGGCTATACTAATTGTCGGTGGGAGCGAGAGTTGCCTCTCGTAAACAGATTTTGACGCAACTGCTATTGAAGTTGAATCAAACAAAAAATTTAAAATAATATCTGCATACATATCGCCAAGCCAAAAGTTTAATGAAAGCAACCTACACAATGTCCTCAACCTTAACTCAAACTCACTAATTTTGGGGGATTTTAATAGTTGGGGTAAACTTTGGGGTTCACCAAAAAATAACACAAGAGGCAATATAGTAACCAAATTCCTAAATAACACAAACTTCATACTTTTAAACAACAAATCCCCCACACATTTCCCAACGCATAATACCCACACACACATCGACCTCTCATTTTGTTCTCCAGACCTATTCCAATCCGCCACCTGGAAAATCATTGATAACCTCCACGGAAGCGACCATTTTCCCATCCTCATTACACTATTTAACAATAACATACCGAATAAAACTCAAAACAATCCAATATTCAAGATAAACTCAACCAACTGGGATGCATTTAAGATAAAAAATAATTATTTTAATGCAAAAAGTTCACGCTCAAACAACACCAACAAAGAAGCAGCATGTCTTAACAAAATAATACTACAAAGTGCCCATCTTACTATCCCCCAAACATTTAGTATGAACCATCCCATGACGTTCCCTGGTGGAACCAAGCCCTCAAAAACGAAAAAAAAACAAACATGGAACAAAAAAAGAAAGAAAGAAACATATTATGACTACAAATATTATATACTACCGAAAAGCAGCGGCAAAATTTAAAAGAGAGCTTAAATCAGCCATAAACAAGTCACTTTCCTCCTTTACTTCACAAATCCAACCACAAACAAAAACAAGCCAAACTTGTGCAAATATAAGACGCTTTTGTGGACTCAATAATATGAAACACATCCATACCATTATCCATCCTACCACTTCACAGCCAATTTCAGATAGTCTCTCCATAGCCAATTCATTTGCCGAATTCTGGTCTAATCAGTACAAAGATTTCAATTTCTCACCCATATTTACTAACAAAAAATATTCAGTTTCAACACACCCAAACTCTTCTCCATCACAAACAGCTCAGAAAATAGAAACAGAGATAACTTTAATAGAACTTTCCTTCGCACTCTCAAGCTTAAAAGGACATACACCAGGGATCGATAGAATATCTTACCCAATGATTGCAAACGCATCCTCAACAGTTAAAAATAGAATCTTAAATCATTATAATAATATATTTAATAGCAATATACCCCAAACTTACTAAACAGGTCTTGTCATACCAATAATAAAACCCGGTACCATCAAAACATCAATAACCTCATACCGCCCGATTTCTCTAAAATCTTGCTTCGCAAAAGTTCTAGATAAAATCATAGCCAAGAGGTTGTGGTAGTTTGTTACCAAAAACAAATTTATACTCACAAATCATGTTGGCTTTAAGCGTGGAAAATCAGTTACAGACAATCTAGCATATCTGGATCATCTGATAAATAATGCATTATCCCACAAACAACATACATCAATAATATCATTAGACTTTAACAAAGCCTTTGATAAAATTGGACTACATGCAATAACGACACAACTAAAAGACTGGAATATTGGCCCAAAAATATCAAACTATATCACACATTTTATGCGCAAAAGGAAAATTAAATGTCGCATCGCAAACAACACATCTAGCACTTTCAAACGAGGAGGAACGTTGTGAGCCGCGGCTCTACTTTATACCCGGTACTCAGTCAATATATATGTATGTGAGCTTGTTGTAATTTATTACATGTTCGCAAAAGGGACAAATTTAATTTTAGCCAAAAAAGAAAAAAAGTAATTAAGTCGAACCTTTTCGGAGATTTTGATCTATTTGATGTTTCCATATTTGCTTACATAAATTTTTTACATCTGCCTTTTCTACATGTCTTTATCTACTTCCTACATATACATACACGGCTGTGTGCGAAAGAGAGAGGGAATGAGTCCGGAATGATCCAGATTCAATATACTTATAGATATGGTAATTTTCTATGATTCTGCGTTTTTGGTTTTGCCGTATCTTCAAAATTGTAGATTTTAATCTTTTGTGGGGGCGGAAGGGGGCTAGGCCAAATTTAAAAACAAACTCGTCTCGGTTTGATATCACAGGAGCTTGGATAAAAAGTTTGGTTGATCTAGCTCTTATAGAGAGGACTACACTTACGTAGGTCCCACCTCGTCCAACGTGCTAGATCTAACCCTCGTAACAGGAAAGAGTACCTTGGTATCTGGATGGAGAGTCCTTGAAAGACCATCCTTCTCGGACTATAAGTACATTCAGTTCAAGTGCGATTTCAAATACACCCCGAAGGTGACAGTCTTCAG
The DNA here is from genome assembly GCA_963969585.1 of Drosophila helvetica. Classification (NCBI taxonomy): domain Eukaryota; kingdom Metazoa; phylum Arthropoda; class Insecta; order Diptera; family Drosophilidae; genus Drosophila; species Drosophila helvetica. The sequence continues at coordinate 32,883,708 of OZ018402.1, read as the reverse complement.
GAACCCCCGGAACACAAACTGGGAGAAGTTCAGGAAGACCGTTACCTCGAAGCTCGCGAATCCGGGAATAGTGAAATCCGCGGAAGACATAGAGAAGACCTTGGAGACCCTCTCCAAGGAACTTCTGTCTGCCTACCAAGGAGCATGCCCGCCATCAAGAACGAGAAAGAGGACCAAACCACTCTGGTGGAACCGGGACCTCTCCCTCAAGAGAAATAACCTCAGGGAACTCTTCAAACTCGCCAGAGTAGCGAATGAGGAGATCATCAACGAGGAATACAAAACACTACTCAGAGACTACAAGAAGGAAATACGCAAGGCACAACGTAGCTCGTGGAGGAACTTCTGCTTGAACATCGAGAAAGTGTCTGAAACAGCACGACTCAGGAAGCTGCTCTCGAAGCAGCCCACCATACAGAGTCAGCTACAATTAAATAACGGACAGTGGTCAGAAGACAGCGAAGAGGCTCTGACAGCACTAATGAAGGCCCACTTCCCGGGATGCACCGAGGTCACTGATGCTGAAACGCATCAGGACCTAGCAACCGAGGAACAAACACCCCCGACAGATCTAATAACCCACAAGAAGATCCAATGGAACGACCAAAAAGACGATCATGGCTCTTCGGAATATACTCGGCATGTCTAAGTACAGGCTATATCCCTATCCAATGGAGAACGGCTAGAGTTGTCTTCCTCCCAAAGGCAGGAAAGTGCAGCCATGCTAGTCCCAAGGACTACAGACCGATAAGCCTTACCTCTTTTATGCTAAAAACACTGGAAAAGCTGCTGGACGGATACATCAGGAAGGAGGTGGGAGGACTGATGTCAACCAACCAGCACGCTTATACCAAAGGGAAATCGGTGGAAACAGCTCTACATTCACTAGTAGCTACCATCGAGAAGGCTCTCAACAATAAAAAGTATGCACTAGGAGTATTCGTAGATATATCCGGAGCATTTAACAACGTAGCCACGAACGCAATAATGGATCGCCTTGAAGCGACCCACACACACCAAGCAATCAACCTATGGATAAAGAACCTCCTGAGTTGTAGACGGGTGCAATCTGAGTGGGGCACCGCTTCCACGGTAAAGGGAGCGCATAGAGGCACACCTCAAGGTGGAGTCTTGTCGCCCCTCCTGTGGAATCTGGTGGTCGACGACCTCATCAAGAGATTCGAGAGGAAGGCCCCAAAAATAACAGCTTATGCAGACGACATAAGCATAATTATTACGGGCGTATGTCCATCGACTCTCAGCTCCATAATGGAACGAACACTCAGGGAGATATGCGAGTGGGCGGACGAAGTAGGACTCGATATCAACGCGGACAAGACGGACCTCATCCTCTTTACAAAGAGGTACAAGGTACCGGCATGGATCCCCCCAACAATCAACCAAACAAGGCTAACCCCGAAAACACAGGTCAAATACCTCGGCACAGTACTGGATAGCAAACTGGCATGGAAACCCAATGTAGTGGAAAGGGTGAAGAAGGCCACCATTGCGCTTTATGCATCCAAGAAGATGCTTAGCAGCACATGGGGCCTGTCACCCGCCCTAATGCATTGGATCTACATCTCGGTGGTGCGACCAACTCTGCTGTATGGAGTCCTAGTGTGGTGGCAAGCAACTGAGAAGAAGACGTACCATAAGCTTATGGAAAGGACCCAGCGACAGGCTTTGCTATGTATCACAGGGGCGCTGAGGTCAACCCCAACTATAGCACTCGAAACCATACTCGGGATCGATCCCCTCGACATCCACGCTCGGCTGACTGCGGGTAAAGCAGCACAGCGACTTATCGCATCGGGGAACATGTCACCCCAAGGATACGGGCACAGTTCAATTGGGAGGAACATGACCAGTCATACAGGCTACATGACCCCCCAAACTTGCCTAGAGGTCAAAACCAACACATTTTTGGGACCCGAAGACTGGAAAAAGGGACGGGACCAGACTCAACACCTCAACATATATACAGACGGCTCCAAGATGGACGGAGGAGTAGGAGCGGGCTTATATTGTACAAACCCCGAAATAAGGGTGTCATATAGGCTACCAGACCGATGCAGCATATTCCAGGCGGAAGTTTTCGCTATAAAGAAGGCAGCAGAGGTCGCTCAGCAAATAGAGCGACCACACAACGTGGTGAACATATTCGTCGATAGCCAAGCAGCGATAAAATCCATGCAGTCGTTCGCAGTCGGCTCCAGAAGTGTCCTGGCAAGCAGGGAGGCATTAGACTCACTATGCACGACCAAGTCAGTGCGAATCTACTGGGTTCCCAGCCACCAGGGCATCGAAGGAAACGAGGCTGCGGACGTTCTGGCTAAGGAAGGCGTTGGGCTGACGAGCGAAAGAATCGAAAACGTGCCTATCTCCCTTAGAACGTTACAAAGCGATCTAGAGAAGCAGGCCGCCCTACAAACCAAGAACAGATGGAGGAACGCAACCACCTGCAGAACCTCGAGAACCATGTGCAAGGAGCGCAATGAAAAGCTAGCTCACTATCTACTGCATCTTCCACGGAAAGACTGTAGACTGATAGTGGGAATACTCACAGGTCACTGTCTGGCTGCGGCGCACGCGGCCAAGCTAGGCATTACCAACATAGACAGCTGTAGGAAATGCGATGAATCCGGGGCTATCGAAACCCTGGAACATCTCATCTGCAACTGCCCGGCTCTTTCACGGGCAAGGACAAGATACCTAGGCGCACCGGAGATGGCATCACTAGAAGATGCCTCCAAGAGGACGCCGAGGGAATTACTTGCCTTTGCGAAACACACCTCGATACTCGAGGACTTCCAAATCTCAGCAATACCCCCGTAAAGGTCCATCTACATCCGGATCACTAAGGGCCAGACTGGCCTATGAAAGTCCCCGCTGAGGGACGTCCGGGTTAACCTAACCTAGCTTTTATAGTCTCTGAGAACTAGGCGTCAAAAAATTCGATCAGGCATAGCGCCTACCCCTGTGTGTGAGAGAGAGCGAGAAGGAACGATGCATTTCGAAATGGTTTTCTTCATTCTGACTATATTTATGATCCGATCTGATCCAGATTCAATATACTGATAGATATGGTAATTTTCTATGATTCTGCGTTTTTGTTTTTGCCGTATCTTCAAAATTGTAGATTTTAATCTTTTGTGGGGGCGGAAGGGGGCTAGGCCAAATTTTAAAACAAACTCGTCTCGGTTTGATATCACAGGAGCTTGGATAAAAAGTTTGGTTGATCTAGCTCTTATAGTCTCTGAGAACTAGGCGTCAAAAAATTCGATCAGGCATAGCGCCCAACCCTGTGTGTGAGAGGGAGCGAGAGGGAACGATGCATTTCGAAATGGTTTTCTTCATTGTGGCTATATTTATGATTCGATCTGATCCAGATTCAAAACTCTGATAGATATTGTCATTCTCTATGATTCTGCGTTTTTAGTTTTCTCGTATCTTTAAAATTGTGCATTACACAGATTTTCGTTCTTTGAGTGGGCGGAAGGGGGCATTGCGAAATTTTGAAATGCACTTGTAACAGTGTGATAAGACAGGAGTCTGGATACAAAATTTTGTTCTTCTAGCTTTTATAGTCTCTGAGCTATAGGCGCTAATGAAGACGGACGGACGTACAGACGCCAGACGGACAGACGGACGGACAGACAGACATAGCTATATCGACTCGGCAATTGATGCTGATCAAGAATAAATATACTTTATGGGGTCGGAAACGCTTCCTTCTGGGTGTTACACACATACATTTTTTCGACAAATCTAATATTCCCCTTTACTCTTCGAGTACCGGGTATAAAAAGTGCAAACACTTACATATATGCCGCAAACATAAATGTGAATGCACAATCTCAACGAGAAACCTAAACATACCGAAAGTAGACAACATGAAAATACTAGGACTTATTTTTGATTCAAAATATGGGTGGAATAGACACATGGAAGACATAGCTAACTCTCTCTCAAAAAAAATTAATATAATGAAATGTCTCTCAAGTAACAAATTGAATTGCAATACACATACATTATTATCAATTACAAAATCATTAATAGTTTCAAAAATTGACTACGGACTAGTGTATTACGGAAACTCTTCAAGAACTTGGCTTAACAAAATTCAAACCATTCTAAACTGTGCCGTAAGGACAGCTCTGGGAGCATTTAGGACCACCCCGATCACAAACCTTTTAATGGAAGCTAACGTAAACACAGTTGCAGATCGACGCGACTATTTACAAGCCAAACTAATAAAAAATGTATACTTCCCAAGCAACTCACCTCTCCACAAAATCTCCAAATCCCTCCAAAACAGAACTCTCTTCAAAAATAAAATACCTTCAGCAATAACTTACTCATTACAACACTGTGCAAAACAAAATATAAGTCTTTTATTAAGTCCAGAAATTAAATCGAACCTACCTTTCTGGAAATTCCAATCCAATACTATAAATACCGAACTTAAAAAAATTGACAAAAATAATACTCACGACTCTATATACCAACAACACTTTCTTAACATCAAAAACCAATTGAAAAAGCACAACTTTTTGTTTACGGATGGATCAAAAACCTCAAATACTACTTCCTTCGCAATAACAACGGAAAGAAACACTTTAAAAGTGGGCTTGTTACAAACTTTTTCTTCAATTTACTCTGCTGAGATCATAGCCAAATACGAAGCAAAAGAAAATGTTAAATCTAAGCGTGGTAATTACGTAGTATGTTCAGACTCCCTATCCTCGCTCCAAGCCATAGAGAACCCTGATAACTTCAACTACTATGAATCCAGAATAAGGTCTCTTTTAATACAATTCTACCCAAAAATAAAATTACTCTGGGTCTCAGGTCATAAAAATATAAAGGGAAACGATCTAGCAGATCAACAAGCGAAATCAGCTCTCAAAATGCAACTTAAATACACACACTATAACAGTATACAAGACATTAATAAACACCTAAAAATAAACATGCTAAAAGACAAACTTATAAAATTAGAACAAACATCGAACTGGTATCAGCTTATCAATCCCAACAAAATAACAGCTGATCATCGAGGATTAAACAAACAAAAATAATTAGACTAAGACTAGGACATACAAAAATAACTCACCAACATTACCTCGATCCTACTAAAAAAAATACATGTACGCATTGGCAGAACAATACGCCAATAACAATAGAGCATTTACTCAAAAACTGGCCGCAATTCACAAATATACGCACCAGAATCTTTTCCAACAAAAATCCACTTACTTTACTTGCTAACCCATTTAAAACTGAGACTGACCAAATCATAAAATACTTAAAAGAAACGAATCTATTTCAATTAATTTAATTCTAATCTAAAACCCATATATATTGTACATATGTAAATAACCAATAACATAGCCGAAGGTCATTGTAACCAGTGCTATCTCACAATAAGCTAGGTTAATAGTTCGTAACTCTAACCTCGCTGTATATAAATAAATAAATAAATAAAACATACATCAAATAATACTAGATTCTAGATATACCGGCAGCGCCTATCGCGACCGATTATCGGCCGGCGACATCCCCGACCCCGTGAAGAACCGCTTCACTCAAATCCAAAACCGCAAGTTTGGAGACGGGATGCATCAAAGTCCGGGATAGGCCGCTGTCGTTCACACGCACACAAGCGCGTTGAATGACTCCATCCACTCCTTTGTAGACCTCTTCCACGATGCCCTTGCGCCACTCTCTTCGGGGCACAAGTGTAGGCAGGTACTCCAAGACCCAACTCTTCCAGAAACGGTCCCTCACTAGTAGCGCTATACGCCACTGCTTGCGTGTAGCGCACTCCTTGGGCAGCTCCACATCTCTGCCAGACGTGTCCGGTACGTTAGCTACTCCCTTGAGCAGATCATTTGGCGTCAGAGGGGCTTCCTGGTCCGCATCCACCGGCAAGTGGGTAAGCGGACGCGAATTCACGATGTTCTCCGCCTCGATTAGAAAACTCACATGTACGTGATCCCTCGGCGCCACCTCCTTCAGTGTGTGGCTCAGGACCTGCTTTACGCACTGCACCATCGGTTCCCAGACTCCGCCTTCAGATGGATTCACGGGGCAATTGAATACCCACTCGATGCCTCTGCCCGATAGGACATCCTGAATCCTCTCCAGCTCGAACACCTCGCCAAATCGTCTAGCTTCCCTGTCAGCTCCCACGAAGTTCTTGCCGTTGTCACTGCGCAGTCTATGTACTAGCCCTCGACGGCAGAGGAAATTCCGTATCGCAATTATACAGGAATCCGTTGACAGGTCATGCGCCAGTTCCAGATGTATCGCCCTGGTCGTCAAGCACGTGAACAGGGCGACCCATCGCTTCTCCAGGCCTCCAGACGATCCTCCGGCAGGTGCCCCTTTATTGGCTGCGTCGGCCGCGCCCATAGCAACTTGCACATGTTGCACATTCAGATCACCTTCCGCAGCACACGTCTCAGCTTCGTGACCCAGAATTTCATCCGGATCTCCGCACTTGTAGCATCCACATTCTGATGCTTCATCTTGGCATGGAAATGATACACAATCATCTCCGTAAGACTGTGCCTGTGTGACAGAATTATCGGCCTCCTCGCACTGTATGGCATACACAATGCGGTATCCACTCTGCCGTAGGCTCGCAGGACTCAATGGCCATCTATGTATGGTGCCAGACCTCGAATGTCGCTTCCACTAGCGACCACTTTGCATTCTTCTGTCGACCGCATCTCGTTAGGAAATGCCTCTCGTTGTACCTGTCTGACCAACAGGTTATCCGCGACCTCACACTCTGCTTTAGTGAGGCCATACTTCTCGAGATCGCTTCTTCGTCCACGGCACCAGCGCGTGAATCTTAAAACCCAGGCCGTAGTCCTGAGTAGCTCGAGAATCTCTGAAATGAAATACAACAGTCGTTTGCTCCAAACAACGAGAACTCACTTGGATTCGCTCAATTCTGGATTCAGACTGTGGCCAGGTGCCCGCTGGCTGCCTCAAAAATGCTGGTCCGCCTAGCCACCGTGACTTCTGACTGAGGTCCACATTGCACTGCGAACGCGTTGCATCATCCGCCGCATTGTCGGCTGTTGGTACCCATCTCCATTGGGATACCTTCGTCGACTCCAAGATCTCCGCCACTCGATTGCCGACGAACTGCTTATACCGGCGGTGGGTGCTCCCAATCCATCTTAGCACCGTCTTGGAGTCGGTCCATAGCACAATATCCCTGATGGTCACACTGTGTTCCTTCTTAACAGCGTCCATCCGTCTGGTTCCAAGAACTGCTGCATGCAGCTGCAACCGTGGGATTGACATCGTTCTCATCGGCGCGCACTTCGTCTTGGCACACACGAAGCTCACCAGCACGTCGTCATCTTCATAGGTTACCCTCCAGTAGGCCACTGCCGCCTGAAGTCATCCGTGGCTGCCTGCCAACACATTCCCAGAATTTTCTGTTCTGCCTCACCCCATCCAACGCTCGCACCTCGTCCTGGGGGCCCAAAGCAGTCTCCACAATAGGTGAGCTAGACGAAAACTGGCATAGCTCAAACCCAGCATTCGCGTGTATCTCCTTCACCCGGGTAGATACGCTGATAACTTCACTCTCGGTAGCGAAGCTGTCCACATAGTCAACCACATAATGACAATCGATGATGGCCTTGACTGCTCTGGGATCCGAATGTCGAAACTGTTCGGCATTCACAGTCTTCACGTAATGCGCAGCGCTTGGCGAGCAGGCTGCTCCAAAGGTCATTACGATCATCTCGTAGATGACAGGATCCCTTCCATCGTCGCCATCTCTCCACAGAAAGCGCTAAGAACATCTGTCTTCGGGTCGGATCAGAACTTGATGGAACAGAGCAACAGGCAACAATCACCTACGAGGCAAGACCTCGGAGAAGGCGTAGGTGATTGTTCACTTACCAGCCCAAAGGCAAACCAGCCCAGCTCGGTTGCGGCCGCATATGGTCCCTGTCTGGCAAACCGTCTCGTCCTAAGTGGAAACCCCAAGTGTCCATGATCCAGGCCAATGAGTAATTTCGGCACCGCGTTGTTGTAGGGCAGGCGGGCATCCTTATGCACGCCTTGGACATCTCGTCGGTCAAGAGTCTGCATCGGCAGGCTCAAGTTCGAAACGGCATACACGTTTCGCAGTGCATGGTGAGTTGGCTGGCCTGCTCCACTGATCTGCAGACTTACCGCGCTAGTAGGCTCCCTGTTGGATCTACCTCCAAACCACTGGATATTGAGATGTCACCTTTCACACCCAGATCCCTCCTGAGATCATCGTCGATCATCGTCACAGATGAACCATCATCCAGGAGTGCGTACGTATCCACCTGTCGGCCGGCTCCGTACAGCGTTACTGGCAGTGTACGGAAAAGCAGGCGGCCTCGTTCTGCGACGACACAATTTAATTTCCTCTGCACGGGCGCGTCCGCCGCCTGCGGTGCGCCTCTGTCCAGGCTACCTCTGAAAACTGCTGACTGCTGGTTTCGCTGCCTGTTGCCTCTATCACCACCTCGTTGCTGCGACCTTCTGCGCTCGCCGTCCGCCCCATGTAGCAGACGGTGATGCCTCTTCCGGCATCCGTTGAATTGACATTCACTATGTGAATTGCAGGATCTAGTAATGTGGCTACTTCGTAGGCATGTGAAGCCTAGTCGATGCCTCCTGACATGCCTCTATCTGTCTGGTAGTGAAGCTCCTTTGAAGTCTCCGCAATCCTTAACTGCATGTTGTCCTCCACAGATTGGACAACCTCTGAGAAGGCTCTCTTCTTGCTTGCCTCGGTCCTGGTCGATGCTTGCATGTAGCACTCGACGCCTTGGTTCCTTCCCTTCAACATCCAAGATAGTGCACACCACGTTGGCGTACTCTGTCAGCCACGCACTGCACAATGCTTGGAAAGGGAGTAATCGTCACAGCATGCCTTGCACACTCCAATCGTTTACTGGTAGGGAGTTTGGACACAAGGTCTTCCATGAGGGTTGGGTTTGCCAGATGCTGATCTGCCTTCGCTGACTGCAAGAAGGCAGTGAGATTGCTCACACGGGTCGCCAGGTTGTGCTCCGAAATAGGGGGCAACTCTCTTATTCCATTCAGCTGACTGCGTATAAGTTGCTCCGGTCGGCCATAACTCAAGCGCAGCCGCTCCACAACAGCGTTGACATTACTTGGATGAATCAGGAGCGACTTGACAGTCTCCCGAGCTTCATCCTTCAGCGCCTTCTGCAAGCGTTGGTTATTCTCCAGATCCGAACAGTTGTACGCTTGAGTTGTCTCAGTGTACGCACAGATGATGATCGGCCAATCCTCGGGCTGACCTCCGAATACTGGCAGATCGGGAAGCTTGCGTGGCATATAAACCCCAGTCGGTGTCGTCCAGGCCTAGGATCCAGCTAGGGGCGTCGGCATCATGGCGTTGTAGATGCCTACACCTGGCGGCACGACTCCATGCGCCGTCTGCGCGGCTCTAGTTGCGCAAAATGGCGTTGCATAACTGCTGCTCGTAAGCAGTGACGCTCTGCTAAAAGATGGCTGCTGCACACAAGCTGCACCGCTCACTCCGACCCCGCTAGGTGGGAGCGAATTGCTGCTCACAGACAATAACGGTGCACTGCACTCTGGTGCACTACTACGGCAGTCGTGGTGGTTTGGCTGGGAGTCAGCGGGACCGACGTAAAGACGACCTTCGGCTTTGGTGGCCTGTTGGCTTCACTGCTACTTCCAGCTTGGGGCGCCGCACTCATTGTAGTAGGGGTCACTTGCCCTTCGTTCAATCGGTTACTCCGTCTGGGGGAGTTTTGCATCCTTCTGATCAACGCTGCCTGCGTCTACTCTGAGGCGCTGCCTGCGGCCCTGTCCAATCGACGCTGTCTGCGTCTGCTCTGGGTCGCTGCCTGCGGCCCTGTGCAAATCTCAACGCTTAAAATATGGCGGCAACTCATGGCCCTTGAAAAATATGCCCGTTCATAGAACGGCTCAAAATAAATACATCAAATAATATTAGATACTAGATATACCGGCAGCGCCTATCGCGACCGATTATCGGCCGGCGACACTAATGATTCGATCTGATCCAGATTCAATACTCTGATAGATATGGTAATTTTCGATGATCGTGCGTTTTTGATTTTCCCGTATCTTGAAAATTGTGGTTTCCACAGATTTTCGTTCTTTGTGGGGGCGAAATTTTAAAATAAACTTTACCCCTTAAACCCTTAAACCCCTTTACTCTTCGAGTACCGGATATAACAAAGATAAATTGGAAACTCCAAAATTTTTAAAAATAAAACTTACAAAAAAAACTTTACCTCCTTGCATTACAATAGGCACGGTCCTGTTAAGTGTTAATCAACATACTCTACTGCCGTTTCGTTCACACTAACTATGATATGTGCTTTTCACACCCACTAATGGCAGCATATGCCAAGGGACAGCTTTGGCCGACGAGACCACCTTGTACAATTTCATCATGAGCGAGCTGGAACGCCAGCCGCACGTTGTAGTTGGAATTTTAACAGCTCTGATGCTCCCCTAGAGCTGCTACTCGAACATTCATTAAAGAATAACGTTTATTGTACATTTATGTGTTTTTTATTATAGCCAATAAAACAGCCAATTTACTAATTTAATATTGTTGAAACTTAACAATGCAGACCAAAACTTCCACCAAAACTTGGATGATGGACGGTTCCAGTCTAATAGCCTGCTTACACTATAGTTGAATTATTGAGTTCTTGCGTTTCGGGCAAAACTCGAGTTTCATTAACATGGGGAAGCATAGGGGCTCTAGTCAATTTTTAGTTGCCTTTCAATCGCGATTGTCCTATTTTCCGAATATTTCAACAGTGATCTTTCTATCGTGGAACTATCACCACTAGAAAAACAACAAAAAAACTATGTAACAATATAGAAAAAAGGTAAACAAACACATATTTCTTAAAAACAGTGACTGAAATCCAATTTTATCACTAGATAAGACACCTTGGGCAGAACGCAGTAATGTCTGAATACGTGCAAACGCTTTTGAGCTCTAGAAAATCATGTGAGGTGAACAATACCAATGTGGCTACAGCACTCCGCAAAAAGTTCCTTACCCTGGCTGGCGAACAAAAAGTCCCTTTTCCCTGCCTCGTGATGAACCTTATGACTGCCCGATTAAGGAACAATATTGTCTTTCGCGTGCTCTTGGAAACGCCACACTCGCAAATCGACATGGTCTTCAACATGATGAAAAAAAAGTACAAGCACCCGTCGATTGACGAAGGCTTCGCCTCCATACATAGAGTGATCTTTGTGCCGAAGATTGTCGACAAGGAAAAGATATGTACAATACGTATTTGATGAAAAAGTAAACCGCTTTATTCTAATGAGAAAACGAATGTAATGTGTCCAATCAGGCAGTCCATTGAGCAGTTCAGCTTCTCTCCAGTCACTGAGCTTACTCCAACCACCAGCCAGAGGTGTGATATTATCCAAATGTATTATATACAAATTAAGACGTTGAATACTAATAAATAATCTTGAATTTTACAAGTATTCTCAACTCTTCGATTTCTCTCGAGTTGAGCGTCCCGGGCAGATCCTGTTTGTTTCAGGCACCAGCAAGGTGGCCTGTAAAGGACGGTGTTCTTCCTCGAGTAATACCTGCAGCTCCTGTCGGCACAAGTCCAGGCGAATCCGATCCACCACCCACACCAAGACATCTGTACACTAAAAGTAGTTGCACCAATAGAAGGGAAGGGAGCCGTTGTGATCGACCGTCGGAGTTCTTCGCAACGTCCTAGTCTCAAAAATATCCTACCGCGGATATAATACATAATACATAATTATACATTATAATTTGGGATACATTATTTAATATAAAATAGAAGAACTAGAAATTGAATTTCCACACCCTACCAGGCCCCAAATGCGTTTATTAGAAATTTGATCCATATACTCTACAGTTTCTGCAGACATCGTCGCCAGATCAATACATTGCAGCATCGTTATGGTATCTTACTCTGCCACATTAAGCAGCATTAATTCTTTTTTATTCATATTAATATAATTATATAAAAAAATTAATGAACACACGCACGTTTCAACCAACCAGCCAAAACTCAATACCTCAACTTTTGTGCAGTGTACACAGGAGGTCTGCGTTATTGAGTTACCTCGGTTATCGGTACGCAACGCACTGTAGTGTAAGTAGTCTACTAATCGGTGTTTCACATATATTACATTTTCTTACCGGGAAGTGCTTGTGGAGAGCCTATAAAATTATCTCGAAAAAAACAATAAAATATGGGATATGCAAGAATTAAGAGATCATCAACCATTTAAAAAAATGTGTAATAATTGTTGAGTACAAAGAGAATTATTGCAAAATAAAACATTCAATACAAAATATTTGATTGCATTTCTGTTCCTCAAAAACGGATTTATCTAATATTGTGGTGCTATATCCGTGCATTGTCGTCCTCCAGCGCCACAGCGCCAACAAAAAATACATTCCTGCTTGCTTCGATACAAAATTGGATTTATTATTGGATTATATTTTTATGTGGAACTGTTCGCATAGCAAACGTGTTATCGGAACTGAGTACTAGCACTAACCATACAGTACATATATAATTTTTTCAGCGTATATAACTTTTTTGTATGTGATCATATATATTAATTTATTATATGATATACCATACAATTAAATATACATATGTGTATATATAGTACAAACTGTATAGTCCTTATGTTTATACGACTTAATTATATACAAATATATATATTAAATGAAAATTATTTGCTTATTCACAATTTGCACCCTGAATACTCTAATGGACAATTATTCCAATGGGAGTTATGTATGAAATATATTATATGTATATATTTACATATGCATATCCGCTCATTATATTCATATTTTCTATATTAAACAGAATTATCATCTAGAGCATTACAAAACAAGAGTTATTCTGATATTATAAGGCAAGTGTCTTCAAAACGTGTCGACTCTAAAAATGCTAAAGTAAAGGGTAACAAGCACAGAAATCCAAGAATCTTAAGGGAATTGAGAAATTTCGTTCTACCAGCAGCAATACTTAAACAATGTACGTGAGCATATATGTGCACCCATACATCCAAATACGCTGAAGCAAAACAAAAGAAAACAGAAACCAAAAACCCAAGAGCCCAAGAACTGACAATGCCTACAATCAAAAATTTGTTGTGTGTAATAACACACACACCAATGCCATTGCTTCGTTGCTGTCGGCTTCGGCTAGCGCCGCGTCATGAGCCGAACAGTTGCTGTACCGAGCCGAACGCTTGGTACTGCAAATCTCAGACTTCGCTTGCGACAGCCGTTTGTATGAAATGTCTCATCTATGTACTGTATGGTTAGTGGTACTAGGCTTTTATAGCCTATTTACACTACAGTGAGTTACCTATCGATAACCGAGTAAACTCAATAACTCAGAACTGGTGTCTACACTATGCCAAAGTTTTGTTATTGAGTTTTGGCTTGCTGGCAAACACGAGCGTGCGTTGTTTTCTTTATATTATTAAATTGCACAAATATGAACATCAAGGAAGCATTTATGTTTTATTCGGCACAGCTAGATGCAATGATGGTGCGATGTATTGATTTGGCGACAATGTCTGCATAAACTGTGGAGTATTTGGATACAATTTAAAATACACGCATTTGGAGTAAGAAATTGGCATTTCATTTTCAAGTGCTTCTATTTTATAATAACATTCAATTATAATAGCCGCGATATGGATCTTTTTGGGAGGAGGACGTTGCGAAGAACTCTGATGCCTTTTTTAAGGAAAGTTTCCGCATGGAAAGGCGTGCGTTCAACATACTTGATGGACTGTTGCCCAAACTCCAAAAGAAAGACACTTATTTACGACTGACAATCCCTCTGTAGAAGAGAATAGCCATTTCCTAGGATCCTCTGCGGAATATCGTACGGTAGTGAGTCTATTTGCTGTGTCAAAAGCCATTTCATGAACATAAATATAAATAAAAATTGAAAAAAGTACAATTTTGTTTTATTTATTTTAAAAAATGCGCCAAAAGTCCAGGAATGCCTGTAAGGCCTTAAGTGACCAAACACATCTCGTATCTAGCGATAAAAATGTATTAAAAGTATTGTTTTTAGGAAATATTTGTTTGCTTACCTTTTTTTCTCCATAATCAAATAAGCTTTTAGTTGTTTTTTTAGTGGTGATAGTTCCACGATGGGCAGATTAGGGTTGAAATATTCGGAAAATCGGAAAAACTCGATTGAAACTCAACTTTTTTGCCACCTCTAGGGCCCCTATGCTTCCCCATGTAAATGAAACTCGAGTTTTGCCCGAAACTCAATAACTCAACTGTAGTGTAAACAGGCTATTATTGTAATTGGAATAGAACTCAAGGGGTCTGTAAAAATATCCCAAACATCATGAAATGTTTTTCCTGTATATATCGGCAGGTTTTTTGTCGATCAGAGTACACCTGCAGAATTTTTCTAGCAAAATCATCCGTCAAGTTTTGCATGCTAAGTATATCCATAGGAAAAAAAAATACCTAGAAGCAAGGAAGGGGAATTATCTCCAGACAGGGTTAAGGATTTAGCGAGCAGTGGCGCCACCTGGTCGGGTGATCCTAGAAAGCAAGAGACCCGCGCGCTCTTGGATTCCGTTTCGGGAGAGCAATCTCAACTACAATAGAGTCCCGGTGCAAATACACCCAAACACACCCACAAAAGGAAGAGAGTCAAGATCGCCTATGTTATTAGGCAATGCCTTTGAACCAGTTTCAAGGGCAATAGAAGAGAGTGGTAGGGATTGGCGATTCAAGAACCGATATATAGGGCTGCTAAAGGGAGTTGAGGGTTCAGACAGAAAATCATAGGCGGAGTTTGACGTGAGAAATCCGTGATTCTCTATTTATAGTGACGGGCAAGTGAAGTGTGTTAGTGTAATTACAGGAGATCAGAAGCAGGGAAAGTCCACAATAAATTATTTGGAGCTACGTGAGTCCGCTCCAAAAAGAGGAGAAAAGAAAAAACCTTTACAAATTTCTAAAATCCAATGGACCTCTACATCTTCGGTCCGCGCGAATTGTCATGGCCAACTGGTCATGGTCCGCGGAATTTTCCGAGCAAATTGGTCCCGGTCCCGCCGCCTATTCCTGGCCGAATCTTCAAACTGGAAGAAAAACTATTCAAACGCATTTTTGACAATTTTTTACCTCTCTGTCTATGCCCTCGTACAAATAGTCTATTAATATCCGCTCTTATAGCCTTTTTACACAACGGTTGAGTTATTGAGCTTACTCGGTTATCGATAGGTAACTCACTGTAGTGTAAATAGGCTATTAAAGCCGTCCATTGCCGATTAGTTATTCACCCCTATATATTTATTTATTCATATATATTTATATATTTATTATCTATTTGTTTAAAACCCACACATTAGATATTTACCCCAAAGAGGGAAGGGGAAGGCGGTGAATTAGGTCTTAAGAATAAGGAAAGAAAATGTAAGTTTATGTGAAACCGAATGTGATAAGTGATCATCGAGGAACTATGGGAAGAGAGAATTGATAATTTCCTTTTATACATTAACTGGGCACTACAAACCAATTATACCTGCGTGTCCCAATATCCATGACCCTACACTGAGAAACGTTTCAGAAATGATCCTGACCACTATTGGAACTCCGATTAGGTAGGGCATCACTTAGGGAATTCTGCGCCTGAACGAGTAAAAGAAATGACGTAAGATTCAAATGGGAAACCATTGGTATGCGTGGGATTTAGTGACCCCGAATTGAGAAGTTTACCCAGATAAATCTCCCATTGATTGTCTAGATAGTCACGGTTCTTGAAAGTTTGCGTAATATTATTGTGGAGGAGAATATATGTTTATATTAATATATAAGATAAAAATGAATTGTTGTCCGAGATGTGCTATCCGGAGGGCTTGGGAAACATCCAGCCCTGGGATGACTACTTTTACTTTTTACTTTCGGAAGATTTCTTTTCTGCCAGCTGAAACAATAACAAACGAAGAGTGCAGAGCGAAAAACGGTTGCCATCTATTGCTTGCCTCTCTGAGAGCAGAGAGAGCGAGTTGAAAAATATTACGTTCTCACCACATCCAAATACGCCACCCGTATAGTAATTTCACCATGCTGGTTACTAGGCCTTATTCTAATAGCCTGTTTACACAACAGTTCAGTTATTGAGTTAATGCAAAGACAATATAAATAGTGAGATAAATCTCGCCACACAAAATTTTTGAGGTCGATTTTGGCTCGGTGGAATTCATTGTGGAATTGATTCAAATAGAGAGAGACAGATAGTCAGGGAGAAAGAGAGCGAACCGCTCTCTCGCCCTATACATGAGACTGAGATTCAACTGTACGTGTGCACACATGTTAGGTCTGCTTGTTCGCATTGGTTTTTGATGACGCCGCGCTCAACGAAATACCCAATACCTTAGAATTCTTTGGGGACTATGACACTATTTGAAGACGCATGCTCATAATACAAAAAAAGTAATATTTTGTATATCCCTTATTTGCTAATTATACCCGGTACTCGAAGAGTAAAGGGGTATATTAGATTTGTGCAAAAAATTTATGTGTGTAACACCCAGAAGGAAGCGTTTCCGACCCCATAAAGTATATATATTCTTGATCAGCATCAATAGTCGAGTCGATATAGCTATGTCTGTCTGTCCGTCCGTCCGTCCGTCCGTCTGTCCGTCTTCATTAGCGCCTATAGCTCAAAGACTATAAAAGCTAGAGGAACACTATTTTGTATCCAGACTCCTGTCCTATCGCACTATTACAAGTGTATTTTAAAATTTCAACCCGCCCCCTTCCGCCCACTCCAAGGACGAAAGTCTGTGGCATGCACAATTTTAAAGATATGAGAAAACTAAAAACGCAGAATCGTAGAGAATGACAATATCTATCAGAGTGTTGAAGCGGGTGTGAGAAAAATTTGTTTTCCACTTTAGGTGGGGTGTGAGAAAAGATTGTTTATAAATTATTTGGGAGCCAAAGATTGAAATACAAACATCGAGGTTTAATCTGGGGACACCAAAGATTGTTTATAACTCGTATAAAGGACTAATGTAATTGGGTACGTTAACTTGTATGTATATGTAAGAAGTAGATGTAGACATTTAGGAAAGACAGATGTAAAAAACGTATGTAAAGAAAAATAGAGATTTCATATATATGAAAATCTCCGAAAAGGTTCGACTTAATTTTTATACCCGGTACTCGAAGAGTAAAGGGGTATATTAGATTTGTGCAAAAAATTTATGTGTGTAACACCCAGAAGGAAGCGTTTCCGACCCCATAAAGTATATATATTCTTGATCAGCATCAATAGTCGAGTCGATATAGCTATGTCTGTCTGTCCGTCCGTCCGTCCGTCCGTCTGTCCGTCTTCATTAGCGCCTATAGCTCAAAGACTATAAAAGCCGAGCTACAATAGCCGAGTCGATATAGCTATGTCTGTCTGTCCGTCTGTCCGTCTTCATTAGCGCCTATAGCTCAAAGACCATAAAAGCTAGAGGAACATTATTTTGTATCCAGACTCCTGTCCTAACGCACTGTTACAAGTGTATTTCAAAATTTCGCCCCGCCCCCTTCCGCCCACTCCAAGGACGAAAATCTGTGGCATGCACAATTTTAAAGATACGAGAAAACTAAAAACGCAGAATCATAAAGAATGAGCATATCTATCAGACTGTTGAATCTGGATCAGATCGGATAATAAATATAGCTACAATGAAGAGAACCATTTCGAAATTCATCGTTCACTCTCGCTCTCTCTCACACACAGGGGTAGGCGCTATGCCTGATCGAATTTTTTGACGCCTAGTTCTCAGAGACTATAAGAGCTAGAACCACCAAAATTTCTATCCAAGCTCCTGTGATATCAAACCGAGACGAGTTTGTTTTAAAATTTGGCCATGCCCTCTCTCTCTCGCACACAGCCGTGTATGTATATGTAGGAAGTAGATAAAAACATGTAGAAATGGCAGATGTAAAAAATTTATGTAAACAAATATGGAAACATCTAATAGATCAAAATCTCCGAAAAGGTTCGACTTAAATTTTTTTTTTTTTGGCTAAAATTAAATTTTTTCCTTTTGCGAACATGTAATAAATTACAACAAGCTCACATACATATATACTGACTGAGTACCGGGTATAAAGTAGAGCCGCGGCGCAGACGCGGCTCATAACGTTCCCCCTCGTTTTTTTTAATGTACTATACACGAATATAATGAAGGAATGTACCTATGTAAAAATACATAATCTATGTGTTAATGACTTCACATTCGATAAAATGTCTGTTGGGTATTTGTGGGTCGACTTAATATGCAAAGAATTTTGAAGTTCTTATGCATGCATGTATGTGCGTTTGTACGTTAACCTTGTGCAAAGAAGACAAGACAATTTGATACAATTTCTTGAAAGGCGAATTGCTCTATAGGGGTTGATTTTGCGATTGAACAGGTTGGATATAATCAAAAATTGTATTGTCTATTATCATATCAATATTTTACTGGATCATTTCAAAACCATAATAATTGTATACCTAATATCAAATGTTCAAAATGGGTCATATATTTACATTGTATATTAAAGAATTATATTATTATTACTATTTAAATGAATAAAGCAATTTTATTATCCAAATGTCAATCGCCAACGAATTTGTGTCCCCCCACCCCAACTCCCAGCAAATACATTTCTGTCTTGTTTACGTCTCGTCATAATTCAGCAGCTCGGCACAAATACGCACACATAACTACTTGCAGCTCTGTGTTTAAACTGTAAACATGCAACCTCATTCTCTCTTATCTTCTTCGTGCGAGCTAGTCAGAGCGTACTCGAGCATTCACAGAAATAAGCGCTGCTCACGATATGAAATTGAATGGGCGTTCGGCATCTTACTATTTATATTGTCTTTGGTTAATGCGTTTCTGGCAAAGCTCGAGTTTTATTTACATTGGAAAACACAGGGGCCCTAGAGGTGGAAAGAAAAGTTGAGTTTTAGTTGAGTTTTAACCCTGATCTGGCTTTTGACACAGCAAATAGGCTCACTGCCGTACGATATTCCGCAAAGGCAATAAAGGGCCTCTCTTCTCCAGAGGGATTTTCAGTCGAAAAGGAGTGTCTTTCTTTCAGAGATCGGTCAACAGTCCAACAATAATGTTGAAAGCACGCCTTTCCATGCAGAAATTTCCCTTTAAAAAAGCATAAGAGTTATTTGGAACTTCCTCACCCCAAAAAGATCCGTAATACGGCTATTATAAGTTGGGATACATTATATAATATTAAAAAGAAAATCTAGAAAATAAGATACCAATTCCTTACTACTAGGGTCCAGGTGCGTTTGTATGAAATTGTATCCAAATACTCCACAGTTGCTGGATACATCGTCGCCAACTCTATACAATGCAGCATCGTTATGGTATCTTTGTCTGCCATATAAAGCAGCATTAATTATTTTTCGTTCATATTAATAAAATCAAATTAACAAAATTTATAAAAACACTTACGTGTCAGCAGCAGCCATAACTCAACTTT
Organism: Drosophila helvetica; assembly: GCA_963969585.1. NCBI lineage: Eukaryota > Metazoa > Arthropoda > Insecta > Diptera > Drosophilidae > Drosophila > Drosophila helvetica. Next base: position 32,864,093 of record OZ018402.1, on the reverse strand, counting down.
TGTCTAGTGTAGACACCAGTTCTGAGTTATTGCGTTTTCTCGGTTATCGATAGGTAACGCACTGTAGCTTAAATAGGCTATAAATTGACGATTTCTGTTCATGTGTCGAATTCCAAGTATGTCAATCGAAATAATATCAATTTTTTGTTTTTGGAAATCTGGCAACTTTAAAATCAAGAACGCTTTAAGAACGCGGAAATTTGAATTGTAGTGTGCATTATCAGATTTGAAAAATGGAAGACTTTGAGAAAATTGAAAAGATTGGCGAGGGCACCTACGGTGTGGTTTATAAAGGCCGCAATCGACTTACAGGCCAAATTGTAGCCATGAAAAAAATTCGCTTGGAGTCTGACGACGAAGGCGTACCGTCAACTGCTATCAGGTAGCCCGTACTAATTATTAACACCCCAACATGTGTTTAATGTTGCCTATTTAAATTATTTATAATATGTTTAGAAGTATTAACATATTATTCATACATACATATGTAAATGTGAATGTACGTACATGTATGTATGTACATACATACGTATATCGGATAATAGTCTTGTGTACTAAAATCGGGAATACATAAGCGAAATAGTTCGTCAGTTTTTTTGAGAAGAATATAAATGTTTCTATCTGATTGGGTTCAAAGGGTTCAATATCACAGGAGCTTGGATAGAAAGTTTGGTGGTTCTAGCTCTTATAGTCTCTGAAAACTAGGCGTCAAAAAATTCGATCAGGCATAGCGCCTACCCCTGTGTGTGAGAGAGAGCGAGAGGGAACGATGCATTTCGAAATGGTTTTCTTCATTGTAGCTATATTTATCATCTGATCTGATCCAGATTCAACAATCCGATAGATATGCTCATTTTCTATGATTCTGCCTTTTTGGTTTTCCCGTATCTTTAAAATTGTGCATGCCACAGATTTTCGTCCTTGGAGTGGGCGGAAGGGGGCGGGGCGAAATTTTAAAATATACTTGTAACAGTGTGATATCACAGAAGTCCGGATACAAAATTTGGTTGCTCTAGCTTGCATAGTCTCTGAGCTATAGACGCTAATGAAGACGGACAGACAGACATAGCTGTATCGACTCGGCTATTGATGCTGATCAAGAATATATATACTTTATGGGGTCGGAAACGCTTCCTTCTGGGTGTTACACACATTAATTTTTTGCACAAATCTAATATACCCCTTTACTCTTCGAGTACCGGGTATAAAAATGCAATGAGAATATACCTGAACCACGAAGGTATATAGAACCTGCAAGTCGAGATGCCTATGATATGTATACCTACATACAGTGACTCCATCGCATAATCGGACACTTGCATACTCAGTACAAATGAGCTCAAAAAGTATAAAGAAATGAGAAAAAAATTTTTTTTTTAATTTTTAATATACAGTGATGGAAAAAATAATAGAAACGACATATTTTTTTCGTATTTTTCAAAATTTTGTTCAGTGAAATTTTTTTTTTTCAAATTTAATAATTTTACTTGAAAGTCTATACAGTAACGCATAAAAATATAACAAAATAATAATTTTCGAAAAACCTAAACTAACAAAAATTAATTAAATTAATTTTTGAATTTTTTAGGCCTGGAAAAAATAATAGAAACGCATTCAACTTTTGTTCTTATCTTGTTTTAAATCGGTTGAAATCGTGTATTAAAGGTAACATTCCATAAAATAAAGATAAAAGAAGATAAGGAATACCTATTCTTGGGTATCCCGTTTCGGTTGTTGTTATTCGTTTCAGAATGGGTCGAGACGTACATTGTACGGCAATTGATAGAAAACAGATTCTAAGTCTACGGAATGAACGCACAACTAAGTCAGACACAACCACAATTCTAAACTGTTCAAAAAAATGGGTTTACGGCTATTCACTACAAAAAAAACCCAAATACACGCGAAAAAAGGAGCGCATTATCAAAGAAATTCGACACACTCCTTGTTATAAAATAAAAAGAAAATCCTTTTCTGTCATCGGAAGATCTGAGAAATGATCCAAATGCATCAGTCAATATCCGTACTATAATATATAGTCTGATTGGTGTCAATTAAAAACACCACAGAGCTCAAAACGTATCATACCTTAAAAAAAAAAAATTTCAGAAACCGCGTAAATTTTGCGAAGGTGCATTTTTGCTGTCCAAATTGCAAATATTTGTTGTAGTCGAATGAAACTAAGATCAATTTGTTTGGATTTGTTGGTAAAACATATACTAGGCACTTAAAGATCGTTTCCCACCACCCAAGGTACTCTATTAAAACGGTTAGGCATGGTGGTAAAAACATCGTGCGGTGGGGATGCGTTTCTTATTCGGGTGTTGGTCGAATATATTGGATAAAGGAAAAAATGTGTGCCTTCCTCTACGTAAATATACTGGACAGTATAATGCTGAATAGAAAATGCAATTAAAGTGGGATTTCCCGTAGGATAATGACCCGAAACACTCCCAAATGCTGACCTCGAAATGGTTATTGGGCAACAAAGTTCCACTGATGAAATGGCCTGCACAGCCACCAGATCTAAATCCTATAGGGCAGTTTTGGGGGATCTTAAAGAATAGGATTGGAGGCTATAAGTTCAAAAATTAAAATGATTTGTTGCAAAAAGTTCAATCCGAATGGTACTCCATTGATCCAACAATTTGGGCCGAGCTGGTCGACTCCATGGGTCGTCGAAGTGCCGAAGTCACTAAAAATCACAGTGCCATAACCAAATATTAAAGTTAAAAGTAAATTTACTAACCTTTGAAGCTAAACATTTGTTTTTCTTAGCCTCAAGTCTCCCGTTTCTATTATTTTTTCCAGGCCTAAAAAATTCAAAAATTAATTTAATTAATTTTTGTTAGTTTAGGTTTTTTGAAAATTATTATTTTGTTATATTTTTATGCGTTACTGTATAGACATTCAAGTAAACTTATTAAATTTGAAAAAAAAAAATTTCACTGAACAAAATTGTGAAAAATACGAAAAAATATGTCGTTTCTATTATTTTTTCCATCTCTGTAACTTCATAGTATTATCTTTCAAAAACATAACAAAAAACTAATCGTTTCTAATGAGAACACTTTGCTTAAAGCGAGAAACGAAAAAAAGGCATTTTTCGAGGTTCAACGAATAATCGGACACAGCCAAAAAGTAATGAAAAAAAAGCATTAATTTAGAAACTAATATTTTGTTGCGTATCCTTTTGTTTCAAGAACAGCCTGCAAGCGTTTTGGAATTGATTTTACCAAATTCTGGCATACCTGGGGCTTTTTGGAGTTCCATGCCTCTACTAAAGCCTTTTTAAGCTGATTTAGCGTATTAAACTTCTTTTATAAACCCTCCTGGCTAATTCTTCCCATTAATACTCCATTACATTGTGGTCTGGGCTCTGTGCAGGCGTTTGTACAAGTTTGGGGTAGTTATGTATCAACCAAAGCTTTGCAACGCCTGATGTGTGCTTAGGGTCATTGTCTTGGTAGAAGGCAAAATTGCTCGCGATGCCCAATTTTTCCGCACTTTGCTTGACATTTTCCTCTAAAATTGACAAATAGCCAAATTTGTCCATTATTCCATCAATGAAATGTAAATTGCCTACTCCAGCACTCGACATACAGCCCCAAACCATCACAGAACCTCCTCCATGCTTCACAGTGGCCTTTGTATTTTTGGGTTCAAATTCAGTGTTTGGTTTACGCCACACAAACTTCTTGCCATCTGACCCATGTAAGTTAAATTTACTTTCATCAGTAAATAGAACCTTTAAATAATAAAGACTTTTAATAAAATTAAACTTAGAGATGATATACCTGTAAATTACCGTATCCCAAAAATGTGGACTTTTTAACAAGTACTCCCTTGCATATTTTACTTTATTGAGTTTGTTTTTTGGGCTTATAAACGGCTTCTTCCTGGCAACTCTTCCATAGTAATCATACTTATGGAGAGTATTACGTACTGTGTTCAGACAAACGTATTTTCCCGATCGATTTTTTAAGGATATCTGGAGTTCTTTTGCGGTTAAGAAAGGATCTTGGTTTATTTCTTTTAATACTGAACGCTCTTCTCGTTCATTTACAATCTTTCCTTGACCTTCTCGGCTTTTGTTGGCTAGCCTAAATTCATCCCGGAACCTCGTAATTATATCCTGGACAGTTGATTTGGATTTTCCGACCAAATCCGCGATTTCTCGCACTGTTTTCCCTTCCAAGTTAAACTTTACTATTAGCTGTCGAAGTTCTACGGAGGTTTGCTTGCCTTGCGGAGCCATTTTACACAATTTCAGTAATTTGTTTTCGTCAATCAGACAACCAGACAGCGAGTGACATAAAAAGAACAAAAGTGTTCGAGAGATTTCTGGGAAATAACGGGGTTTTCTATTGGCACTTCTGCCCTGTCCGAATATTCGTTGAGCCTCGAAAAATGACTTTTTTTCGTTTTTCGACTAAAATTAACTGTTCTCACTAGAAAGTTTGAGTTTTTTTTAGGTTTTAGATAGATAATAGTATGAAGTTATAATAATAGTGAAAAAACAACAATTCTAACGCATTTCTTTATAGTTTTCGAGCACATTTGTACTGAGGAAACTAGTGTCCGATTATGCGATGGAGTCACTGTATGTACATTTGAGTGGGCCGAAAAACCACCTTTTTCGAAACTTCAATCGGCCCATTGTTGAAAAGTTGCCTTTTGGGAATAGAATGCCCAATATCTGTCCGCCAAGGCACTAAAAAAGCAAAGCTAGCGATTCCACACCAAGTACGTGATGTGGTTTCAACGGCACGAGGAGCCCAAAATTATCAACGATGATTACGAACAGATAGACAAAGCAGATGAAATGGCAATTTTAATGGCAGAAGAAATTACTGAAGAATCAACAGCAGCGGCAGTCCACTGACCAAGAACTTTCCTACATTTTCCTTAAATTGAGGGAAAAAAAAATTTTGAAATCGGATCATTATCCTGTAAAATCGGAAACCATTTTTTATTCCGAGTCTTTCGGAACTTTGAAGGAGGTTATCCTTAAGGATTGATAGATGTCCATTTATCCATCAAAACACAAAATGTTCGACTCCAGCGGCTGACATACAGGCCCAAACCATTACATGCCTCCGCAATGCTTAAAAAATCAATGCTTAAGCATAGTATCCAGCACCGCGGAAACGAAAAAACACTGCCAAACTCCATATAAAAAAAACTGGGCCGGGAATTTTTCGCTTGTGTTTTACTGGCCTCAGTATCCAGCAAGCTGAACGAAATATACAGATTCTTATCGATAGTTAGCCTATCGACACGATTGTGGACTCAGAGATCAGCTGGTATTCCCGCCAGTAAAATATATGCGCCTATTATTACTGAAGTGAATGTGAAAGATGGAGTCAAAAACTGTTCGAAAACCAAAAAGTGAGATGCAAATGTTCTACGTGAGGAGAAGATTGTTTTAATAAATTCAGTTGAGGCAAGGCAATGTCTTTGGCGGATTACGGAAAATAAGCATTTTGATCATTTTGACATTTTGGTGCCTCCGTCTGCGCTGTACTTCCTCCTATTTGTGCAAAAAATTGATGTGTGTAACACCCAGAAGGAAGCGTTTCCGACCCCATAAAGTATATATATTCTTGATCAGCATCAATAGCCGAGTCGATATAGCTATGTCTGTCTGTCCGTCCGTCTGTCCGTCTTCATTAGCGCCTATAGCTCGAAGACTATAAAAGCTAGAGGAACACAATTTTGTATCCAGACTCCTGTCCTATCGCACTGTTACAAGTGTATTTCAAAATTTCGCCCCGCCCCCTTCCGCCCACTCCAAGGACGAAAAACTGTGGCATGCACAATTTTAAAGATACGAGAAAACTAAAAACGCAGAATCGTAGAGAATGATAATATCTATCAGAGTGTTGAATCTGGATCAGATCGACTCATAAATATAGCCACAATGAAGAAAACCATTTCGAAATGCATCGTTCCCTCTCGCTCTCTCTCACACACAGGGTTGGGCGCTGTGCCCATTCGTCCAGATGAGCGCCTAGATCTCAGAGACTATAAGAGCTAGAGCAACCAAACTCTCTATCCATGCTCCTGTGATATCACGTCAGTGCAAGTGTATTTCAAAATTTTGCCACGCCCCCTTCCGCCCCCACAAAAGACGAAAATCTACAATTTTGAAGATACGGGAAAACAAAAACCGCAGAATCATAGAAAATGACCATATCTATCAGAGTATTGAATCTGGATCAGATCGGATCATAAATATAGTCAGAAGGAACAAATGAAATTTCAGTGGTCTTCCAAGCGCAGACTCATTCCCTCTCTCTCTCGCACACAGCCGTGTATGTATATGTAGGAAGTAGATTTAGACAGTAGAAAAGACAGATGTAAAAAACGTATGTAAACAAAAATCGAAATAATATATATAAATCTCCGAAAAAGTTGACTTAATTTTTTTTTTGTCTTTTTTGGCTAAAACTAAATTTATCCCTTTTGCGAACATGTAATAATGTAATTTATTACAAGCTCACATACATATATACTGACTGAGTACCGGGTATAAAGTAGAGCCGCGGCGGTAGACGCGGCTCACAACGTTTCCCCTCGTTTTCTTTGACTCTTTGAAAACTTCTTATAAATTTCCGCTATCATTGCCTATTTGTTAAGGATGAAGTTATTGATATGGAAAAATAAAATGGTTTGCTTTGCTTTGCTTTTGCTCCCCACTGTATGTCGGAGATTCTACATGCTTCTTGAGGTTTAATATGCAGTTCCTAATCAATTTTGTTTTCATTACGGCCATTCCCCAGCCTGGCATGATTCAATAAGGTCTTCTCAAAGCTTCAATAGGATTTGAGCAAATAATTCTTGAACCACTTGCCAAAAATTAGTTCTGGTCGACTGATTGTAGTTGCTACAATGCTTTTGACATTCCTTCAAAATATTTCGATGAGTTTAAGATCCAACGACTGAGCTACACATGGCAAAAAGTCGATATTTTCAGATGCAACCCAATCCCTAGCGAGCTATCGTGTTTCGGATCATTACCCTGTTGAAAGAGAAGCATTTTTCAAATAGAATATGAATGTAATATATTCTCAAGTATGCTGACATACACAGAGATTGAGATACTAGCCCATATGAGCTGGACCTCACAGCGCTCAGCCCAGCATGCCTAACCCTTATTTTTTTTTAAGATTTTGGGTGGTAGTGCGTGACCACTCAGAATCAACCCAATTTGATTTTTCCTTCGATCAATTTAGGTGCTTTTTTTTCATTTAAAAAAATTTTGAAGTGGCTTTTTGGCAGGTTTCCTTGCCGTTAAAGTCACCTCCTTTTAATAGTTTGAGCCGAAACATCATTTGGAAAACGTAGCTGCACCTCTGATGCTATCTCAACATAATTTTCAGATCGATCCTTAGGCTCGTTTTATAATAACACAATCTTTCCTTAACCCATAGCCAAGATTGGAACCACAAAATATTAATTAATTGGTAAATAAAAAAAAAGAGTTGAATAAAACATTCCAATTGCAATTTGTCGCAAGTTAATATCCTCCATGCCAAGACGAATGTAGAAAATCCTGCAAAATATTGGCGGATATACCGGCTATCAACTGCCATATAATCAATTTAATATAAAACAAGACCAAAACTAGGTAAATATCGGCTTAATTTAAACATTTATCTTGGTACACCTATTATTGTGTCCAGCCAAAATTGACGGATTTAAGGAAATATTTATTTTTTTTGTAATTTTAAGGGTTTGTGAACTGTTTTTACTTTTTGTTTAGAGAAAATTAATATAAGTTTTGAAAAAACTTGGATTTGTTAAGATTAATGAAGATATGTATTAAAAATAAAAAGTTAAAAAAGAAACAAAAATCACACCTATTATTTTATCCATAAGTGTATATTAGGATTTTATTTCAAAGTAAAAAAGCTGTACATATGTATATATATCTGTCCATCGGACCCAAATACATTGATGGACATTCGCATTCACATTTGAAACCAAATATTTAGTTTTTGGAACAATTTTCATACTTAAAAGCCACTAGGCTTGGTTTCAGGATAACGGTTCTTTATTTTGGTCTCTCTTTTGGGCTTCTTTCGTAGTAAATATTAGCTGTGTATACCGATTTTTAGAAATACCACGTTTTTGTTTTGGGTAATAGAGACGCACTTATCTTTTCTTATCTTGTTTTAAAGATAACGTCTCAGAATGGGTCGTGACGTACATTGTACGGATATTGATAGAAAACAGATCGTATGTCTATGGGGCAAATCAATGTCGGACATAGCCGCAATTCTAAACTGTTAAAAAAGGGTTTACACAGAAAAACAAGCGCAACATCGGAGAAATTGTACACCCTCCTTATTAGAAAATCAACAAAAAATTCTTTTCTGTCATCTGATGATCTGAAAAATTATCGCCGATCTGCAAGCGAAAGTCAACCACAAGCTCTCGGTGCAGGAAAACGCCAACATTGCCTGTGACCTGAGAATTCACGGTGTCCCCTTTTTTCACGGCGAAAAATTGAAGCATATCTTCAACACGTCATGCTTTAACCTAATTCTAACTCCAGCGCCTACCATTAAGGAAATTTACCGACTGGGCAGAGGAAAAAATTCTACAATTGTTGACCCAGTGATAATTGTCAAGCTCGATCATCCGCGTAATAAGGCGGCGCTGGTCAGAGCAATTGGTACATTGAGGTTTAGTAATTTAGTAGCTTTATGTGTTTTTAGGGTTTTCACTGTTTATGCGTGGTTTAGTATTACTGCATTTAAACATTTAAAATGGGCGATTCCAGAGAAAGTATAAATCCTAATACTCATGGGTTGTTGAGAATTCTGGTAAAGCAAAGACATGGCCTACAAATTTGCCAAAGAAAATTTAAGAGTTCAGATATATGTTTACAGATTCTAATATAACAGTGTGTCGGAATCCTGGTTTGTCTCTGAGTTGAGTGATTCGTTAATTATATGTAGTGGTTACAATTTGTTTCGTTCAGACCGTATTGGCCATGCAGGTGGGTTGGCAATCTAAACAAATAAAAATATAGTTGTCAAAATTGTCTGCCTCCTGAAAGTGAACTTGAATATATTTTTGTCAAATTAATAGACACTAAAAGCTCAAATAAACTACTACTAATCGACCTAATGAAAACATTGACTATTCCGAACTGACAGTAGTAGTAGACAAAGTCACTTAACTGAAAATATGAAAGCACTGGCACTGCGCTTGGTAAACTCTACAGCGGCTACGCACTATACCAAAGCCCGTAATATTTTACTTGACTTCTTTTTTGTGAATGTTAAAAGCAAAGTAATTTTATATGATCAATTGTCTGTGCCTGGATAGTCAAAACGTGACTTAATATTTATGACCTATGATCTTGACGAAATTGACACTCCTTCATTCTACAGAGACTTCAAAAATATACAATATACAAAGCTATACACTGACATAAGTTTAATTGACTGGAACTCAATATATGACAAATTATTTGTTAACACTCAACTTGATCAGCATCAATTCAATATTGATTATCTTTATAATCAGAATGTTCCCCTAAGGAGAGAAACTACCAAGCGTAAAGTCAATACATGGTTCACTAATGACATAAAACAAGGATCCGAAAGAAGAAACAAAGCTTTTCATAAATGAAAGAGATACATGACTGATCATCATTTTGAAATATACCAAGAAGAGAGACGGAATGTAACTAAAAGAATTATCGCTGCCAAAACATCTTACTATACATCAAAATTACTAAATGAAGCAATTACCTCGAAACTGAAATGGCAAGCAATAAAAAGTATAGGGATAGGGAAACCACAATCTGTGGCGCAAGCAAATATTAACGTGGAAGAACTAAATTTAAAATTTTCACGCCCACAAGTACCTGTCAAACCATTCAAGAATAAGCTTGAAGATATAAGAGAACGAATGGACGAGGGCAAAATAACATTCCTGACACTACTCGACTTCAGCAAGGCCTTTGACACCGTCGATCATAAAATCCAACTTGAAAAACTTTTCAATGAGTGCAACTTCTCTACAACGGCTGTTAAACTAATGACCTCATACTTGAGCAAAAGATGCCAAACAGTTGTCATAACAACTGCAAAGTCGTCGTCTTTACTTGTTAAACGTGGTGTACCTCAAGGATCAGTTCTCGGACCATTGCTATTTACTTTATATGTTAACGATCTGCCATCTGTTCTGTCTGAGTCCAATTGTCATATGTATGCAGATGATGTCCCACTATTTGTTAGTCGACCTTTATGTGAATTAAATGATTGTATAAATGTGTGCAATAGCGAACTTGATAAAATTAAGAAATGGGCCAATTCCGGTGGGCTTTCTCTCAACCCCCTGAAGTCAAAATGTCTTGTCATATACAAAAACAAAAAGAATATTGACATTAATATACTGAGACGGCTTCAAATAGGAAATACACCAATTGAGTACTGCGAAAAGGCAAGCAACTTAGGGTTTATATTTAATAGATCATTATCATGGGTTGATCATGTAAACAGAGCGTTAGGAAGAACATATGGAGTTTTAAGATCACTTAAATTAACGCAACGCTCTTTGCCGACTTTGCCGATGCTTGCCAAAGCATATCTCATTCCAGCTCTCATGTATGGCGTTGAAGTTTTTGAAAACTGTGACTTCAGTAGTAGACACAAATTGACAGTAGCATATAATGATATAGCCAGATATATTTATGACATGACTAGGAGAGACAGAATAACAGACACGGATTTTACGATATTTGAACATGACTTTTTGAAATGGATTAACTTTAAAATACTAATATTATTACATAAAATAATTTATACTAAAGAGCCGGCATACCTTTACCAGAAACTGAACTTCGTCAACCACACAAGAACATAAAGAGTATTCGATACAAAAAATTAAATTCAGAACGCCAATATTTTATACATGCAATTCGCATATGGAACCAACTGCCCCATCGCATAAAGTCATTGAGCAACACAACGCAAAACAAGAAAACTTAAAAACATACCTACAATCATTAAACATATATATATATAGTGGAAACATACCAGTTATGGGCCCCGCTTCGTTTTTGCCTCATAACTTTTGACCAAGAGCATATAATACAAACTTATGTATACGAATTAAAAGGTATATATCTTAGGTAAACGTCAGTGAAGAAACTAAATTGATTCCTTCGAATAGAAACGAGGGGTAACGTTGTGAGTCGCCTTTGAGGCCGCGGCTCTACTTTATACCCGGTACTCAGTCAGTATATACAGCTGCGAAAAAAATAATAGCACCACCATTACAAGAAATTTTTAAATAGTTGCCCAACATTTTTAACTTTAAGGAAACCTTAAGCACATTTTTAAAAATGAAAGACTTAAAAACCTGGGAATAAAAAAAAAATCATCTTTTTTTTACGTTTTAAAGTTATTTAAGGAAATTTATTGAAATGGATAAAACTATGATAAAAATTATATGACACCACTTATCAAAAATGGATTTAAAATTTAAAAAAATTAACAATAAGGAACAAATTCATTAGTTATCAAGTTTTTACTATTAGTACTAAATCTATATTTATCATTTAATACTTAGTGCAGTGTCCTTTATTGGCAATAACAGCTGCGCAGCGTCTTGGCATGGAATTAACTAAGTCCTGGCATCGTTTTAGGGGGATTTTGGACCAGGACTCTTTAATCTCTTCCCAAAGTGATCCAATAGTGGTCGGCTTGGAAGCAGCAACTGCCTTCTTGACGTCGGACCACAGATTTTCGATGGGATTCAGGTCAGGCGACTGAGCAGGCCACTCCAAAACGTTGATTGAGTTTGCCCTGAACCATTCCTTTGCTTTCTTGCTGGTGTGTTTGGGGTCATTGTCCTGTTGAAAGACCCATAGGAGTGGCATTTCTTTTTCTGCAAAGGGTAGCATAACAGTCTCTATGATATTCACGTAGACGGGCTGATCCATTATGGTTTTAATCCAATATATTGGAACTACTCCATAGTAGGAGAATCCAGCCCATACTATTACACTACACCAGGGGTGCGCAGTGCCTATGCTCACGATGCACATTTGTTTTTGTTTTGCACATAGCATATGGGAAGTGTGTGAGCTTACTCACTGGTAAGGTTATTTTGCACATTGCAAATTACACAAACAATTTTTCACTTTTCGCTTTGCGTCAACTTTCGTTGCTGGCAAAGCAACAACAATTTTATTTCTTCGTTTTGCCGTCCCTATCCCGAATATATTTTGTTGTTGTCTCTTCGTTTGCTGTACACTGAAAAACGAAAAAGTTCACTTCGTTGTAAACCATGAGACGCATATGTTTATTTTTGAAGAAACATGTTACTATTTTTTTCTGTGTACACATTGAAATAACAAAAAAGTGATCGTTACATGTCTGAGTGCGAATTCCTTTATTTGTATTTGTGCGTGCACATCCATAAGACAGCTTTGCGCATCCCTGCACTACACCCTCCATGCTTAATGGTTTTTGTGGTGTAATAATTAATGGAGTTGCCCTTATGTTCCTGAAGCTTCTGCAGCCTGTGGGGCATTGAACCCGCCAAGTTTTGTAGAGTTGATAACTCAATCTTGACCCATTCTGCAACGATGGCTTGTTTCAATTCCCTCAAGGTATCGTACTGCTTTGTACAGGCATAAACTTTTGCTGCAAGGATGCCCCACAGATCCTCAATTGGGTTTAAGTCCGGACTCATTGCCGGACTCATCAACGGTATATTGCAGTTGTCAAAAAAACACATTGTAGCCCGTGCAACATGAATCGGCGCATTATCCTGCTGAAATGTCCATTGATCACCATGGAAATGCTCAGCAAATGGGATAAGCTATCAACCAATTTTATATATGCTTGAGCATTCATCCGGCCGGATATGAAACATATTGGAGTCTTGCCTTTAGCACTAAAGGCAGCCCATATCATACGCGATCCACCGTCATGGTTCCGCTTGTAACAAGTTGCCCGTGGATAACGGGGATCTCTCCAATATTTATGATGGCCGTCTGGACCGTCCAGACGAATTCGACTTCCCAGAATTTGTGTTTTTCATAAAAAGCCATTCGGGCATCTTTATGACGTTTAGTTAAGCGGGGTTTGCCAACTTTGTTTTAATATGTGAGGTTATAATTTTCGTGCAGAATTTGGCTCACACGTTGCCTGGTGATTGTTAATCAGAGTTCTGCTTTGATTTTGTTGCTGCTCATCATATCTTTAGTTGCTAACTGTCGCATGTGCCGTTTTGTCCGGTTGCTAATGGTTGATACTGGACCATGGCGACGATTTATGCGGTAACCGTCTGGATTTTTTAAAAATTTCGAAATGGTATTTCGATGTCGATTCAGTTGTGAAGCGATTCGACCAGTTTTCATGCCGGCTAATTGATCATTCACTGCTCTTCCTCAGACAATTCAGTACCACGAGGCATGTTCAACTAAAAATTCAATTATTTTGTAATATTTTGGTGGGTTTGATGCAATAATGACTGCTTACGTACTAAATCTATCCGCTTGTCACTTTTACTAAAACGATGCTAACACTGCGACTCTGAAAACATAAATAATCATGAATGCACATATATCTATTTTCTACGTAGAGCGCGACTTTGATCTTAGATCTTTGATCTAAGGTAACGGTACCACAAATGGTGTTCAAAGAAGACGAGAATTTGTAGTTACTGACCACAACAATAAGAGATAAGACCTGCATATTCAAAAAAAACAAGCAGCTATTGCTTTTTAAGAAAAATTTAAAATAATTTTTGCACATCTGTCATTTTACTAAGGTACGTTTTTTACATTTGTCTTTTCTACATGCCTACATCTACTTCCTACATATACATACACGGCTGTGTGCGAGAGAGAGAGAGAGCGGGAATGAGTCTGCGCTTGGAGGGCCACTGAAATTTAATTTGTTCCTTCTGGATATACTAATGATCCGATCTGATCCAGATTCAACACTTTGATAGATATGGTAATTTTCTATGATTCTGTGTTTTTGGTTTTCCCGTATCTTCAAAATTGAGGATTCCACCGATTTCCGTCCTTTGTGGGGGCGTGGCCAAATTTTGAAACAAACTGGTCTCGGCTTGTTACCACAGGAGCTTGGATAGGAAGTTTGGTTGATCTAGCTCTTATAGTCTCTGAGATCTAGGCGTCAAAAAATTCGAACGGGCATAGCACCCACCCCGGTGTGTGAGAGGGAGAGCGAGAGGGAACGATGCATTTCGAAATGGGTTTCTTCATAGCGGCTATAATAGTAATCCCACCTGATCCAGATTCCACACTCTGATAGATATGGACATTTTCTATGATTTTGCGTTTTTATTTTTCTCATATCTTAAAAATTGTGCATGCCACAGATTTTCGTCCTTTGTGTGGGCGGAAGGGGGCGGGGCGAAATTTTAAAATATACTTGTAACAGTGTGATATCACAGAAGTCCGGATACAAAATTTGGTTGCTCTAGCTTGCATAGTCTCTGAGCTATAGACGCTAATGAAGACGGACAGACAGACATAGCTGTATCGACTCGGCTATTGATGCTGATCAAGAATGTATATACTTTATGGGGTCGGAAACGCTTCCTTCTGGGTGTTACACACAACCGTTATGTTTGGACGTTGACGTGCAATGACTGCACCATCAAATGGCCCATGGGACACCAGCCGAATGCTGTTACGCGCAAATCCCAGGCCGAAACGCAGCCTTCCTCCCACCCAATCGACCGAGGGGCGCTGCCGCAAAACGCGCGACTCGTTAACCGAACCGATCGCGATCATGCAGGAAAGATAGATGTTAGACTAGTATTCGAGGAAAATTAGAACTAATCTTACTAAAGGAGTTAATCATGCATTAAAACTATCGTACTCCACAACTACAATTACTAACTACGAGAAAGGTATGTGAGTATTAGTAATTTAAGAAGAGGAAGGGAATTAGTTGCTGATATAATATGGTAGAGGGAATTATAATCCGAGCATAAAACTCTAAAAGGTTCGTGCAAGGAATAATTCGATCTACAAATCGGAAGGAACAGAGGGGTATAATTTCTAGTAATTCTAATAGGAATCGTGAAGTTTATGCGGCTCAACAAGTCAGGGCTATCTACGTCACCCTTGATCAAGTTGTGCACAAAAATCACACCAAGCATTTTTCTACGGTTAACTAAAGATGGAAGGTTTATTAAAAGCGATCTACTAGAGTAAGACGGCAGTCTCACACTTGCATCCCAGTTGAGGCCGCGTAGAGCGAAAATTAAAAAGTTTTTCTGTACTGATTCTATACGGTCCTGGTGTACTTTGTACTGAGGGCACCATACACAAGAACCATATTCTAAAATCGGACGAACAAGCGATACATAGAGAGTCTTTGTTATATAGGGGTCGTCAAATTCCTTTGACCACCTCTTTATAAACCCAAGCACGCCCATGGCCTTATTTACCATGGTAGAAATGTGTTCAGAAAACTTTAACTTGGGATCTAAAAGAACACCAAGATCATCAACTAGGGTAATTCTCTCGAGAGAACCCCCGCCTAGTGTGTAAGGAGCCAGAAAGGCGCTGGAGCGATGAAATGTCATTACTTTACATTTCGAAACATTAAGGTATAACAAATTTGCACAACACCATGACTGAAAGCTATTAAGATCGGATTGCAACCTGGAGTGAGATAAGCTGTCCTTGAACTGGACACACAGCTTAACATCATCCGCATACATAAGTACTCGAGAGTATGTTAATACCGAAGGCAGGTCATTAATAAAGAGTGTAAAGAGTAGGGGGCCTAGAAGGCTGCCCTGTGGTACGCCCGAAGTAACCATAACTGGTGAAGATAGGGAGTTTTTGAAGAGGACTCTTTGGGACCTGGAACAAAGGTAGCTAGAAATCCATCTCAAGAGATTGGGTGGAAACCCTAAAAGGTCAAGTTTGTGTGCTAGGAGAGTGTGGTTTACAGAGTCGAATGCTTTACTGAAATCTGTGTAAATGACATCCGTCTGTAGATTACCTTGGAAGCCTTTAATGATAAAGGAGGTGAACTCCAATAAATTCGTGGTTGTTGATCTCCGCCTTATAAATCCATGCTGGGCAGGAGATATAAGTGATCTGCAAAGATGCTGCAGGTGCGGATTTAAAATTTTCTCAAACACTTTAGGAATTGCGGATAACTTTGATATACCTCTGTAGTTCTTCGCGTCAGACTTACTACCTTTCTTATGGAGAGGAATAATGAACGACTCCTTCCATATGGAGGGGAAGCATGAAGAGTTAATGGACAGGCTGAATAGTTTAAGCAACGGTCCACACAGAGACTCGGCGCAGTATATAAGTACACAGCCGGGAACTCCGTCCGGACCTGGTGAAAACACCGGCTTAACTTTCCGGAGATCAAGAAGCAGAGAGCTTTCATTTAGCAAGGGACTGAAGATGCCGTTCGACCTGTGTAAACCGTATGGGTACGGCTGCCCGGAGTAGCATTCCTGTGAATAGGTTGTTTGAAAGAATTGGGCAAAAAGATCGGCCATTGCCTGATCAGTATTTGCCGACGTATTAAGAAATGATAGCGAGGATGGATGAGCGGACGTTTTACGCTTACTGTTTACGAAGCTGTAAAACTGCTTAGGGTCCTGAGAAAAACGTATCCAGCATCTAGATAGGTAGTTCTTATAGCACTGGGAATTAAGAACTGAAAAGTTTGACCGAGCCATTACATAGCGAGAGAGAGAAGAAGGAGAGCCAACTTCTTGAAATTTTTTGTAAAGTCTTGATTTTAAGTTTTTTAGACTGGATAACTCTTTGGTAAACCAAGGGGGCTTCCCAGATCTAATAGGACAGGAAAGTGGGACACAAGACTCAAAAAGTGAGTCAAGTGCATCGTAGAAAATGTTTGTGCATATCGTAACATCAGTGCACAAATACAAAGCGGACCAATCAAAATTCCTAATGAGGTTAGCAAGCTTCGCAAACTCGGCTTTACGAAAGCAGCGGACACATTGAGGTAGCCTACCCGACCGATCCAATGCGGTTGGTCCTATATCGAGCGACACTTCAAGTATAGGATGGTAGGCGTCTTCAGGTATAGTGAGCGGAGGGACTCGTGTTAACAACGCAATGATCGGATCCGTTACAAAGCACAGATCAAGCAATCGACCCAGGGAATTTTTCACATGGTTGACTTGTGACAAGGATAATTCGAGTAAGCCGTCTATAAAGTCATGTGACATGGGGACTAGGTTATTAGACTCGTTTACCGAAGACCAAACAGTTCCTGGTAAATTGAAATCCCCAAGAACTATCATATGATCTTTATCTGATAGCGAGGAAGAAACAGCGCTTAAGGCGGACAAGTGCTGCTCATAAATTGCGATATCCGAAGAAGGTGGAAAATACGAGCATGTAATAAAGACTTTCATCTCCACAAATCTAATATACCCCTATACTCTTCGAGTACCGGGTATAAAAAGTTATCAAGAATTCCCTGAAGTGATCATTATACCCGGTACTCGAAGAGTAAAGGGGTATATTAGATTTGTGCAAAAAATTGATGTGTGTAACACCCAGAAGGAAGCGTTTCCGACCCCATAAAATTCTTTATCAGCATCAATAGCCGAGTCGATATAGCTATGTCTGTCTGTCCGTCCGTCTGTCCGTCCGTCCGTCTTCATTAGCGCCTATAGCTCAAAGACCATAAAAGCTAGAGGAACATTATTTTGTATCCAGACTCCTGTCCTAACGCACTGTTACAAGTGTATTTCAAAATTTCGCCCCGCCCCCTTCCGCCCACTCCAAGGACGAAAATCTGTGGCATGCACAATTTTAAAGATACGAGAAAACTAAAAACGCAGAATCATAGAGAATGAGCATATCTATCAGATTGTAGAATCTGGATCAGATCGGATAATAAATATAGCCACAATGAAGAAAACCATTTCGAAATGCATCGTTCCCTCTCGCTCTCTCTCACACACAGGGGTAGGCGCTATGCCTGATCGAATTTTTTGACGCCTAGTTCTCAGAGACTATAAGAGCTAGAACCACCAAACTTTCTATCCAAGCTCCTGTGATATCAAACCGAGACGAGTTTGTTTTAAAATTTGGCCACGCCCCCTTCAGAAGATGAAAATCTACAATTTTGAAGATACGGGAAAACCAAAAACGCAGAATCATAGAAAATTACCGTATCTATCAGAGTATTGAATTTGGATCAGATCGGATCATAAATATAGTCAGAAGGAACAAATGAAATTTCAGTGGCCTCCCAAGCGCAGACTGATTCCCTCTCTCTCTCGCACACAGCCGTGTATGTATATGTAGGAAGTAGATAAAAACATGTAGAAATGGCAGATGTAAAAAATTTATGTAAACAAATATGGAAACATCTAATAGATCAAAATCTCCGAAAAGGTTCGACTTAAATTTTTTTTTTTTGGCTAAAATTAAATTTTGTCCTTTTGCGAACATGTAATAAATTACAACAAGCTCACATACATATATACTGACTGAGTACCGGGTATAAAGTAGAGCCGCGGCGTAGACGCGGCTCACAACGTTCCCCCTCGTTTTTTTTTTCATTTTTGGCTAAAATTCAATTTGTTCCTTTTGCGAACATGTAATTAATTACATATATCGTAAGCTCAAATACATGTAAGATGGAGTGGGCAAGTGGGCCCATTATAGCAGCAGAGAAGCAGCAGAGTGACAGTAGCAGCAGAAAGAAGATACAGTCGGAAGAGAATCGAAGCAGTGAAAAGACGTAAATCAGCAGCAGCAGCAGAAAATAAGCCGAGAACAAGCCGCCCAGTTATATTGTATTTTACCTGAATACAGCGATTTCATAATATTAATATACTATATCCTAAATAATATCCTACATTTGGGGGCTCAACCGGTCGTGTACTGCCAGTGTAAAGTGACAAGAAAGTTCAAGTGCCGCATATAGAGCGAGACAGATAAACAGTCGTGTGCCGCATGTCTCAGAAGCCGTCAGCAGAGAAAGCGAGACGGAAGAAAAAACCGACGACTTGTGCAAAACAACTGTGCAAAAGTCTGTCACAAGCCGCCAGCAGAGGAAAAGAGACAGCTAGTGAGTGAAATAAGGGTTGTTTCAAGCCGGCTGCCCGTAAGAGTTTTGCGCAACAGAATTATAATGGAGAACAGCTGGTTCAACTTCTCTCAATGAAAATTAGTGCTGATAAATTAGACAAAAGAAATGATGCAAAGCTGGTAGTGGAAAATTTGTCCAAAATTATTCCAGACTTCAGTGAAGAGAGAAAATGTCGGTACAGCAGTGGTTTAATAACTTTGAGCTAAACGCTTATGCTTATGGACTAAACGACAAACAGAAATACGTCCAAGCCCCGTGCAAAATTGACATGTACAGCCGCTATTTTTCTCGAGTCAGCAACTTATACAAGAGTTCGAGTGTGATCGTTAATGCAGCGCCGAAATTCACAATCAGTTGTCTGTGCGAGTGAAAACCAACAATGAAAGTTTTCACGAATATACACTTCAGATGAAACGCATTGCTGCGCGTGGGACAATAGACACGTAGTCAGTGGTTCGATACATTGTCTACAGATTGAAGTTGAAAACGGATTACAAGTACACTTTGTATGGATGCAGCACATACAAGCAGCTGAAAGAGAAATACGAAATCTACGAAAGAACAGTTCGTGGCAGAAGTGGAGATTGACGGAATGTGTCTGGCACACAAGTTTCTTATGGTGGCCGATCATGCCGTCGGATGCGAAATACTGCTGGGACACGACTTTATATCGAAGTTCACAATGACGTCAACGCCAGGAGGATATCAGTTTTCTCCCATGCCGGGGGAGGAAACTGTGGACACTAATCAGATACAGTGGATAACATTAATATTCGGTTTTTTTTTTTTCAACTTTAAAGGCGAATAAAATGTATAAAACTAACAAGAACAAAAATTTAAAAAATAGTATAGTAAAGCCTGGTTTATTACCTTTTCGTAGAGGTACATATATAAGGACTTTATTTCAAAAAAAGGAAGTAAACGTACAAAAACAAAAAAAAGCCCAAAATTTTCGTTACTTTAATATTCGGTATTTTTGGGAAGTCGTATAATAAAACCCTGTGGCAACTCCAAAAGGCCACGAATGGCCCAAAAAATGGGTTTCCCCGAACAATCAAAACCTTGACTAACATTCATTGACAGCAAATATTCCGCAAAATTGAACTTTCACACCTAAATTTAAAATGGGCCGTGAAGGAAATAATTCGTCCTTCGAGAAGCGAAAACTTGTGCTCCAGTTGCATTTAGAGGGCAAGTCTTATAAAGAAACTGCCCAAATCCTTGAGATGAAGCCAAATACTGTCGGTGACATCGTCCGGCGATTTAAAAATGAAGGAAGAATCGCCTCAATTAAGCAGACTGGACAACCCAAGAAATTGACTAAGCGCGAAGAAGCCGAGATTATAAAGAAAGTAAAGGTAAACCCTCGACTTAGTGCTCCGGAACTGACAGCTGAACTATTCGCCGACCACGGAAAGACCGTTTCAGCCCAAAAAATCCGACGTATAATCAAAAAAGAAGGGTACAACGGCCGAGTCGCTCGGAAAAAGCCTTTGCTTTCTGAGCGCAACCGGAAAAGGAAGTCGTTTGCTCAGGAGTACTCCAAAGAGGAAGAAACCTTTTGGGATGACGTGATTTTCTTGGACGAGAGCAAATTCAACCTTTTTGGCAGTGACGGGAAGACAATGGTATGGCGGAAGCCAAATACTGAGCTGCAGAAGGAACACCTAAGACCCACCGTGAAACACGGCGGTGGTAGTGTGATGATTTGGGGCTGTATTTCGACGAAAGGAGTGGGAAATCTTGTTTTCATTAATGGCATAATGAACCAAGCAGTACCTTAAAATTCTGAAGGAAAATTTGAAACAGTCGGCGGAGAAAATGGGAATCCTCGACACCTTCAAGCTTTATCAGGACAATGACCCTAAGCATAAGGCCCATAAAGTCAGGTCTTGGTTGCTATACAACTGCCCAAAAGTCTTGGAAACGCCGCCCCAATCGCCTGTCTCAATCCCATAGAGAATTTGTGGAGTGAGTTGGACCGCCGTGTCCACAAAACGCCAATATCATCCATATCGGATTTGAAGAAACGGCTTCAGGAAGAGTGGGTTAAAATTGGACAAGATTATACCAGCAAAATTATCAAAAATATGCCCAAGCGTCTAAACGATACTGTTCTAAATAATGGGTACCATACAAAATATTAGACATAGTTTTTTCCCTAGTTAAATAGTTTATAAGTTAGTTTTATAAGATAAAACCGAATATTAAAGTAACGAAAATTTTGGGCTTTTTTTTGTTTTTGTACGTTTACTTCCTTTTTTTTGAAATAAAGTCCTAATATATGTACCTCTACGATATATATGTTCTTGTTAGTTTTATACATTTTATTCGCCTTTAAAGTTGAAAAAAAAAAAAACCGAATATTAATGTTATCCACTGTAAGTATTTACAATGTGATTGAAGCAAATACTGATATAGAGTTCCCTCGCAGTACAGAGATGCCGTCCAATTGATGATTCAGGACTTTGCCGAAAAGAAGCAGACTGCCGTGTGCCCGATCATGCTGAAGATCGTGCCGGATGAGAACATAGCGCCGTTTCGACATGCTCCAAGTCGAGCGGCCATTAGCGAAGACGACGTTGTAAAGCAGCAGATTGATCAGTGGGCCAACGCTGATATAATACGACGCACTTCGTCAAATTTCGCCAGCCGTACCGTGATCGTCAAGTAAAAGGATGAGAGCAACCGGGTCTGCGTGGACTATCGTCAGTTAAATAAGATGGTCTTGAAAGATTGCTTCCCCGTTCCAATCGTTGAAGATGTGCTGGAGAAACTGGAAAATGCGAAAATTATCACCATCATGGACTTAGAAAATGGATTTTTCCACGTTCCCGTGGAAGAAAGCAGTAAGAAGTATACGGCGTTCATAACGAAGGAAGGCCTCTTTGAGTTCAACCGCATGCCTTTTGGTTTTTGCAATTCACCAGCAGTTTTCATCCGTTTTATAAGTTAATTTTTTTCAAAACCTCATAAATTAAAACATTCTTGACCTGTACATGGACGACATTGTTATACACGCCGAAACCGCCGACGAATGCCTAGGAAAGCTGAAGAAGGTTTTTGATGCAGCAGCTGAATACGGGCTAAAGATGAAATGGAAGAAGTGTCGATTTCTGCAGTCCAACATTACATTTTTGGGCCATCAAGTTGGAGGAGGAGAAATAAAGCCTGGATTGGGGAAACCCAAAGCCATAAGAAAGTTTCCGATGCCGCAAAACATAAAGGCCGTGTAGTCCTTTTTGGGATTAACTGGGTTTTTCCGCAAATTTATAAAAAAAACTATTCTCTAATCGCAAAACCAATAACGAATCTGCTGCGAAAAGATGTCCAATTTAAAATGGGTCTGGAGGAGCAGCAGGCAGTCGCTACATTAAAGAAAGCATTGGGGAGCGAGCCAGTGTTGAGACTCTATCGCAGGAGTGCAAAAACCGAGATACACACTGATGCATCGAAGAACGGGTTTGCAGCCGCGCTGTTACAATGACACGAAGGACAATTGCATTCGATCTTATTCTGGAGTAAGAAAACCTCAGAGTCTGAAGCACGACAGCATAACTATATACAAGAAGCCAAAGCAATTTTTCTCGCCTACAAAAAATTTCGTCAGTACATACTTGGAACCAATTTAAGCTGGTAACTGATTGCGCAGCTTTTAAACAAACTTTAAGCAAGAAGGACGTTCCGCGGGAGGTAGCCCAAAGGGTTCTGGAACACAGACCAGGAGAACGGCTGAAGCATGTGGATTGCCTGAGCCGATACCCAATTAATGTCATGATGGTATCGTCGGAAGTCACAGCAAGAATTAAGAAAGCCCAGCAGGAGGATACGATGATCAAAGCAGTGTCCGAAATCCTGAAAAGTAAACCCTATGACAACTTTAAATTGAAGGCTGGCCTCTTGTACAAGGTGGTGCAAGGCACAGATTTGCTGGCAATACCGAAATCACTAGAGAGAGAAGTAATAATCGAGGCTCACAACGCAGGACACTTTGCCGCATAAAAGACAGAGTTATTGGATCCCACATCTGAAAGGAAACGTAATTTAGATCATGGGAAACTGCATGAAATGTATAATCTACACCAAAAAGCGGGGCAAAAAGGAGGGATTTCTGCATCAAATCGACAAAGGATCAGAGCCGCTTCATACTCTACATGTGGATCACTTGGGACCGATGGATGCTACTTCAAAGCAATACAAGTACATCTTCGCGATGGTGGATAGCTTTAGTATGGATGTATCCCACAAAAACAACAGGTGTAAACGAAGTTCTCAAGAAGTTAAGGGAGTGGTCTTATATCTTTGGAAATCCGGTTCGTATAATAAGCGATTGTGGATGAGCATTTACGTCTTCTAGCTTTGAGGAGTTTATGAAGGAAGAGAACATCGAGAACATCGGGAGCACATAAACCGATCTATTTTGAACATTATTTCCAAATTGTCGTCGGAGGAACCTGGAAGATGGTATAAGTACGTAACCCGAGTTCAGAGAGCTATTAACAGCACTGTGCATGGATCTACAAAGCGTTTTCCCTTTGAGCTAATGATCGGGGTAAAAATGCGTTGTGACCGGATAGCGATATACTTCCGCTGATAGAAAGAGAGAAAGATGGCTAGCGAATTCTTAGGACCATACGAAATAGCCAATGCAAAACGAGGCGGGCGCTATAATGTTCGAAAAGCAGCGGACGTCGAAGGACCACACAATTCATTTTGTATTAAATTTATTGATTGATATGAATATATTTAATTAAATGATTCTGCCGGTGTTTACTTGACGTAAAATGCATAAAAACCGTGTTAAAATATGTCACGATAACATAGACAATTGTTTTAAGCAGTTTCTTGACCAAACACATGCAAAAACATGCGGCTCACTATAGGCATGTTTCCCCTATATATGTAAGTAGATAAAAAAGAAAAATAAGATAAACACTCAAAAATAAATAAACAAATCTAAATAAAAAAGTTAAAAAAAAAAATATATATATAAAAAAAATTTTGATATATAAAGTAAATGAAATAATTTAATTAATTAATTAA
Organism: Drosophila helvetica; assembly: GCA_963969585.1. Taxonomy (NCBI): domain Eukaryota; kingdom Metazoa; phylum Arthropoda; class Insecta; order Diptera; family Drosophilidae; genus Drosophila; species Drosophila helvetica. Next base: position 32,839,929 of record OZ018402.1, on the reverse strand, counting down.
ATTTAAGGAATGGAAAATATTGTTTAGATTTAATATAAAAAGAATATTTAAACCATAACTGTATCATAACTAATGCGTTAAGAATAAGTTTATTTTACTTGTAGAACTGGGAATAATTCTAAATAAAATGAAATAAAAATGAAAAAAAAAATGCGTTAGTCAGTAGCCGTACTATAACACATAGGCTGATTGTCGATTAAAAAGACCATATAGCTCAAAAGGCACCATACCTCCAAATTGGAAAAATTTGTTTTAATCGAATGAAACTAATATCAATTTGTTTTTGGATTTGATGGTGAACCACATATAAGGCACTTTAAGAACACTTCCCACGACCCAAGGTACTATATTAAAACATCATTCTGTGGGGACGCGTTTCTTACTCGGGTGTTGGTCCAATATATTGGATAAAAGAAAAAATGTGTGCCTTCCTCTACGTAAATATACTGGACAGTATAATGCTGAATAGGAAATTCAATTAAAGCGGGATTTCCTTCAGGATAATGAGCCGAAACACTCTTAAATTCTAACGTTGAAATGGTTCCTGGACAACAAAGTTCCACTGATGATATAGCCGCCTTCGCAGCCACCAGACCTAAATCCTTTAGGACATCTTTGGGGATCTTAAAGAATAGATTTAATTTGCTATAAGTTCAAAAATAAAAAGGATTTTTGGAAAAAAGTTCAATCCTAATGATACTCCATGGATCCATCAATTTGTGCCGAACTGGCCGGCAAAATAAAAAGCATTTTTGGGAAAAAGTTCAATCCAAATGATACTTCATTGATCCATCAGTTTGTGCCGAACTGGTCGATTCCATGTGTCGTCGACGTACCGAAGTCACAAAAAAACACAGTGCACAACCTAATATTAAATTTTTAAGTAAATCTACTAGCCTTCGAAGCTAAACATTTTTTTTTCTTAGCCCCATGTCTCCCGATTCTATTATTTGGCCTAGAAGGCCTCAAAAGTTCAAAACTTATTTTTGTTAGTTCAAGTTTTTTGAAAATTATTATTTTGTTAAATTTTAATGTGTTAAAGCCCATCTCCAGCACTGCGGAAAATTACTGCGAGGAATCTGCTATTTATTTCGTTTGTGTGGAACGAAACTGAAACAGTGTGACCAAGAACCTAAAAAAGGTTGTTTTCGCGGAGGAGAAGGACGGAGGCGTCAAAATGTCGAAATTATTAAAATGCTTATTTTCCGTGACCCTTCATAACTGCCCAAACTGCTTTTATTAAAACAATCTTCGCCTCACGTTGAAAATTTTAATCTCTCTTTTTGGTTTTTCAAACAGTGTCGATAGGCTAACTATCGAGAAGAATCTGTGGATTTCGTTTAGCTTGCTGGATAATAATACCCTCTGCACACTGAGCCCGTCACGGGAGAAAGTTGGGATTTTTTACAGACGGTGAAACTCCGATACACACTGGCACCTTCAACCGTCTAACAGCTCATGGCAATAACTAAAACTGAGTATTTGAGCGCAAGATTTTTGTAATCATTTGGAAAAGGGATAATAAATATGGTACAACAGCAAAATATTTTCATGCAAAATCAATTCACGTTGTTGGATGGTGACATTGATGATGAAGTAGAAGATGACACCTGCGACTTGGACGAGGATGAGCTTCTAGACTGGGTATCTGCACTACAAAAAAAAAGGCAGGAAGGGGAAGGTTGTGGTCATTTGTGAGTACTTCTACTAAATCCAAAGATGTGCCTGAAAACAACGAGGTTTTTGGTCATTTAAAGGCTCGATTTGGAATAATTTATGAAAAGGTCTTGACAGCCACCATAAGAACAATAGCTCAATAATATCGTGCCGTTGCATACTTCACATGTTGAACGTGCACAATGGCGGTATTAATAAAGATTGGGAGGTTTTAACAGCAGAGCAGAGAGAACATCTCGATACCAGCAAAACTTCTGCTGATTATAGCTAGTCTGCAATAGTAAAATATTGTGTAAGTCGTAATAAATAAAAATAAAGTAACAAAAAACATTTCGATCGCTAATTAAACTCAGAAGATCGCTCTCGAATTTTGTTTGGGTGTCTTATTAACTCCTGCATCTGCATTTCCCGCTTTTCAGCTCTCTTATTTTGATTTCTATGGTGCTTCTTCTGCTCTTCTAGACGTGCTCTAGCTACATTCGCAAGAAAAGTCTCTGAAAATTTAAATGGGCAGCGGGATGTGTTTTTTGTTGTTTTCTATTGTTTTTCTTGTCAGTCATTGTTTACAATTTCGCAGTGAATTTCATTTTTTTCGCTGTGAATGACAATTATTTAGGGTTTCATTTGAAAACAATATGCTAAATACCGTGCGGTTTAGGAGCATCCAAAATACACTCCCCGAAATTTAATTAAAGGCACCTAATTTTTCGTTCGTATTTCATATTAAAAATTAGGGAACAATTTTTTTTTTAAATTAATAGTTGTTAAACAATGTAATTTATAAAAATAAAAAAAAATTTGCGAGATTTTTGGAAAAAAAATTTTTAAAAAACATAGGCATGCACTGCGAAATTCAATTAAAGGCAGTGTTTCAAAAATCATAAAAAAAAAAATTTTAATCGAGCAGTTTGGGTCAATTTATGGCTAATTAATGATAATGAGCCTGCTTTGGAAATCACTGCACAAATTCTTTTTGGCATGGATTGCACAACCTTCTGAAACTCTGATTGGAAAATTTCAGACCATTCCTTAATGACAGTAGTTCGTAACTCCTCTAACGACTGAAATTTTCTTCAACTGGCGAAAACAGCGAGGTTTCCCCACATGTGTTCGATAGGATTCAAGTCTGGGGAACGTGCTGGCAATTCCAAAGGCTCAATTTCCCTTGCTTGAAACCATTGACGACTAGCTCGCGATACATGTATTGGGGCATTATCTTGTTGGAAAATTGTTTCTTGATCCGGCTGCTGCTCCAAAAAGCTTACAAGGACTTCATCCAGCAAGTTTTTGTAACCTTCTGACTTCATTCTGCCAGAATTCTTGCAAATAGGCGTCCTATTGTGAAAACTGAATCCCGCCCAAAACATCAACGAGCCACCTCCACAGTTTCTCCAAAGACAATATAAATAATAAGATGAGTATCGCCCGTACAATTTCAATCGTGAGCAGCGAAGTTTTCTGTATATGCCTAAGTGCGCGCTGTCTCGCTCGCACGAAAAAGATAAGAGAGAATGAGTTTGCATGTGTGAGTACACACAGAGCTGCAAGCACTTATGTGTGCGTATTTGTGCCGAGCTGCCGAATTTTGTCGAGACGTAAACAAGACAGAAATGTATTTGCTGAGAATTGGGGAGGGGGGAAAAAAATTCGTTGGCGATTGACATTCGGATAATAAAATTGCATTATTCATTTAAATAGTACAGCTACAAAGACACTGCCTTTAATTGAATTTCGTATCGAAAGTTGCAACTAAGCAGACAATTCTGCGAAAACAATCTGAAATCGAATGGTAAATACGGTTCTGAAAATTAAAATTGACTACGAATAAGAATAACAAAAGGGAATGCAAAATACAAGGTACCGTTATCTCCAATCCCGATTTTAATGCAAAAATTAAGTGCCTTTAATTAAATTTCGGGGAGTGTAGACGGTGGAACTAACTGGGAAATTTTCGGAACGACAAAACCATACGCACAGCACCGTCTTGGAAATAGACGGTAAACGGTGACCAGTGTGAATAGCCTATAAGGCCAGTAAAACGCAGGCGTTTTATTCCTGGCCCAATTTTTGTATATGCATTTTGGCAGTAATTTTTATTCCCGCGCTGCTGGATACCCGGCGAATGTGAACAAAGCACACTGACAAATAAATCAATAGATTACTTGATACAAAAACACAAAATATTAGATTGTCACAAAACACACTGACAAGAGCACTACTTTATTCAAAAATACTAAAATCGCGAATAAGTTTTTTTGTGTATTCCGCTTCTGTCTCCTCCCGTTTGGGAGGAGTTCAACTACAAACACGGTGAAACGAGATTTTTATATATTAGATATTAAAACGCATACAATTCATTATTATTATCTATTTTTATCTATCTAATATAGTATCTATCTATTTCCCAACACAGGCTCTCAATTATGCTTAAAATATTTTTACACAATTATAACATTTATTTATACTTGGTGTTTCAGAGAAATTTCTTTACTCAAAGAACTAAAACATTCAAATATCGTCTGTTTGGAAGATGTATTAATGGAGGAAAACCGCATTTATTTGATATTTGAATTTTTATCAATGGATCTAAAGAAATATATGGACTCGTTACCTCCAGAGAAACTGATGGACAGCAAACTTGTTCGAAGCTATTTGTTTCAAATAACAAGTGCTATTTTATTCTGCCATCGTCGTAGAGTATTGCATCGGGATTTGAAACCTCAAAATTTACTGATTGATAAAAATGGCATAATTAAAGTCGCTGACTTTGGACTGGGAAGATCTTTTGGCATTCCAGTACGCATATACACTCATGAAATTGTGACTCTGTGGTACAGAGCACCCGAGGTATTACTGGGCTCTCCCCGATATTCATGTCCCGTCGATATATGGTCAATTGGATGCATTTTTGCCGAAATGGCAACCCGAAAACCGCTTTTCCAAGGTGACTCTGAAATCGATCAATTATTTAGAATGTTCAGGTAATTATATTTATTAATTTGTACTTCTTTTTTCAATTCTTTTTTTTTTCATACCGACTCTTATAGCCGTGTCCGTCTGTCACGCTTGTTTGATGTCTAGTTTTCACATACTATAAGAGCGCTTGAACAATTTTGTGTGTAGACTGCTGTGATATCACAATGAATCAATTTGCATACTAGGTGGGGTGAATATCGGTCCTATCGCAAACATTTAGTGCCTTATAGCACTAAGCAAACAACACAAAGAGGCGTCAAATCGACAAAAAGCTGTTGCATAAAATGTCTGGGCTATTGGGTCCCATCCTCTCTCGAAATTTGTTTCTACACCCAGAGAGAGAGAGCGCTTTAAAGCCAGCCCCTCTCTCGCTTTATACGTGAGGCAGAGATTTAACTGTATGTGTGCACATGAGACCGAGCAGCAGAGAACGAATATATGTACGAACGTATGAACGTACCAGTATATGTATCTGTTTGTCTGTATATGTAATATATTTTATTTTACTTTAATTCCGATTTCCAGACGTAAAGTCAGGTGGGGAAGTGGTTCGCTTTTTTTTGGAGGCTTACAGCACCCCCAAAAATTATAATTATACCCGGTACTCGAAGAGTAAAGGGGTATTTTAGATTTTTTGGAAAAATGGATGTGTGTAACACCCAGAAGGAAGCATTTCCGACCCCATAAAGTATATATATTCTTGATCAGCATCAATAGCCGAGTCGATATAGCTATATCTGTCTGTCCGTCCGTCTGTCCGTCTCCATTAGCGCCTATAGATCAGAGACTATAAAAGCTAGAGCAACCAAATTTTGTATCCAGACTTCTGTGATATCACACTGTTACAAGTGTATTTTAAAATTTCGCTCTGCCCCCTTCCGCCCACACAAAGAACGAAAATCGGTGCCATAAAAATAAAAACGCAAAATCATAGAAAATGTCTATATCTATCAAAGTGTGGAATCTGAATCAGGAGGGATTACTATTATAGCCGCAATGAAGAAACCCATTTCGAAATGCATCGTTCCCTCTCGCTCTCCCTCTCACACACCGGGGTGGGTGCTATGCCCGTTCGAATTTTTTGACGCCTAGTTCTCAGACTCTATAAGAGCTAGATCAACCAAACTTCCTATCCAAGCTCCTGTGATATCAAACCGAGACGATTTTGTTTATTATTATCTATTAGAGTGTTGAATCTGGATCAGATCGGATCATTAGTATAGCCAGAAGGAACAAATGAAATTTCAGTGGCCTTCCAAGCGCAGACTCATTCCCTCTCTCTCTCGCACATAGCCGTGTATGTATATGTGGGAAGTAGATAAAGACATGTAGAAAAGGCAGATGTAAAAAATTTATGTAAGCAAATATGGAAACATCTAATAGATCAAAATCTCCAAAAAGGTTCGACTTATTTACTTTTTTCTTTTTTGGCTAAAATTAAATTTTTCCCTTTTGCGAACATGTAATAAATTACAACAAGCTTACATACATACAGTATGTCAACTAATTGTTTGCAAAATGAAAAAAGTCACAAAATTTCAACTTTAACATCAATTTTTGTTAGGAAAGGCATTGTTTGGGAACGTTTTATTTATCAATTATTATTAAGATATGTATAAGCTACAGTTGGGCAAAAAAAAAATGACAAAGTCCCAAGTAATACGTAAAAGAAATGAAGAAAACAAAACAGAGGCACCTACGACGCTGTCAATAAATTCTTTGCAAAATGCAAACACTGGTTGAAAGAAGACCACAGAAAAACTAACGGGGCAGCCCATTCGAGCACGACCGATCGCATTGTTTTTTCTAGTCTTTCTTGCACTTATTCGTTGAAAATTTTGCTTTGGTTCGGTCACGTATCTCTTACATTGACGATTTTTGCAATGCCTGGCAAACGCACAGATGAAAATTTAATTCAGCTAGTGTTCTTTCACTTTAATAAAGGAAAAACACCCAAAGAATTGGCTGAAACATACCAAATTAAACTTAGAACAGTTTACAATATTATAAACCGCGCAGAAAAGGAGAACAGGCTGGAATAACACAGCTCCCAAGGCAGACCACCAAAGCTTTCTCGGCGGGATTGCTCAAAAATCCTAAAAACAATAGAAAACAAACCGCAAACAAGCCTCAGGGAGCTGGCGAGCGATGTAAAAAATGACTGCAAGAAGACCGTGTGCCATGAGACCATCAGAAAAGTACTCAATCGCCACAAGTACTCATCACATGTAGCTAGGAAGAAGCCATTGCTGTCTGCTGCGAACATTGAGAAGCGATTGAACTTTGCAACATTTAATGTGAACCGTCCCCAGGAGTACTGGAATGACGTCATTTTTTGTGACGAGACCAAGATCATGATGTACTACCATGATGGACCCAGCAAAGTTTGGCGGAAACCAAATACAGCCCTCCAGGCCAAAAACATAGTGCCAACTGTTAAGTTCGGCAAGCTTTCAGTCATGGTGTGGGGTTGCATTTCATCCAAAGGCGTTGGAGAGCTGCGCATATTCAATGACATTATGACGAAGGAGTTTTATTTGGACATTTTAAAAAACGAATTGTCAAGAAGTGCGCAGAGTTTTGTCTTCGTTGATCCAGAAAACAGCAGCAAACTCAAATACAAGCTGTACCAAGACAACGATCCGAAGCACAAATCGTACCTGTGTCGCAATTGGCTGCTGTACAATTGTACAAAAGTGGTCGACACGCCCGCCCAGAGTCCGGATTTCAATCCAATCGAAAATTTGTGGGCATTGCTGAAGAAAAGGGTTGGTAAACGTCGTCCGACTTCAAAACTACATTTGATAAAATCAATAAATGAGGAGTGGCAAAAAATACCGGAGTATTATAATATAAATGAACTTATATCCTCGATGTCGCGTCGCCTCACGGCTGTTATAGATGCCAATGGCGGGCATACAAAATATTAGCCAATTATTGAACATTGTTCAAAATATATAGCGTCTTTAAGATTTAATGTTTGCATTTTGCAAAGAATTAATAGACAGCTAAAATTTTCTGTTTTTTTTTTGTTTTTATGAATTTTTATGTTTCTGTTTATCTTTTTATTATTTTTGTTACATATTTCATTTAAGAATACGTTGAAGAAAAATATTGTGGAAGACTGAACATGAAAACAAGTGCATTTCCTAATAAATAATGATGTTAAAGTTGAAATTTTGTGACTTTTTTCATTTTGCAAACAATTAGTTGACATACTGTATATACTGACTGAGTAGAGGCGGCTCACAACGTCCCCCTCGTTTTTAAATGGTTTTTGGCCTAAATCGAAAGAATGGACATTTTTCTTCATTTCTATGCATTCGGATTTGAACATTTTCGATATTGACAACAAATAATGGGTGTATTTCGAAAGTGCACGTTTTTTGATTGTTGAAAAATGGTGGGGTGAAGCGGTTTACCAAAAGAACCTTCCGTTTTCATGTATAAACATCAACATAAATCGTCTTAATGGCTCCGGGCAGGTTCCTTACTCAGCAAGAAACCAATCGAATCCAGCTTCGAATCCAATATCAAATTCTTTTATTTAAGGCACAAAAATAAATAAGGAAATATTATGACAAATTTGTGAAAATACGACTGAATATGTATTCATTGCTAATGTCGAGGTCAGAGTCGCAGTTTCAACGGGTGTAGTAAGCATGGTTACCCATCTCCACGCATTTCATGGGATATGGCCGTTAGCATTTGTTCAATGAATAGATTTTTCAAATTAAATTTTTTTTGGCATCAATTCTGAATAAGCAGAAATCTCGATCTTCTTCTTCGGAAGAGGGTTCTTGATGACGACACTGCTTCTTACCTTTTTTACATGTTAGTTTGGAATAGTGTTTTCAGTCGCGCTAACTGCAACTGCCATAGTCACATTGGTTCCTCTTCACTCCACCGAACCACTTCACCCCACCTGACTCTACCTAATAATTTCTCCGAAAGCCAAATTCTTTCGAATCAGAACCAGCAGAAAATATTTTAGAATATATTTTCAATGAGCATTGAAGACGTGTATTTCAGAAAACCAATTGCTGTATCTCACATTGCTTTCAGTTTGTGAAATTCATTAGTTGAGGGCTTTTTTCAAATACATCATGGAATATATTGTAGTGTATTTTTATTAAATTAAAAAATTCGTCCTGTGGGGCATTAAGATTTAAATTTATTTGTTTGAACGTTGACGTGCAATGACTGCACCATCAAGTGGCCCATGGGACACCAGCCGAATGCTGTTACGCGCGAATCCCAGGCCGAAACGCAGCCCTCCTCCCACCCAACCGACCGAGGGGCGCTGCCGCAAAACGCGCGACTCGTTAACCGAACCGATCGCGATCATGCAGGAAAGATAGATGTTAGACTAGTATTCGAGGAAAATTAGAACTAATCTTACTAAAGGAATTAATCATGCATTAAAACTATCGTACTCCACAACTACAATTACTAACTACGAGAAAGGTATGTGAGTATTAGTAATTTAAGAAGAGGAAGGGAATTAGTTGCCGATATAATATGGTAGAGGGAATTATAATCCGAGCATAAAACTCTAAAAGGTTCATGCAAGGAATAATTCGATCTACAAATCGGAAGGAACAGAGGAGTATAATTTCTAGTAATTCTAATAGGAATCGTGAAGTTTATGCGGCTCAACAAGTCAGGGCTATCTACGTCACCCTTGATCAAGTTGTGCACAAAAATCACACCAAGCATTTTTCTACGGTTAACTAAAGATGGAAGGTTTATTAAAAGCGATCTACTAGAGTAAGACGGCAGTCTGACACTTGCATCCCAGTTGAGGCCGCGTAGAGCGAAAATTAAAAAGTTTTTCTGTACTGATTCTATACGGTCCTGGTGTACTTTGTACTGAGGGCACCATACACAAGAACCATATTCTAAAATCGGACGAACAAGCGATACATAGAGAGTCTTTGTTATATAGGGGTCGTCAAATTCCTTTGACCACCTCTTTATAAACCCAAGCACGCCCATGGCCTTATTTACCATGGTAGAAATGTGTTCAGAAAACTTTAACTTGGGATCTAAAAGAACACCAAGATCATCAACTAGGGTAATTCTCTCGAGAGAACCCCCGCCTAGTGTGTAAGGAGCCAGAAAGGCGCTGGAGCGATGAAATGTCATTACTTTACATTTCGAAGCATTAAGGTATAACAAATTTGCACAACACCATGACTGAAAGCTATTAAGATCGGATTGCAACCTGGAGTGAGATAAGCTGTCCTTGAACTGGACACACAGCTTAACATCATCCGCATACAAAAGTACTCGAGAGTATGTTAATACCGAAGGCAGGTCATTAATAAAGAGTGTAAAAAGTAGGGGGCCTAGATGGCTGCCCTGTGGTACGCCCGAAGTAACCATAACTGGTGAAGATAGGGAGTTTTTGAAGAGGACTCTTTGGGACCTGGAACAAAGGTAGCTAGAAATCCATCTCAAGAGATTGGGTGGAAACCCTAAAAGGTCAAGTTTGTGTGCTAGGAGAGTGTGGTTTACAGAGTCGAATGCTTTACTGAAATCTGTGTAAATGACATCCGTCTGTAGATTACCTTGGAAGCCTTTAATGATAAAGGAGGTGAACTCCAATAAATTCGTGGTTGTTGATCTCCGCCTTATAAATCCATGCTGGGCAGGAGATATAAGTGATCTGCAAAGATGCTGCAGGTGCGGAGTTAAAATTTTCTCAAACACTTTAGGAATTGCGGATAACTTTGATATACCTCTGTAGTTCTTCGCGTCAGACTTACTACCTTTCTTATGGAGAAGAATTATGAACTTATGAAGACTTAATGGACAGGCTGAATAGTTTAGGCAACGGTCCACACAGAGACTCGGCGCAGTATCTAAGTACACAGCCGGGAACTCCGTCCGGACCCGGTGAAAACACCGGCTTAACTTTCCAAAGATCAAGAAGCAGAGAGCTTTCATTTAGCAAGGGACTGAAAATGCCGTTCGACCTGGGTAAACCGTATGGGTACGGCTGCCCGGAGTAGCATTCCTGTGAATAGGTTGTTTGAAAGAATTGGGCGAAAAGATCGGTCATTGCCTGATCAGTATTTGCCGACGTATTAAGAAATGATAGCGAGGATGGATGAGCGGACGTTTTACGCTTACTGTTTACGAAGCTGTAAAACTGCTTAGGGTCCTGAGAAAAACGTATCCAGCATCTAGATAGGTAGTTCTTATAGCACTGGGAATTAAGAACTGAAAAGTTTGACCGAGCCATTACATAGCGAGAGAGAGAAGAAGGAGAGCCAACTTCTTGAAATTTTTTGTAAAGTCTTGATTTTAAGTTTTTTAGACTGGATAACTCTTTGGTAAACCAAGGGGGCTTCCCAGATCTAATAGGACAGGAAAGTGGGACACAAGACTCAAAAAGTGAGTCAAGTGCATCGTAGAAAATGTTTGTGCATATCGTAACATCAGTGCACAAATACAAAGCGGACCAATCAAAATTCCTAATGAGGTTATTAAGCCAGGGAATTTTTCACATGGTTGACTTGAGACAGGGATAAGTCGAGTAAGCCGTCTATAAAGTCATGTCGTGACATGGGCACTAGGTTATTAGACTCGTTTACCGAAGACCAAACAGTTCCTGGTAAATTGAAATCCCCAAGAACTATCATATGATCTTTATCTGATAGCGAGGAAGAAACAGCGCTTAAGGCGGACAAGTGCTGCTCATAAATTGCGATATCCGAAGAAGGTGGAATATACGAGCATCTAATAAAGACTGAAAAAGCGGGAAGAATCAGTTTTATACACAGGAATTCCAGTTCTTGTTGAATCTGGAAAGTAAAATGTTCCGACGTGAAGTTAGAGTCCACTGCAATCAGAACCCCACCTGCACGTCGAGACGAACGGTCATTTCTAAAGGTTGTGTACCGACCTGCCAAAACTTCAGAACTAAGAATTTCCGGTTTTAACCAGGTCTCTGTAAACACAATTACATGGGATGCAAATGGGACGCTATCCCGATACAGAGTGCTGAGCTTACTACGCAAGCCTCTAACATTCTGGTAGGTGATTAAGAGAGAGGAAGTTAGTTTTTTGGATGGGTGGACTGGGAAGATGAGGATGGAGCACTGGCCTGATTAGTATTAGGAGTTATTGGGGGCCTACTCTTCTTCTTTGCCTTAAACTCCTTCACCACCATGTTCTCTGGCCAAAATTTGGCAGAGCAAATGGTGTCAAAATGAGTCAGGGAGACGCTTATTTTGAATGAAGCTACATCCCTGGCATAAGAGAAGTTAAAGTCGTATGTTTGTTGGTGGGATCGAAGTGGACGGGATATTAGGATTGTTGCGGACTCGACGGACACGGACGCTACGGAAATTTCTGGTTGTGCGTTCTCCGAAGTGATAAATTCGGCTGCCGAATTTGCATCACCAGCAGCTGTCGTTGCCCTTGGAATAGCAAACGATATCGGCTGCTGCACAATTGGAGTGGTCGGAGTCGGTTGTTCGGCAACGGGCGGCAGAGGGACAGTTGGGGCTTGCAGATCCCGCGGAGTGACCTTTTTTCGCCTAGGAGACTCATTCAGCAGTTGCAAACTGCTAAACAAAGACTCCATGGCTAGGAGCCGATCGTACTGCTTTTTAAAGCCTACGGTCAGCTCCTTAAAGCCATTCCGCGTCTGCCCCATAAACCTGGCCATCTCTATGTGAGCCCCCGGGCATGCCTCACAACAGTAGAACAAGCCATTATGTTTGGAAATTGCATCACCCACGAGGCCTGAGTACCCAGCGCACTTTGCGTGCATTGCTTTTCCGCAAAGATAGCAGGGGATACTCGGCTGAGCAGGGGTGACCACCTGTTTGCAGGTTTTTTTGGTACAGATAATAGGTGATTCCATTTTAAATACAATAAACAAAATTTATTTCAAAACAAATAGAAATCAGACCAGTGTGCCAGGCAAACGCTTAAAGCGGAATTAGTCAAAACTGAGCGGAGAGAGGAGAACGGTTGCAGCAGCTGCAATGAGAGAGAGAGAGAGCGCTACTACACGGAAAGTATTGAGAGCGAGAGAGGAAGAACAGTTATTTATGTTTGGGTTATAGGGTGAGAGTGATGCTAAAGCACAGACTACAAGATGAGAGCGGGCTAAATTCAATGTGAGAGCGTACTTACGAAAAGAAACAACAAAAACACAATGTTAACCGATGCAAAAAAGAATTATTAAATTATGTTTTACACAGTAAATAGTTAGCAAGTTAATTTTTTAGTTGGCTAAAGGTTTATTTTGGACAAACACCGGTTGTTTATACAAAATAAGTGAAAAATTAGCGGAGCGCAATGAAAAAACGCGTCTGAACACTACGAGAGCGATTTTGAATGCTCTTAAAGTTTAAAAATTGTTCTGAATTTTCGCAGTGCACAATGTTGTCCTCAAAAGGTTCTCTACAGGTGTCGCAATTAAACTTTTGTTGTGATTTGTGCAGCACAAAACCTGTAAAATACCGCAATGCGTTTTTAATACTTGCACTTGTGCTAGTAGTAGGAGAAACAACCGTTGGAAAAATAACGGTCCGTTGTTCTCCGAAATTTCGACTTCCTTTTCTCTCTTTGCTTCATCAATCATGATTTGGTTATGATTTTCATTGACAACATTTTTGAAATTATTGCGTTGAATTCGAAGAGCATTGAGTTATTGTTGGTAACCCATCTACTTCTTATTAGGTAGAAAAGCTTCTACAATGCATCTTGATTCAGGCGATATAAAATCAAAAAGTAAATATTTGATGTTCCATTTGTCGTGTTCAAGTAATAGTATTGAATTCATAGAGAGAATAAATTAATCAATACACTATATATTGCTGGGGTAACGACAAATCTCAAAATACTTTTTAATTTCGATAACGTATTTCTCTACTTTGGTTTTTTTTTGTAAAGCTGACTTCATTGGGTTCATATCTGATAGATTATTGCTGTTTAAGCAGTCAGACAGACAGATTTTAGATTAAAGCTTCATTGTACACTATGTTGGCAGTGGTATTTGAAGATGATAACAAAACATATTGATTTTCAGGAGATCCTACTCGAGAAAGTACTACATATAATTGCCCATGCGAGTAGCACTCTTTTCTTAGGTCGATGCCAACATTCGAAAAAGTTTGTCCCTGTGATTTATTTATCGTAAGGGCAAACGATATCTTCACAGGGAACTGTAACCTTTTAAAGAATATTGGCAAATCCGTTGGAATCATCGGGATTCGCGGGATGTGAGCGAGCTGTCCGGCCGCCGGCCCAGTGATGATTGTTGCTACGAATAACTTTCCCAGACGCGCAGTACATGCCGCTCGCTTCATCATTTAATTTTTTAGCAAAACATTTAGGACATACCTTATTCATTGCTCCAATTTGGATGCTGTTCTGATAACACTAGTCAACACGACATTACCGCTGTAGCCAAAAATGACTTTTTCTGATAGATTTCGGGATTTCCATTTTTTTAAAGAATTACGGTTTTTTTATGGTGTAGTTTTTTTTAAAGAATTTTTTAAAATCTGTTTTTTTTCAGATGTAGTGCCTTCTAATTGTGACATAACTTGAAAAACTCTGAAAAAAGCTAAAGCTGTTCTGTACCATCCCAAACGCCATTTAACCGTTACCACAGGTTTTTGTAATTTTTGTAAGAAAAATAACGGTTATATGTCAAGTAACGGAATTTATCGGCTAAAATCAACATGCAGATAATAATACAGCCAGATGTAAGATGCTTACGTAATGTAAAAAAAGAAGCCCGACCTCTGGAAAAAAATACCATATTTTAAATAAATTCTTAAAAAAAAAAACTACACCATAAAAAAACGGTAATTCTTTAAAAAATTTTAAATCTTGAAATCTATCAGAAAGTAATTTTTGGCCACATCGTTCAATTTTGTCGAGTAGTGTAATCCATATGTGGATCGTACTGAATGCCGATCTATAGGCAAAATTATATTGCGCCTCCTAGTTGTTAACGAATGTTATCTTTCTCTATGTGAAATAAGTAGCTGCAAGCGTTCAGCGCTATATTCCCGGGCACGCGTTCACAAGTTCCTTACTCTATTGACAGCAAGGAGCTGCGAGCGGTCAGCACTCGATTGTCGTTCGTGTAGTTGTCATGATCGGGCATTTTCTGCTGACAGTCGAAACGATCGTTCGGCGCTAGATTCCCTTGCGCGTGCTTCTGACATTCCGTCATTATTTAGAGCAAGACGCTGCGAACGTTCGCCGCTAGATTCCCTTGTACGTGTTCGTGAGATTCGTTCACTATTTTCAGCAAGGCGTTGCGAACGTCTCGCGCTATATTCTGTGGCCCGCGATTGCGCCACATACGCTCTCAGACTTGTGAGACGATCTGAATTTTCAGAAGATGATTCTCCAATACGTCGAAGTTTTGTAAATCTTGCTTGGGAGCTACTTTTAAATAGCTGAGACCTTTTTTCCCTAAGCATATTGTTGAATGTGCCGTACGTCCTTCTAACAATGTGACTTCTGTTAAAATGCAGGACTATAATATGAATTTAATTTTGTCGCGGTATAAGTAATTGTCATTTGAATAGTACAGTGGCGAGCATGCATGAATATGTACATGTTCATTACTTTTCAGCTTGAACGACCGTAAAATCTTCAAAAATGACTCAATCCATGTGATTTTTTTTTGTATATATTCTTTAATTATATGAAAACAAAATAAAACAATAATTTCAATTAAAAGAGATCGGGTTCCATAAGAGTTTTTAGCTTTTCCAAAAAAGTCCATGTATCCACTTTTGCACGTTTTGACATTTTCGAGGTATCATACGCGACTCCGTTTGTACGTGCTCACAAAGCTCATCCAATCCCTTTGGTGCAGATTCTTATTTTGCCAATCGTTTTTTAAGCAGAGCCCATAGATTTTCAATGGGATTTAAGTCTAGGCTTTGGGCAGTCGACTGCATTAAGTGAAAACTCTGATTATTCAGCCAATTTTTCACGATGTTGGCCTTGTGCTTCGGGTCCGCGTTTTGCTGGAAACTGATCTCTGCAAATTTGTCTATACAATTTGGAAAATAATTTTCCAAAATATGAAGATAACATTCTTCTTCATTATTCCATTGATTTTAACCAATGAGTCAACGTTTCACCAAGTTGAGAAGCCATACACCATCAGGCTTCATCTTCCACTCTGCAGAGTTTCCTTGACCTGATGCTATGTCAGCTTTTCAGCTTGCCATCCGATTGAAAATGGTTTATTTTGGTCTCATTTGACCAAATGACATTCTTCCAATCTTTCATGCTCCAGTTCTTGTGCTCCTTGCAAAATTTAAGACGCGCATTGTCGTTTTTGTCGTACTGGGCAGGTTTTTTCTGCTTCCTGGTGGTCATTACATGCTCCATAGCATGATCATCCCAATCTGTAAGTAGACGTTGTCGTGATTTTGATGTTACATATACGAAAAAATTTCGTCATTTTCGAACTTGTAGATCAGTTTGGTGACAAATACCAAGAGATTTTGCGATTTCCAGTGCGGATTGGTTGTTTTTTGTCATTCCCAATATTTGGTTTTCCTCATTTGTAGAGATTTTCCTCATTTTGATTAAAATTTGAGGTTTGAAGAAAAATTCGCGTATATTGTAATAAACAGCTGACAATTTGTCGACTATTGTTAGCAAATTAGTATGCCCAAACGCATTAATAGTGTAATTAAAGCTAAGGGACCTTTGGACCAAATATTTATAAAAAATTAACTTACAAAACTGCAAAACGAGCAAAAGTTGATACATTGACTTTTTTTGGAAAAGCTTAAAACTCGTATGGAACCCGATCTCTTCTAATTAAAATTATTGTTTTATTTTGTTTTCATATAGTTAAAGAATATATACAAAAAAAATCACATGGATTGAGTCATTTTTGAAGATTGTACGGTCGTTCAAACTGAAAAGTGATGAACATGTATCCAGGCATGCTCGCCATTGTATGTAGCGCGTTGGTATCTACACATCGATATAAGCAGCGGTAGATACCAATACGATACATCGGAGATCTATCGATAAGGAGAGAGAGATCGAGGTGGTCACTTTTTGTAAGACGAGCAACATGAACAGTACCGAGCGGAAAACCTTAATAATAAGGAGATCCGAGGCAGTGGCCTCGGATCATTTGGGCCTCCTACTATTTACACTGCAGTCTAAATAATACTTGCCCTGCTATGTTAACACCAAAAATTTAAAAAGTAAAAACAATTTCTCAACAACACGTGGTGGTTATGCTATATTGAGACTATAATTATAGCCTATGTTACTCAGGGTAAATATAGCTTTCTAATGGTGAAAGAATTATTGACATCGGCTCAGTAGTTTTTGAGTTTATTCGTAACAAACATACACACAAAAATAAAAATTGTTCCTCTTTATAATATTAGTATAGATGGGTAAGATATATGTACAGTGATGGAAAAAATAATAGAAACGACATATTTTTTTCGTATTTTTCAAAATTTTGTTCAGTGAAATTTTTTTTTTTCAAATTTAATAATTTTACTTGAAAGTCTATACAGTAACGCATAAAAATATAACAAAATAATAATTTTCGAAAAACCTAAACTAACAAAAATTAATTAAATTAATTTTTGAATTTTTTAGGCCTGGAAAAAATAATAGAAACGCATTTAACTTTTGTTCTTATCTTGTTTTAAATCGGTTAAAATCGTGTATTACAGGTAACATTCCATAAAATAAAGATAGAAGAAGATAAGGAATACATATTCTTGTGGATCCCGTTTCGGTTGTTGTTGTTATTCGTTTCAGAATGGGTCGAGACGTACATTGTACGGCAATTGATAGAAAACAGATTATAAGTCTACGGAATGAAAGCACAACTAAGTCAGACATAGCCACAATTCTAAACTGTTAAAAAAAATGGCTTTACGGCTATTCACTACAAAAAAAAAACCAAATACACGCGAAAAAACGAGCTCATTATCAAAGAAATTCGACACCCTCCTTGTTATAAAATAAAAAAAAAATCCTTTTCTGTCATCGGAAGATCTGAGAAATGATCCAAATGCATCAGTCAATAGCCGTACTATAATATATAGTCGGATTAGTGTCGATTGAAAAGACCACATAGCTCAAAACGTATCATAACTTAAAAAAAAAAATTTCAGAAACCGAGTAAATTTTGCGAAGGTGCATTTTTGCTGTCCAAATTGCAAATATTTGTTGCAGTCGAATGCAACTAAGATGAATTTGTTTGGATTTGTTGGTAAACCACATATTAGGCACTTAAAGATCGCTTCCCACCACCCAAGGTACTCTATTAAAACGGTTAGGCATGGTGGTAGAAACATCGTGCGGTGGGGATGCGTTTCTTATTCGGGTGTTGGTCCAATATATTGGATAAAGGAAAACATAGGTGCCTTCCTCTACGTAAATATACTGGACAGTATAATGCTGAATAGAAAATGCAATTAAAGTGGGATTTCCCGTAGGATAATGACCCGAAACACTCCCAAATGCTGACCTCGAAATGGTTATTGGGCAACAAAGTTCCACTGATGAATTGGCCTGCACAGCCACCAGACCTAAATCCTTTAGGGCAGTTTTGGGGGATCTTAAAGAATAGGATTGGAGGCTATAAGTTCAAAAATTAAAATGATTTGTGCCAAAAAGTTCAATCCGAATGGTACTCCATTGATCCATCAATTTGGGCCGAACTTTAAGTCGAACGTTTTTTACATCTTCTTTACGTCTTCTCTACATTTCCACATCTACATACGTCTTTACTACGA
Source organism: Drosophila helvetica (assembly GCA_963969585.1). NCBI lineage: Eukaryota > Metazoa > Arthropoda > Insecta > Diptera > Drosophilidae > Drosophila > Drosophila helvetica. The sequence continues at coordinate 32,821,495 of OZ018402.1, read as the reverse complement.
CTCGTGGAAATGTGTGCGAGAGAGAGAGGGGATGAGTACCTGGTATAAAAAGAACGGAACATTTTATGATTGATTTTTTTGTAAGTAACATAAAGAAAAAATTAAATTCACTTTAAGTTTTCTAACCTACAGTAGTATTCTGGAATAATGCAAGTGGACTGTAATTTTGTGTTCTCGTTAGGTTCAATGTCTTTTTAGTACTGAAAACTGCCAGCGCAGTGGCAAACGAAAAACATGAGTTTACAGAATTCTCTCTTCTTCTTTTAGATTTTCATACTCGATGCTTCGCTTAGCGATGGACCTATTTCTAACTATAAACTATCGTCTGGTTCTTTAACAAGTAAATTATAGAAATATTTAACACAAGCATTTTTCACTTTGCACATATAGATTGTGATCGATTAAACCTAAAAATCATAAAAAAGGGGTGGTCAAAATAATAAGTACACCAATTCTACAAAGCCAAAAACTTAAAGCGTTTCAAAATTTTCTCATTATTTTCTTCTTTTTAGTAATCGTATGCTAGTATACGGTATAGCCACTCCTTTTTTGTTTGACTTCGCGATTGTTTTTGGCATACTAGCCATAAGCTTACGGCAAGTCTCCACTGAAATCTCAAACCACGTTTTTTTTTTTTTCTAAAAATTCCAACAATTTACGGGCTTTTTGAATCGTGTTTGTACCAATTCAACGTTTTAAGTCCACCCATAGGTTTTCAATTCGGCTTAGGCCAGGAGACTGACTTGGCCAACTCATAACCTTTACAATGTTTTCGCTAAATCAAGCCATGTCAAGTTTTGAGGTGTCCTTTGGGTCGTTATCCTGTTGAAAGACCCATCTCAAGAAATTGATTTCACCAGCTTATGGTTGCATTAAATCTGTCCATATGTTTTTTTTACCCGGATTGAGTCATAGTATCAGTTGTGCGATGTATCGGCCTAACGCCATGCCAAGAAAAACAGTCCCAGACCACTATAAATTTTATATTCAGACTCCTATGATATCACACTGTTACAAGTGTATTTCAAAATTTCGCCCCGTCCCCTTCCGCCCACAGGACGAAAATCTGTGGCATGCAAAATTTTGAAGACACGAGAAAACTAAAAACGCAGAATCATAAAGAATGACCATATCTACCAGTTTGCTGAATCTGAATCAGATCGGATTATTATCATAACCACAACGAAGAAAACCATTTAGAGAGGCATCGTTCCATCTCGCTCTCTATCGCACGCCATCCCGTGTGCTTTGACCGTTCGTCTATTAGAGGTAGAGAAACCAAATGTTGTATCCAGACTCCTTTGATATCAATCCAATACAAGTGTATTTTAACATTTTGCCACGCCCCTTAAAATTTGCGAACAGCGATACAAAACGAAATATAAAATATATTGTATAAATTAATTAATTAATTATTACCACGGAATTATGTAACGTAAGGCCAGTAGCGTACATGAGATGCCACCGCGGATTTGTAACACATCTGTTTTATGTTATGTAACATCAGGTCATGTTTTGGCTTGAATGTTTAACTGTTCATTCGATTGTTGTAGTTCTTTTTGGTGAATATAGGGCAACCCAATTACTATTATTATTATTATTATTTATTTATTTCGCTTTCCTAGTGCTACAAGCAAGGGGCTTATAATTACAGCATTAGTCACTATATGTCACATTGATTTTTGGTGGAGTCAGATTATAATATTGTAGACTAACTTGGGGTTACATGTGTTTGTTATTTCTTAAAAACTATGGTGTTGTCAATTAATTTATGTTATTATGAAATATTATTTTCTTAATCTAATGTAAGGTGGGCTTCTAACTGCGTTTTGAACTGCGACAGGTTTCTTATCTTTTTCATATTATTAGGAAGTTGATTCCAAATGCGAATGACATTTACGAAGAAATGCCTCTCCGAAATTAAGTTTTTATATCGGATGGTAGCAATATTATTTGTTCTGACGGAATTAGTGAGTCTAAGTTTTTGTTACAGGTATTCAGGTTGCTTAGTGAATATTATCTTATGAAATAACGTAAGCATCTTATAGTCAATCCATATGAAGAAACTCATTTCGAATATTTTGAACGAGAAAACGGAGATTCTATCATTGCGCCTTACCCCGAAAATGTATCTGGCTATGTTATTAAAGCACACGCTTAGCTTTTGCCTGTTTGTGTAGCCACAGTTACCAAATGCTTCAATCCCATAGATGAGTACAGGTACAAGGTATGCTTTAGCTATCTGCATCCGAATGTTTACTGGTATAAACTGTTTCGTAATGTTGAGTGCTCTGAGTATCCCATATGTTTTCCCCACAGCTTTGCTCACGTGGTCATCCCAAGAGAGCGTGTTATTTAGAATAAAGCCTAAGTTTGTTGCCTTCTCTATATAGCTAATGGGAATATTAGAGATTTCTAAGCGTGTTAGTGATGTTGCGTTTATATTCTTCTTGTTTTTTATTTATTCTACTTAACGGTCGACTAACATATAATTGGACATCATCGGCGTGCATGTGCACATTACATTCGGACAATACTATTGGCAGGTCGTTTACATAAATGGAGAACAATAACGGACCAAGTACTGACCCCTGTGGGTGTCAGTAACGACATTTTAGCTGCAATAACAACGGCCTGTCTCCTATTCAGGAGTAATGACGATAGCAATCGTACTGCTGAGTCAGAAAAATTATAGGACTTACGTAGCTTTGCAACGAGAATACCATGGTCAACTGAGTCAAAAGCTTTAGAGTAGTCAAGAAGAGTTAAGAATGTTACATTTCCGTCATCCATTTTTTAACGGATATCTTCTACTATTTTAATTATAGCTGTCGTACAAATTCTATTTCTTCTGAATCCGGATTGGTTGTTTTTAAATAAAGCGTGCTCTGTGAGAAATGTATTTATTTGCTCTGCCACTAGGGTCTCGAACGCTTTTGATAAGGTCGGAAGTATGGATATTGTCCTGAATTCTTGAGAATTTGCTTTGGGGATTGGGATTATTTTGGCATCCTTCCACTTTTCAGGGAACGTTGATGTAGTAATGGCTGTGTTGAATACGTGCGTAACATGCATTATAATTCGGGGAAGAATCATTGTTAGGAATTTTGGGTCCATGTTGTCATTCGACTTGACCTTAAGAAAGGATTCTAGTACATCACTAGGACTAACACAACATAAACTAAAGCTAGGAACAGTGTTACAATAGGGTTAGGAGGTCAGGTTCAGGGTTGGGGGAGAGTCAGGTACAGCTAATTGCACAAATTTGTTATTTATCTCATTAACGTCCAAGTCAACTTGAGAGTTTGTTGTTTTTCTCCCAATTCCAATATTTTTAATTATTTGCCATTGTCGGGTCAAGCAGCATAAATATTATAATTTATAGCCAGTGGTGCTCCCTAAAGTAAATTAACAATATTGTTTGTTATTTTAAATGCCCACTGTACCTAATTGCTATAAACACATACATATATGTATATGCTCCCACGCCCGTTCTCTCTCGTCTTTCGTTCTTTCTTCGTCTTCGCTCTCTCGATCATCGCACTCTCGCTTGCATTAGGGCACGGGCAATTCGGCCCGCCTGCCCTTGACTCAGTCGGTAAGTGAGCTTCTTCTCTATCGGGATAAATTAATATCCGTCAGTCAAACTAAAACAAATAATAAAGGATTGCTATAATTTAAACGCTAGACTTTTTATTGAAATTATCCTCGCAACAGCTAGTGAAAAACCTCAGTAGCTAAACAGCCATTTTTTCTTGCTGCATACAGCATTCTTAAACTTTGACGTGTAGAAGGCGGACTTGGCAGAGTTGATTAGCTTTGTTACATTTGTTCTTAATGACTTGTATAGATTAATGTGAATTTCAGTCTTGTATCTTTTGAACTTTTTGAATGCGTCATTTCTTCTAATAATAGCCAGCTTTATCTCATGGTTGAACCATGAGTTATCTGTGGGTCTAACGGTCTTTTTCTTGATAGGTACGTGTTCGTTGTAAAGGTATTCTATGTTCGATTGAAGATGGGAAAGATGGGAATTTAAAAACGGTATATAATAAATTGATGTCCAATTGATGTTTATGTTAGCGTCTAGTTTCACAAGGTCACTATTCCTTAAGTCTCTATAAAAGGTTTCATATTTATAGTAGTCAGTATTGAAATCATAGGTCAAGAAAATAAGGTCATGTTTTGAATACCCTGGAACTGTGAGTTGGTCATAGAGTAAAACTTTTTCGGTTCTGTCAACAACAAAGAATAAATCTAATACTGTGTTTCTGGTTTTTGTGAAGTGTGTGGGAAATTGCTGGTTTACTATATTTAAATCAATACCTAACACGCTATTTGCCAGTCGAGAGTCTCTGAGAATATCACAGTTAAAGTCACCAGCAAGAATTATGTCTGTATAAGTCAAGGAAATATCAGTAATAAGTGTTGTCAAGTCTGAATAGTCAATGTTATGGTTCGGTCGGTATATGCAGGTATTTCTTCAGAGTGATCTGTAGAAAAATGTATTGTATAGCGCTGTCCGGTCTTTGCTTACAAACGATTTTAGCGGCTATTTTGTTATTGAGATATATTGCAACGCATCCAGCATGCCCTACACGATCAGATCGAAACACATTGTATCCACTACATTCAATTAACGAGTCATTAAAGTCAGGGACAAACCAAGTTTCGGACACACATATAACATCCACGCCCGAATTTACGAACATATTTCTAAATTCTTCAATTTTTTTCGGCAAGCTTTGGCATTCATATGGCAAACCTGATTTTTGCTTCGCTAGAATTCTGAGCACCTGAAATGTATTCGCATTGGTTATTGTTAATGTACCGTCCATGTCAAATAAGTTTGATCAAAACGGAAAAGATCAGTATAGTAAGAGCAGTTAGGTGCCCACTTAATAATAATATTTAAGACAACTGTTAGAATAGGAAATCTTAGAACTAATATGAAAAGATTACTAATATTGTTTTTATCGCCGAAACGAGGAATTCTCGGCTCCAGAAACAGGACACTCGGTTTCGGTTTGCATATTTTGAAGTTCCTCAATTTTGAGAACCTCCCAGATTTCGCTTTCTTGGTTTACTTTTACGTGAACCGCACCCGTTCGCGTAAATACAGACTGCAGCTTTCGATGCTTCTTCATCTTTAAGGCTTCCTTAAAAATCTGGTAGTTATTTTTAGTAAGTTGCTCATTAATATATACTGCTGCTGGTGAGTTTAAGCCAAGTAATTGCAGAGTGAGAGGCTTTTTTGCTTCCCGCCTGTACATACCGATGTTACGCAGCAATGCCGCTTTATCGCGCACCCCTTCCAGTTTGATAACGATTATTGGGTCAACAGTAGAGTGGATTTCTGCTTGGTCTCATGCGATATATGTCCTTAACAGCTGGCGCCGGGGTATGGTTTAGGCTGAGGCACAAGTTGTTGAAGATGTGCTTCAGTTTTTCCCCTTCCACGTAAGGAACTCCATGCATCCTGAGGTCGCATGCGATGTTGGCATTAGCCTCTGCATCGAGCTTAACCTGGGCTTCCATATCCTCTAACTTTTGAGTAATATTTCGAGTCTCACCCAGTTTGGATTCGAGATACTGTACTCTGTTATTGAGATTCTGGATCTCACCAGCCATACTGCTAAGCTTTCCTGTTAGTAAGCTCAACAGCCGCTCTTCTGACTCATTCATCCTCGTGGAAATGAGACTGGCCTGGTTCTCAAATCGTTGGTTCAACAGCTGAACCAATTCCGGGATGGTGTTTCCGAAGTACGCGGCGCTTTCAGGTTTGTCCCTGTGTTCTCACGCAGACGTTTCGACACAGGCTGCATTGCGTTGCGTTTAAGCTGTAACGCTCTACAGTTATGTGTGCACTAATGGCGAACGCCCACTGGAGGAGATGAAGATGAGGTTTGACTTAGTGTCCGATCCTATCGATCGCAAACAGCTGTCTCGTATCACCTCTATCTAGTCGCTGTTGTTTTCTATGTACCTTACACACGCTTTTCACTTAGTATTTACTGAAATTTCGTTTCCCGCTTTTCATGGCTTTCCTTCGCCGAAATTGAGTGGCTTTGATTATGGATTTTTGGCAGTATTTAAAAATTACGGAAAAATTCACTTTTTGACGGAGCGTCTCGTTTGCACGTCTATGTCTGTCTGTCCCGCCCCCTTCCGCCCGCACTAAGGATGAAAACCTGTGGCATGCACAATTTTAAAGATACGAGAAAACTGAATCTTAGATAATGACCATATCTATCAGAGTGTTGAATCTGGATCAGATCGGATCATAAATATAGCCACAATGAAGAAAACCATTTCGAAAGGTATCGTTCTCACACACCGGGGTGGGTGCTATGCTCGTTCGTATTTTCGGACGCCTAGATCTCAAAGACTAAGAGCTAGATCAACTAAACTTAATATCTGAGCTCCTGTGATATCAAACCGAGACCAGTTTATTTTAAAATTTGTCCACGCCTCCTTCTGTCGCCACAAAGGACGAAAATCTGTGGAATCCACAATTTTTAAGATACGAGAAAAACAAAAACGCAGAATCATGAAAAATACCTGTATCTACCAGATTGCCGAATCTGTATTAGGTCATTATTATAGCCAGAAGGAACAAATTAAATATCAGTGTCCTTCCAAGCGCTTACTCATTCGCTCTCTCTCTCGCACACAGCCATGTATGTATATGTAGGAAGTAAATGTAGACATTAGAGGAATTAGATACAAAACGACATACAAAATATATTGTATTAACTAGAGAAAACGTAAGGTCACATAAATACTGACTGATTACCGGGTATAAAGTAAACGTTCCCCCTCGTTTTCTTCAAAATTTGACTTTTTTATTAATATTTTTTTTTTTTTTTTTATATTTTGTCATACTAATTTAACATCACGTCAGAATGGAGCTGCCCGTATAGATTTAATTAAAATAAATTGTTTTTAAGTTTATTTTGCTTTAAAATAAACAGTCTGTGGCTCTAGCTTTCACTTATTTTTCGTTTTCCTTTTTTAACCAAAACATTTAGTTTTCATTTTGAGTTGCTCCCTTTTTCACAAATTCTTGTCATCGATATTTTTATTTTATCATCGTTTCTGAGAAGCAAAAACAGCTGACCTGCTTGTTTCGTATATATACAGCGTGATGGAAATGACTTTTATTGCATTTTTGTAATTGCTTATTTGAAGCAAAACGACGGCACAAAGGGCGCGACTTATTTGTATGTATTTGTGTATTTAACATGTCTGACGGAACTGTGAGGAAACAGCACTCAAATTTAATTGTTAATAATGAATTTGTTGCACTTACATTTTGAATTTAATGCGGCGGAAAAACATCTGTTTTTAACCTACTGTTCTGTTACGCGCATGCTGCCAGCACAATCCGAGCTGTTGTTACCCAGGTAATTGTCAAATTTATCTAAATGGATTAATAAGTCATATATTTTTATACCCGGTACTCGAAGAGTAAAGGGGTATATTAGATTTGTGCAAAAAGTGGATGTGTGTAACACCCAGAAGGAAGCGTTTCCGAACCCATAAAGTATATGTATTCTTGATCAGCATCAATAGCCGAGTCGATATAGCTATGTCTGTCTGTCCGTTCGTCTGTCCAATTACAATTACAATTAACATTTACCGTTTACTTTTCATTTAAATGGGGAAAATGTTTTCGTTTTTAAAAGCAAAAAATCATTCGTTTTGTGAAAACGGGAGCACCAATTTATATTTTTTCAAAAGTAAACAATTTTTTGGCACAAAAAAAACTCGTAAAGAAATATTCGCTTTAAGGGAAATCAAAATTCATTACAAGGAGAGCAAAACGTCCTGAAAATTGAATGAAATTGCAGTGTTCTGGAAATAAATTAGTTATTTAGAATCTTTCGTTGTACGTAAGTCCTGCATTAGCTTTAGTTTTATGTGTGTTCATCAATGTAATGTTCTACAGTCTATACTTAAAATTAAATCAAACGCTAGTAGCCTTGACGATATCAACCCAAAATTTGTTAAAATACTTCAACTAATAACACTGGTCGATACTAAAAATGATTTAAAGATTGGACAAGAATATTCTTATAGGATTTGTATTGCTGATCAAAAATCTGTCCTCCAAAAGTGCCCATCACGTCGAGAAAAATTCACCTTTGTAGAACAGATAAGCTATGTTAGCTATGGCAGTAATTTTCCGCAGTGCTGGAGACAGGCCTTAAGCTAGAAAATTATGGAGAACTAGAGGTGGATCGGGGAGAAGCGTGGGAACGCCGCGGATCCCCGCCGGCGACGAGAGTAAGTGTAGGAACGGGCCCGTGGCCCTGCAGTCGAGGAGGCGGAAAGATGTTTTACGAGATGGGAGAAAACTCGACGGAGGGTGCCGTGCTCGACCGCGGACAGAACCCTCTGTCAGTTCTCTCCAGGATTGAAGAGAAATAACTGCAGGGGAAAGGAAAAGGGAAAAGGACCCACAGACAGCGTGCTTGACCGCGGAAATTGCTATGGACCGATTTTCCCAAAGGGTTTAATTGGGGAAGCTGGAGCGAGAACAAATATATTACCGCCCTTCAGCGACGGATCCAGACCTTCCAGAAATTGTCAAATTCATCAAAAGTAAATGATATTTTAAGGATTTATTTTCTTTATTTACTCCTATTTGTTCCCTGATTCTTTTTTCCTATCTCCCACACCGTTTTCTCCTTCTCTTTCGCCCACGAGCGTGAGGACAGCTTACCCCTTACTTAGCTTCTCCTAATCTCCTTGGCTTAGCTGCCTCCTTGGTTCTCCTTGGCTCGGTCGATGCCGGCTTGAAGATTCCTCGTCTATTTGGCAGTCTTAACACCCGCACACACATCTATCTTCTTCCGAGTTCATTTCATCACTCTCGAGTCAGATTCTTCGCGTCTCGTGCCAAACCGATCCAGGCGGTCTCTCCCCGCTGCCTCTGCCGGCTTTTCGGTTGCGTTAGGGTCCCAGTGCGTGGGCGTTGAACAGAGAGCGGCAATCAGTCCTTGTAATCTCTGGTTCGTGTTCGTTTCCGCTGTTTTTATACCCGGTACTTGAAGAGTAAAGAGAAAATTAAAAACTCCTAATAATAGAGAATGGCCATATCTATCAGAGTTTTGAATCTGGATCGGATTATTATTATAGCCAGAAAGAACAAATGAAATTTCAGTGGCCTTCCAAACGGTTACTCATTCTCTCTCTCACATACATCTCCACGAGTCGTAGTTAAGACGTACATATGTAGATGTATAAATGTGGACAAAAAAAAAAGTAAAAAAGAAATGTATACAAAAATGGAAAGGGTTAGACTTTATTTTTATACCCGGTACTCGAAGAGTAAAGGGGTATATTAGATTTGTGCAAAAAATTAATGTGTGTAACACCCAGAAGGAAGTTAGTTAGTTAAGACGTACATATGTAGATGTATAAATGTAGACAAAAAAAAAAGTAAAAAAGAAATGTATACAAAAATGGAAAGGGTTAGACTTTATTTTTATACCCGGTACTCGAAGAGTAAAGGGGTATATTAGATTTGTGCAAAAAATTAATGTGTGTAACACCCAGAAGGAAGCGTTTCCGACCCCACAAAGTATATATATTCTTGATCAGCATCAATAGCCGAGTCGATATAGCTATGTCTGTCTGTCCGTCCGTCTGTCCGTCCGTCCGTCTGTCCGTCTTCATTAGCGCCTATAGCTCAAAGACCATAAAAGCTAGAGGAACACTATTTTGTATCCAGACTCCTGTCCTATCGCACTGTTACAAGTGTATTTCAAAATTTCGCCCCGCCCCCTTCCGCCCACTCCAAGGACGAAAATCTGTGGCATGCACAATTTTAAAGATACGTGAAAACTAAAAACGCAGAATCGTAGAGAATGACAATATCTATCAGAGTTTTGAATCTGGATCAGATCGAATCATAAATATAGCCACAATGAAGAAAACCATTTCGAAATGCATCGTTCCCTCTCGCTCTCTCTCACACACAGGGTTGGGCGCTGTGCCCATTCGTCCAGATGAGCGCCTAGATCTCAGAGACTATAAGAGCTAGAGCAACCAAACTCTCTATCCATGCTCCTGTGTTATCACGTCAGTACAAGTGTATTTTAAAATTTGGCCACGCCCCCTTCCGCCCCCACAAAAGACGAAAATCTACAATTTTGAAGATACGGGAAAACCAAAAACGCAGAATCATAGAAAATGACCATATCTATCAGAGTATTGAATCTGGATCAGATCGAATCATAAATATAGCCACAATGAAGAAAACCATTTCGAAATGCATCGTTCCCTCTCGCTCTCTCTCACACACAGGGATAGGCGCTATGCCTGATCGAATTTTTTGACGCCTAGTTCTCAGAGACTATAAGAGCTAGAACCACCAAACTGTCTATCCAAGCTCCTGTGATATCAAACCGAGACGAGTTTGTTTTAAAATTTGGCCACGCCCCCTTCCGCCCCCACAAAAGATGAAAATCTACAATTTTGAAGATACGGGAAAACCAAAAACGCAGAATCATAGAAAATTACTATATCTATCAGAGTATTGAATTTGGATCAGATCGGATCATAAATATAGTCAGAAGGAACAAATGAAATTTCAGTGGCCTCCCAAGCGCAGACTGATGCCCTCTCTCTCTCGCACACAGCCGTGTATGTATATGTAGGAAGTAGATAAAAACATGTAGAAATGGCAGATGTAAAAAATTTATGTAAACAAATATGGAAACATCTAATAGATCAAAATCTCCGAAAAGGTTCGAATTAAATTGTTTTTTTTTGGCTAAAATTAAATTTTTTCCTTTTGCGAACATGTAATAAATTACAACAAGCTCACATACATACATACTGACTGAGTACCGGGTATAAAGTAGAGCCGCGGCGCAGACGCGGCTCATAACGTTCCCCCTCGTTTTCTCTAAATTCGTTTCCTTTTTTGGCAATTATTCAATTTTTTGCGAACATATAATAAATGACAAAAATCGTAGGCTAGCATATATACTGACTGAGTACTAGGTATAAAGTAGAGCCGCGGCCCCAGCCGCGGCTTACAACGTTCCCTCTCATTTCGGGGTTTCGGGGCTCTCTCTTGGGGCTACGTCGATGATAGTGCCCCGTTCTCATTCGCTCGTTTTTGGGTCTCTGCTTTGCTATCGCTGCTGCCTCCATCTGCTGCGGACCTTCGGGTCTCTCTCTTTCTTGTTTTCAGGTCCGCTGCTTTGCTGTCGCTACTGCCTGTCTCTGCTGCTGACCTTCGGGTCTCTCTCTCTCGTATTCAGGTCTTCTGCATGCCGTCGCTGCTCTTCTCTTTCTGCTGCGCTATTTGCATCTCTTACACGGGCCCTTGCTACTGCGTAGTTCTCCTCTCTTAACTTGGGATGATGCGTATTTTGGGTCTCATAATTTTTGTCGATCGTTGATGCCCACCATTCTTTTTCTTCCTTATTTTTATACCCGGTACTCGAAGAGTAAAGGGGTATATTAGATTTGTGCAAAAAATTGATGTGTGTAACACCCAGAAGGAAGCGTTTCCGACCCCATAAAGTATATATATTCTTGATCAGCATCAATAGCCGAGTCGATATAGCTATGTCTGTCTGTCCGTCCGTCCGTCCGTCTGTCCGTCTTCATTAGCGCCTATAGCTCAAAGACTATAAAAGCTAGAGGAACACAATTTTGTATCCAGACTCCTGTCCTATCGCACTGTTACAAGTGTATTTTAAAATTTCGCCCCGCCCCCTTCCGCCCACTCAAAGGACGAAAATCTGTGGCATGCACAATTTTAAAGATACGAGAAAACTAAAAACGCAGAATCGTAGAGAATGGCAATATCTATCAGAGTGTTGAATCTGGATAAGATCAAATCATAAATTTAGCCAAATTGAAGAAAACCATTTCGAAATGCATCGTTCCCTCTCGCTCTCTCTCACACACAGGGGTGGGCGTTGTGCCAATTCGTCCAGATGAGCGCCTAGATCTCAGAGACTATAAGAGCTAGAGCAACCCAACTCTCTATCCATGCTCCTGTGATATCACGTCAGTAAAAGTGTATTTCAAAATTTTGCCACGCCACCTTCCGCCTCCAAAAAAGACGAAAATCTACAATTTTGAAGATACGGGAAAACCAAAAACGCAGAATCATAGAAACTTACCATAACTATCAGAGTATTGAATCTGGATCAGATCGGATCATAAATATAGTCAAAAGGAACAAATGAAATTTCAGTGGCCTTCCAAGCGCAGACTCATTCCCTCTCTCTCTCGCACACAGCCGTGTATGTATATGTAGGAAGTAGATAAAGACATGTAGAAAAGGCAGATGTAAAAAAAGTATGTAAACAAATATGGAAACATCTAATATATAAAAATCTCCGAAATGGTTAACTTAATTTTTTTTTGTCTTTTTTGGCTAAATTTATCCCTTTTGCGAACATGTAATAATGTAATTTTTAAAAAGCTCAGATACATATATACTGACTGAGTACCGGGTATAAAGTAGAGCCGCGGCGGTAGACGCGGCTCACAACGTTCCCCCTCGTTCTTTCTGATGTTTGGAGTTGCATAAGCTTTCCGAAAAATTACAGATTTTGTATAAATAACCTGCGAATTTGATTTGAATTAAATATATAACAGCCGTATGGCTCTTGCTCAGTATTGTTTAATACAAAATTAAGTGTATAGGTTCCCCCGTGCCGTTTTGCTCAAATTTAAGTTCCAGAATTTTACAATAGGGACACACCAAAATAAAGGTATTGAAGTGTAGATCAGAAATATATATCACTTTTCGTCAGGCACCTTCCCGCTCAAAAGATATTTGAATTTGATTTTTATTTTTTATTTTTTATTATAAAAATCAGCAATAAGTCTTTTTTTTGTTTTTTATTTTATAAATAACAAAATGATTTTTATTTTTTAAATATATTTCTGATTTGTTTTACATAAATAAAAAAAAACTTATTTCTGATTTTTATTATATAAATCGAAAATATACCTTGATTTTTTTAAAGCTCATAATTCTTATTAATGATCTCTAGTCTAAACATAATTTTTAAACCGATCCTGAGTTTTGTTTTATAAAAAAAGAAGAATAGCCACTGCAGAGTTTCGTTTATTTCTTCTGACTGTAATAATGTTTCAATCTGATTCAGATTCGGCAATTTACAAGCAAAATATAGCAGATATGGTACTTTTCTATGATTCTGCGTTTTTGGTTTTCTATTTTCAAAATTGTGCATGCTACAGATCTTTGTGGAGGCAAAAGTGGGCGGGGCGGAATTTCGAAATACACTTTTAACACAGTGATATCACAAGAGGAGTCTGGATACAACATTGGTTGATGTGGCTTCTATAGTCTCTGAGATCTAGGCGGTCATTAAGACGGACGGTCACTTTTTGCGCATTGGGTATAAAAAAGTTGATGACTGATTGTTAAGCTAATAGGCTTTTTCACTAGCTGTTGCAATTTTTGATTCAAATAAAAGTCGAGGTTTAAATTCATAGGCACATTTTACATATACATATAGGTATTTGGGTGAACGATCGATGATATGATTGCGTTCAGCGAACGACATTATCATGGCTACGAAGATCAGCTTGCGACTAATAACACCACTAAATAAAATTGAACTTTTTTTCCTGCTGTGACCAAAAATTACTTTTTCTGATAGATATGGGGACATACACATTTTTAAGCAATTACAGTTTTATAGGAATAGTTTTTTTTAAAGGCGTTTTTTTCACATTATTTAAGTAACTTACATCGGGTTGTATTGAACTTTGCAATTCTAAAAAGCTGATAAATGCAGCTAAAAATCAGGATCAAACACTATAGCTACAGCTTACCGTCTCGAAGATATTAGGCTATCAAATTCCAATTTGATCAGAAATTTTGGAATCAATTTCAAAGTTGCAAGAAATGGTTATTTAAAAAAAAATGTCTTTAAACCTGCCGGTCAAAACCAAGTATTGATGCAAATGTGTCCGTATTCAAAAATGCTCTTCTATCTGTGTTTCCATCATTAGTACTGCCGCTTCCGTTTGCCTTGGGCTTATCGACAAGAAGTCCAATCTGCTCCCATAATTTTTCTTGAATTTCTGCGCAGACATTTTTTCTTTGTCTTCAGGACTACGTACTTGCCATTTATTGATACCTATCTTATTGGCAATTTTTAAAACAAATCCGAAAAAAGAAATCCACGCGTCTAGAGAACTTACTCCGTATTCAAGCGCTTGGGAGTTTTTTGGAATGAAGTTGTCCGATTCCAGATCAATGATTGTCAAAAATTGCATGGGCTTAGCTCCACAAATAAGGCAACACATGGTTGAATTGATTCCAGTTAAAATATTCGGGACTTTTCCGTCAATTAATGTAACTTTCACCTCAAAAGTTATGGTATAGCTTTTTTTGTTCGCATCTTCATATACTATAGTATATACACTGCGCATCATCAGGTTAGCCTAGCCCCCCAGGGGGGGTCGCCAACCTGATGAAGCGCAGTTTAGCTATCGGCAATACATTTTGAATTTCCAAGTCAAAGTTGGCATTCCCTTTTAATATTTGAGTCTTCGTTTCTTTAACGAACTCAATTTTAAGAGGTCTTCAAAATCGCACAGCTTGCGGATATCGGTTCATCCAAATAATTCGAACTATCGTATCAACTAATTCTAGTGGGACTAGGGTTGTTGCAAACAAAGACTGATCCAATGTATCTGATGCATCAAATTCGAAACTTTCTTTGTAGAGGCTATGCCCAGTCGAGCCGTCAAATCCATAGTAATTAACTTATATATATGGTATGCTCGACGCTGGTGTTAGCGTAAGCGTGAGAAAGAATGTATATGTATATATGCTTGGCGGTAGCGCGAGGGAAGATATATGTATGCATGCAAAGCTATGTGCCGTCGAGCCATGGGAACATGTTGACGTTGCACTTGTGTTGCCAGAGACATTCTTGGCCGATCCTAATACGATCGCTCAGTTATGCCTCGGACTTAATGATTATACAAACACTGAAACAAAGTGTTACAGTGTGTATTCTTTAAGTACCCTTAGTACAGTGGGTACCCGATATGTGCGCATACTACACCATAACTAGCAATTATTATTATTTCAGAAATATCTGCATTTATACTAACCACATCACTTTTTAACAACATTACTCGCTCGAATTTTAAATGTTTTGTAAAGAAACGGGCGCGACTGACTCAGAAATAAATATTCCTTTAGGTTTACAGTTTTCTTTTGCAGCAATCAATTTGTTGTAGATCGGGTAAATGTTCTTAATTTTCTTTTTAACAGACTCCTCCATGTTTTGGTTAAGCTTCTGGCGACTTTGCTGATGCACAAAATTATCAAGACGTACGGTTGGCCGATTACACTACTCGACAAAATTGAACTTTTCTCGCTGTGGCCAAAAATAACTTTTTCTGATAGATTTGGGGATTTTAAAATTTTTAATCAACTTTTGCTTTTTTTTATGGTTTAGTTTTTTTATATTTTTTGCATGCTTTTTTCAGAGGTAGTGCCTTTTTTTCTCACATAACTTAAGCATATTAAATCTGGCTATACTGAGTTTTACAGTTCTAAAAAGCTGATCAATGCAGCTATAAATCATACCCAAACACTTTGTAGCTGCATTTTACCGTCTGGAAGTTATTAGGCTTCATATTTTCGAATTCATATTTGATAATTTTTTGCGGTATTTCTTTCCGAAATTTTCAGGATCAATGCGGAGGAATCCCAAAATATGAACTCGTAGAAATAAGAAGTCGATTGCCAGTTTTTGTATTCCAATGTGTATGAGTATATATATATATATGAGTAATTCGGGGCTTAGTGCGTGGTATGCTAACCGATTGAAACAGGGTTGGAAAAGAAACTAGCTGCGGTGAATGCCGTGTGGATCGTGAGAGCGCCCACGAGCGCGCGAGACCGCGTTGGAACCGGAGCGCACTTAGTTAAACAGTGCGTGGCAACAATCTGCGGCTGCCATGAACAGTATCATTTACAAAAAAAATTAAACATAAATTGAGGTACTAGTCGTGTTAAACGAATTAACAAGATTTAGCCCAAGAGAAGAAATTTCATCAGAAAGGTTTCGTTTCGTTAGCATGCCAATATTGAGGTCACCCGCTATGACTATGTCTTGGTATCTTAAATACAATGTATTAACTGCATCTGAGTAGTCGACGGAACTGTTTGGTCTGTAAAGGCAGCCGCATGCTAGTTAATCTGCCTCTACCAGTTACTTGGAGAAACAAGTACACTCCTCATCACTTGAATAGGACGCCTTTTACGGTCTATTTTCAATTACTTATAACTCAAAGGCGAAATGATACAATAACGGTATTTTTTTCGCGTTCTCTTTGTTCTCTCTCAGCAACAAACTGCAAGCTCTGAGAAAGATCCACTATATATTTTTCTGGCTTTTTGTTGGAATTCGCTTAAAATTGAGTAAATTTTGTTGTGTCACTTTAATAGAACATGCGTTTTGTTTGATCGTCTGGCATATACTCACGCAGTTTTCGCTGATAGATTTTTATATCCGGTACTCGAAGAGTAAAGGGATATATTAGATTTGTTGAAAAAATGGATGTGTGTAACACCCAAAAGGAAGCGTTTCCGACCCCATAAAGTATATATATTCTTGATCAGCATCAATTGTCGAGTCGATACAGCTATGTCTGTCTGTCCGTCCGTCTTCATTAGCGCCTATATCTCAGAGACTATACACAATTTTGCATCCAGACTCCTATCATATCGCACTGTTACAAGTGTATTTCAAAATTTTGCCCAGCCCCCTTCCGCCCACTCCAAGGACGAAAATCTGTGGCATGCACAATTTTAAAGATACGAGAAAACTAAAAATCGTAGAGAATCGTAGAGAATGACAGTATCTATCAGAGTGTTGAATCTGTATCAGTTCGGATCATAAATATAGCCACAATGAAGAAAACCATTTCGAAATGCATCGTTTCCTCTCGCTCTCTCTCAAACACCGGGTTGGGTGCTGTGCCCATTCGTCCAGATGAGCGCCTGGATCTCAGATACTATAAGAGCTAGAGCAACCAAACTCTCTATCCATGCTCCTGTGACATCACTTCAGTACAAGTGTATTTAAAAGTTTTGCCACGCCCCCTTCCGCCCTCACAAAGGACGAAAATCCACAATTTTTAAGATGCGAGAAAACCAAAAACGCAGAATCATAGAAAATTACCATATCTATCAGAATGTTGAATCTGGATCAGATCGGATCATTAGTATAGCCAGAAGGAAATTAAATTTCAGTGGTCTTCCAAGCGCAGACTCATTCCCTCTCTCTCTCGCACACAGCCGTATATGTATATGTAGGAAGTAGATGAAGACATGTAGAAAAGGCAGATGTAAAAAATTTATGTAAACAAATATGGAAACATCTAATACTTAAAAATCTCCGAAAAGGTTCGACTTAATTACTTTTTTCTTATTTGGCTAAAATTAAATTTTTGCCTTTTTCGAACATGTTATAAATTACAGTAAAGTAGACGCGGCTCACAACGTTCTCCCTCGTTTTTTTTTTTGTTTTTGTTGTGTTTTTCGAACATTTTTGACATAAAGAACGATAGAGCAGTATTTGGGCAGCTCAAAACGTATTTTGACCATTCGTGAAAGGCGTGGATGATCCTGGTGTTCCTATTATCATCGACCTAATAGTTGAACTGGTTGCTGAGACTTTGCTGAAGGTGCGTCAAGTATGAATATCTACGGTTTCATGATTTTTCACATCATTTGCCACTTCGTAATTTTCTTACCTGTATGATTTCAATGGATACCACTTATTATTTGTGTTATTAACTTTTAAATAATCTGCAGTATTCATACGTTTAAAAAAAGTTGAACCGCTGATTTTCCAGGCGTGTACATTGTTTTATTATATTATTATTATTATATCTATCGTACCCCCAGATTTGAAAAACATAAAAAAAGGACCTTCGCCTTATTGGATTTAGCTTGAAAAGTATTTAGCCAGACATAAAATCACTATTGCCAAAATGTAACCAGATGTATAACCTTTGCAATGAGTGCTTATTTGTCAAAATCAGTGTAAAAACACCATCGCACAAGCTCGTCAAAAAAAAAATAACCTACTAAAAACTCTACTTAAATATTTGAGGTAAATCTTAGGTAACACTAATTTGAAATGTGCGTTTAGTTGCAGAGCGTACACGGTCAAAGCCAAAGTTTTTGGAAGTTGGGCCAGCAGCGACCAATATTGGTAGTTTACATTAGACTCATAGCTAGCGGATTTTAGGATTTGGTGACTTAATATAGGGCTGAGAAACCCTCTAAATTAAACTGGTCGACAAAAATAACTTTATTTGTAAAAAAAAACTAAGTAAAGATTGGAAGAGGATATTCTTATATTATTTTCATCGCTGAACAAAAATCTGCGCTCGAAAAGTATCCATCATCTCGAGATTTTGAGAAAACTAAACTAAAATTTTTGTAGAGTTTAATTCCGAGGTGCTAGAAGTCTCTTATTAGGCTTAAATTAAAGCTCAAACTGTCAACCATATGAATTAAATAGAAATTTTCTTGAATCAATCCAACATTTTCATATAGCAAAACTTTTTCATGTGCGCGGCATTGTGAAATCTATAAGTGCAAGTAGAGTGCGAGTGCTCATGAAAAAGCGCCACAGGAAAATTTTCAAGGGCACTTATTTTTATACCCGGTACTCGAAGAGTATAAGGGTATATTAGATTTGTGCTAAAAGTGGATGTGTGTAACACCCAGAAATACGCGTTTCCGACCCCATAAAGTATATATATTCTTGATCAGCACCAATAGCCGAGTCGATATAGATATGTCTGTCTGCCCGTCCGTCTTCATTAGCGCCTATAGCTCAGATACTATAAAAGCTAGAGCAATCAAATGTATCCAGACTCCATCCACTGTTTCAAGTGTATTTCAAAATTTCGCCACGCCCCCTTCCGCCCACACGGACAAAAATCCTTGGCATGCACAATTTTAAAGATACGAGGAATCTAAAAACGCAGAATCATAGATAATGACAATATCTATCAGAGTGTGGAATCTAAATCAGGTGGGTTTACTATTATAGCCGCAATGAAGAAACCCATTTCGAAATGCATCGTTCCCTCTCGCTCACCCTCTCACACACCGGGGTGGGTGCTATGCTCGTTCGCATTTTTTGACGCCTAGATCTCGGAGACTATAAGAGCTAGATCAACCAAACTTCCTATCCAAGCTCCTGGGATATCAAGCCGAGACGAAAATCTGTGGAATCCACAATCTGGATCAGATCGGATCATTGGTATAGCCAGAAGGAACAAATTAAGTTTCAGTGGCCTTCCAAGCGCAGACTCATTCCCTCTCTCTCTCGTACACAGCCGTGTAAGTATATTTAGGTAATAGATGTAGACATGTAGAAAAGACAGATGTAAAAAACGTATGTAAACAAAACTGGAAACATCTTAAATATATTAGTATATACTGACTGAGTGCCGGGTATAAAGTAGAGCCGCAGCCATAGACGCAATATGCTATTGATCAGATCAACGCCTCCCATGTAACTATTATATTGCACAACAGCGAATGGACATTCAATTTCTATATATTATTTTTTCCCTGTGTTAAATCGGCGAATAGTATCTTTCGGTTTAATTCCAGCGTTATTGGATGCCAATGAAACAATTTTATTGTCCACCCATGACCTAACAGGGATAACATGTATGTTGCAGATGTACATCAAAATAATTGCTTTTTATATTTACTCAGTAAAGCTATTTGATGTACATCTGCAACATAGCGATAATCTCAACTTACACAAAGTACAAAACATGAAACAAAAAATCTCGACGGCACATCTATTGTAGGTATAACTACCTATTCAATTTTCTAATTTTTACAAGCAAATAAAATTCGTTATATTAATAACTTGAGTTTACAAACGTCGAATGGAGGCCAGATGCGTATTTCACAAAACTGGTGGGAAAAGTGCACTTCAGTTTGGAAATATACATTGAACAATGTGATCAAGCCACAAACCAGATTAAATGTATATTGTAGCTTTACGTCCAATTAACCCTTGTCACATTCATGATATACATAACGAAATATTTGAATTTAAACGGTATGTTTCAGATATGCATCACGGCCATACAAAAAGTTAATATAAACTCTAAGTATAGGGACTTAAAATTAATCGAACCTTAGTTTTGAATTTAATTTTTTTTGGATTTGGACCTCGCTTTCCTGCCCCCTCCAAAAGACTTCCAACCTTTTTGAAAAGGGTCCAAAAAGAGGCAAAAAAAGATTATTAACATCTAATTCTATATGGTTTAGAAAATATGTTTTACAAAACATATTTCTCGCGTTAGAGCGTCTTGAACGCACCTACCTCGGACGCACCTCCCTACTGTCTCCCTACTTTTAACATGTTTATCTGGAAACCATGTTTTGCGTCCGAACTTCAATCACAGGGCTTGATCTATTGATCCGATTCTCTTCAAATAAATTGCATCTGGAAGTAAGAACTTTTTTGTATGGCTAAAAAAAAATTTAATTATATTTTAAAAACGGTGTTAAAAATGTTTAAAAAAAATGAAAAAACAAAAAAAAAGTGAGCCAATATTTTTTTGTCAAAGTTTTTTCTTGTTTGGGATAAGCCATACAGAATTTCATAAATTTGATAAAGTTAAGTCATTGTTTATTTCATTTCACTACAAGAGGCTGCAGACTTATTTAGAAATAATAAATCTATTTGACAAAAAAAAAACAAGAAGTTGCTAAGTCTCTTCATTATCCCACAAAAATTTTGTAAAGTTCGGTGTGTTTTTGGCCATTTCACTGAGAACCTCTCCTTAAATCGGCAATTGACATCAGAAATGCTAAATACAACATATACCATACCTTAAAAAAAAAAAGTTTAACACAAAAACTACCCACGTGGAATCTTAAAAAAAATCACAATAGACACATGCTTAAATATTTTCAAAAAAGACTCGACAACTCCAAAAATGTTTCGCTCTAGCTCTATAGAAATAAAACGAGGGGAACCGTTGTGAGCTACTTTATACCCGGTCGGATTTGAAGTAGAAATGGACCAATTTTCTTTTATAACATTATCCTATACCTTAATTTAGTGTATTTTATTGAAAACAAATACTTAAAGAATAAGTCAGAACTAATTTTAAGTTTAAAATATTGAATAAAACTGTATGCTGTCATGTTAAAGCTTACGTAGATGGGTGTACCTATTATTATTATCATGCGTGTATATTAGATATGTTTGTTTCCATTTTTTTTTATATATGTTTTTTACATCTGTCTTCTCTGCATTTCTACATCTACACTACTGGCCAAAATAATAAGTACATACAGTGACGCACTAAAGTGATGGCACAGCTTCAAATTTCAACTTCAAATGTTATTGCCAGGCTTATGCAGAATTTTAATGAATCAATTTTTTTGTATATATTCAAATTAAATATTTATTTATTCATGGGTAACATTTTTTTGATTTTTTTTGAACGTACTCAAAATTATTTAAACTTTAAATCAAAAGGAACTTGTTTCGTGATACAAAAGTCTTGGCACAGTTTCCTTACTTATTTGATTTATTTTTATCATTACGGTACTTCCCCTTAACCACATGCATCGAAAAGTTTCCAAAAAAGTACAGTTTTTCTCTAGTTATTTCGTATTTTGGCTGAATTCTCTCAAAACGAAGCATAAGCGCAAAGAATCAAACGTAGCTCCTCGAAAGATTGTCAATGAAGGCAAATCTAATGGCGAAATAGCCAAGATTATGGAATTGAGCAGATTTTCCATCAGAAGAATCTTTCAGCGATTTAAAGGAGCAACTAGTTTGGAGCATGCACCCAGTTAAGGACGTCCAAGGGCTTTAAGTGACCGTGAACGCAACCAGGCGATCCGAAAAGTTAAGGTGGACCCCAAAATGTCTTCTTTCCAGATTGCCGCTGAGCTCAAAACTGCGTTTGGGAAGGAAATCCACCCCATGACTGTGAGAAGGGCCCAGCATAAAGCCAACTACCATTGTCGTGCTGCTAGACGAAAGCCTTTGATCTCGGAGGTTAATCAAAAAAAGCGTTTAGACTATGCCAGAGAGCTCTTGGGCAAGTGGATGAAAGCAAATTTAATATTTTTCGATCCGATGGCCATCAACACGTATGGAGAAAACCAAACACTGAATTGGATAAAAATAACTTGGGACCCACAGTGAAACACGGCGGCGGAGGAGTCATGGTGCGGGGGTTGGGGCTGGTTTTCATCGAGGAAATAATGGACAAGGTCTACTACCTCAGCATTTTAAAGGAAAATTTAAAAAAAAGTGCCCTAAAGCTCAATATGCCAGATTCGTTCACAATTTATGCAAGACAATGATCCTAAGCATTCTGCCAAAGATGTGCGTTTGTGGCTCACCTACAATACAGCACATGTGCTGCCATATCCACCACAGTCACCTGACCTTAATCCGATCGAGCACCTGTGGGAGGAGTTGGATCGACGGATTAAAAAAACATCAAATTTCATCAAAAAATGACCTTAACGAGGGGGAACGTTGTGAGCCGCGTCTACGCCGCGGCTCTACTTTATACCCGGTACTCAGTCAGTATATATGTATGTGAGATTGTTGTAATTTATTACATGTTCGCAAACGGGAAAAATTTAATTTTAGCCAAAAAAAAAAAAATTTAAGTCGAACCTTTTCGGAGATTTTGATCTATTAGATCAGGGGTGCGCAGTGCCTATGCTCACGGTGCACATTTGTTTTTGTCTTGCACACAGCATATGGGAAGTGTGTGAGCTTACTCACTGGTAAGGTTATTTTGCACATTGACAATTACACAAACAATTTTTCAGTTTTCGCTTTGCGTCAAATTTCGTTTCTGGCAAAGCAACAACAATTTTTCACTGTTTGCTTTCCGTCAGCATTCGTTTGCCGGCAACACAAGAAATATTTTTTTGCTTCGTTTTGTCGTCGCTATTCCGAATGTATTTTGTTGTTGTCTTCACATTTACTGTGCATTGCGAAACAAAAGAGTTCACTTTGTCGTGAACATTGCAACGCATTTGATCTATTGGCATTTTTTTCGCAGTTCGGTAAAATGTCTGATCAACTAACAAGTGTTTTCTTCGCCAGAAACTTCAAATACGAATTGCAATGTTTATTATGCAAAAAAATATTGTTGGCAGACAGAAAATTCAATCATGAAAGGCATTTCTTAATATGTCATCCACTGGAATCAATGGAAATCTTGATGGCGGAGTACAAAAACATTCTTCAACAATTTTATGAATTTGATGCGCTGCAAATTCTTAAATATATCGATGAAAACGCTGAAGAAACATTTGAACATAAAAGTAAAATTATTTTAAGTTCTGAAATAAATAAAATAGCGGCAAAGAGAGCATCATATTTAGCCAGCTTAACTATTGCTCAACAATGTAAGCCATTTTCAGATGGCCCTTATATTAAAAAGGTATGCCAGGATATGTTAAGCTGTTTTGGAGAAAATGGAAATATGTCTGCTGAATTGATTGAGACTGTTTCTTTATCAAGATCGTCGGTGACCCGCAGAATTCAGAATCTCAGTTCTTATTTGGATACAATTTTAAATGAAAAGCTGAAGTCATGCTCGTATTTTTCGATTGCATTAGATGAGTCTTGCGATAATACTGACATCAGTCAATTAATATTAGCAATACGAATGATTGACCAGGACTTTAATATAAATGAGGAGATTTTCGCACTAATTCCGCTTCTAGAAAACACAAGGGGAGTCGATATTTTTAATGCGGTAAAAGACCGGTTACAGTTGAAAAATGAAATAAAAAAACTAGCCGCTGTATGCACGGATGGTGCTCCTGCTATGTTAGGAAAAACGAATGGCTTTATTGGACAGTTAAAAGTAAATGACATTCAGGTACCATCATTTCACTGTGCGATTCATCAAGAGTCCTTGTGCTCCAAATGGGCGAATAATACTCACACAATGAATGTTGTTGTCAAAATCATCAACAAAATCAGAGGAGGACACAATTCATTAACACATCGCAAGCTCAAACTATTCCTTGAGGAATGCGAAAATCAATACAAGGACCTGCTTATGTACACAGAAGTGAGATGGTTAAGTCGAGGGAAATGCCTTGAGCGTTTCTTTGAGCTTAGAAAAGAAGTTGTTGAATTTATGGAGTTGCAATTGCCAAAATCCGATTTCTTGAATGAAATAAAGTCCGAAAAATTCAACATTAGTCTAGCATTTTTGACTGATCTCACAACACACCTTAATCATCTGAATAGTTCCCTTCAAGGCCAAAATAAACATATTTTTGATTTAATTAGTTGCATCGATGGCTTTATAAAAAAAACTGATTTATTTTTGCTTGACCTACAAATGACTAAATTATTTACTTTTCCTTGTTTAAAATTAGTCTTAGATGAACTTCAGATAACAACATATGATTTCACAGAACTTAAAAACCATATGCATTTGTTGAAAGAAAATTTCGAAAAAAGATTTAAAGATTTCGAAATAATTAAAAAGAGTTCGGACATTTTTTATAGCCCAATGACCTGTAATATACTTGACCAAAGTCCTGAGTATCAACAAGAACTATGCGTTTTGCAATGCGACTTAGAATTAAAGTCATATAATTTAAAAGGAATTAACTTTTGGAAAACGGAAAGAACAAGAAAATACCCTTTACTCAGAAATAATATTTTAAAAATGTACTCAATGTTTGGAAGTACATATATTTGTGAAAGCGCCTTTTCAACATTAAAATTAATTAAAAATTGTCACAGAAATCGATTGACAAATAATAACCTGGAGGCACTACTAAAATTATCAATAACCAAAATTAGAATAAATATTGATGAACTTCTAAATCAGCATTAAAAAAACATTTTTCCATTTTTTTTAAGAAACATGTTCCTATTTTTTCCAGTGTACACTTTGAAATAAACAAAAATTTTCGTTACATGTGTGAGTGCGATTTACTTTATTTGTATTTGTGCGTGCACATCCATAAGGCAGCTTTGCGCATCCCTGTATTAGATGTTTCCATATTTGTTTACATAAATTTTGTACATCTGCCATTTCTACATGTTTTTATCTACTTCCTACATATACATACACGACTGTGTGCGAGAGAGAGAGAGAATCAGTCTGCGCTTGGGAGGCCACTGAAATTTCATTTGTTCCTTCTGACTATATTTATAATCCGATCTGATTCAAATTCAATACTCTGATAGATATAGTCATTTTCTATGATTCTGCGTTTTTGGTTTTCTCGTATCTTCAAAATTGTAGATTTTCGTCCTTTGTGGGGGCGCAAGGGGGCGGAAGGGGGCGTGGCCAAATTTTAAAACAAACTCGTCTCGGTTTGATATCACAGGAGCTTGGATAGAAAGTTTGGTGGTTCTAGCTCTTATACTCTCTGAGAACTAGGCGTCAAAAAATTCGATCAGGCATATCGCCTACCCCTGTGCGTGAGAGAGAGCGAGAGGGAACGATGCATTTCGAAATGGTTTTCTTCATTGTGGCTATATTTATTATCCGATCTGATCCAGATTCAACACTCTGATAGATAAGGTCAGTGTCTATGATTCTGCGATTTTAGTTTTCTCGTATCGTTAAAATTGCGCATGCCACAGATTTTCGTCCTTGGAGTGGGCGGTAGGGGGCGGGGCGAAATTTTGAAATACGCTTGTAACAGTGCGATAGCACAGGAGTCTGGATACAAAATTGTGTTCCTCTAGCTTTTATGGTCTTTGAGCTGTAGGCGCTAATGAAGACGGACAGGCGGACAGACGGACGGACAAACAGACATAGCTATATCGACTCGGCTATTGATGCTGATCAAGAATATATATACTTTATGGGGTCGGAAACGCTTCCTTCTGGGTGTTACACACATTAATTTTTTGCACAAATCTAATATACCCCTTTACTCTTCGAGTACCGGGTATAAAAAGGCATTATTGGAAGAATGGAAGAATATTTCAAAAAAGTTGGTTCATTCCATGCCAAGACGTCTTGATGATGTCATCAAGCAAAAAGGACTACCGACCAAATATTAATTTGTATTTTAGCTATGAAAAAAATCATTATTAGGTGAAGTGTGCGAAGACTTGTGTCTTGAAATTAGTTCTTTTTGATTTAAAGTTTAAATAGTTTTAAGTACGTTACAAAAATAAAAAAAAATGTTACCAATGAATAAACAAATATTTCATTTAAATATATACAAAAAAATTGATTCATTAAAATTAAGCATAAGCCTGGCAATAACATTTGAAGTTGAAATTTAAAGCTAAGCCATCACTTTAGTGCGTCACTGTAGGTATCGTGCTAGCTGGATCTTATATATCTCAAATGTTTTTGAATGCATGGCTGCCAATTTTTTATATTTTGAAAGGTTACAGTATTGGCAAACATTTAAATCAAAAATGAAATAAGGGAACCTTCTTTATTCTATTCTAAGCTTAAATTTGTGTTGGATGGTCATTTTCGGTCTGGTCAAAATAATAAGTTCACTTGTGTTATTTACAAATTTTAAAGGATTTGATCAGGATCCGGTCAAAGGTTTGTTGGTTTTTATTGCATACTGCATATTTAAGTACATGACATTTAAAAATCTGCATTCCAAAGCAGATGGGCTGCAAAAAGCATTGCACTTCTGAAGAAGAGAAAGCTGGCATGAATCTTCAAAAAAATAGGGAAAAGTCTTCGGAAAAGGGCGAAGCCATGTCCGTCTTCATTAGCGCCTATAGCTCAAAGACCATAAAAGCTAGAGGAACACAATTTTGTATCCAGACTCCTGTTCTATCGCACTGTTACAAGTGTATTTTAAAATTTCGCCCCGCCCCCTTCCGCCCACTCAAAGGACGAAAAGCTGTTGCATGCACAATTTTAAAGATACGAGAAAACTAAAAACGCAGAATTGTAGAGAATGGCAATATCTATCAGAGTGTTGAATCTGGATAAGATCAAATCATAAATAAAGAAACATGTAATAAATTACAACAAGCTCACATACATATATACTGACTGAGTACCGGGTATAAAGTAGAGCCGCGGCGTAGACGCGGATCACAAATTTTCCCCCTCGTTCTTATTATATATAGCGGAAGATGAAGAAAGCTTAGCTATAAGAAAAGCATCCTATACCATTGCACTAGCATTAGCAAAACAATGCCGTCCCTTCACCGATGGGATATTTTTTAAGAATCTTATGTGTGATGTCCTAAGTTCCTTTGGAGACAAAGGCAAAGAAATTTTAAAACTTTGCCAGGACCTACCGCTATCTCCACGTACCCTGACACGTAGAACAGAAGAAATAAGCCAATTCATTCATACTTCTGCTAAGAAAAGACTGGTTAATTGCAAATATTATTCTTTATCGTTGGATGAAAGTAGGGACATAAATAGTATTTGCCAGCTTATAATATGCATCAAAACTGTCGACGAAGTTTTTGATGTAATATTTCTTCACGGCCACGTTACGGGGCAAGTTTTGTTTAAAACACTCTTGTCAAAAGTTTTCGCAGTAGCTGAAAAAACAAAATTGAGCTCAATTTGTACAGATGGAGCAAAGGTAATGACTGGAAATAACAAAGGCCTTGTAGGTATATTGAAAGATATATATATATATATATATATATATATATATATACCCGGTACTCAGTCAGTATATATGTATGTGAGCTTGTAATAAATTACATTATTACATGTTCGCAAAAGGGATAAATTTAGTATTAGCCAAAAAAGACAACAAAAAATTAAGTCAACCTTTTGGAGATTTATATATATTAGATAATTCCATTTTTGTTTACATACGTTTTTTACATCTGTCTTTTCTACATGTCATCTACTTCCTACATATACATACACGGCTGTGTGCGAGAGAGAGAGGGAATGAGTCTGCGCTTGGAAGGCCACTGAAATTTCATTTGTTCCTTCTGACTATATTTATGGTCCGATCTGATCCAGATTCAATACTCTGATAGATTTGGTCATTTTCTATGATTATCCGTTTTTGGTTTTCCCGTATCTTCAAAATTGTAGATTTTCGTCTTTTGTGGGGGCGGAAGGGGCGTGGCCAAATTTTGAAATACACTTGTACTGACGTGATATCACAGGAGCATGGATAGAAAGTTTGGTTGCTCTAGCTCTTATAGTCTCTGAGATCTAGGCGCTCATCTGGACGAATGGGCACAGCGCCCAACCCTGTGTGTGAGAGAGAGCGAGAGGGAACGATGCATTTCGAAATGGTTTTCTTCATTGTGGCTATATTTATGATTTGATCTTATCCAGATTCAACACTCTGATAGATATTGTCATTCTCTACGATTCTGCGTTTTAATTTTCTCGTATCTTTAAAATTGTGCATGCCACAGATTTACGTCCTTGGAGTGGGCGGAAGGGGGCGGGGCGAAATTTTGAAATACGCTTGTAACAGTGCGATAGCACAGGAGTCTGGATACAAAATTGTGTTCCTCTAGCTTTTATGGTCTTTGAGCTATAGGCGCTAATGAAGACGGACAGACGGACGGACGGACGGACAGACAGACATAGCTATATCGACTCGGCTATTGATGCTGATCAAGAATATATATACTTTATGGGGTCGGAAACGCTTCCTTCTGGGTGTTACACACATCAATTTTTTGCACAAATCTAATATACCCCTATACTCTTCCAGTACCGGGTATAAAAAGCAACTCAGATCGTAAATTTATATACACTGACTGATCCCAAATAAACGGAATCACGTCATTTGCAATCACCACAGAAACACACATCATCAAAACTGGCATACTACCACACTCTTCAACTGTATTCTCCGCAGAAATCATTGCAATATGCGAAGGTCCTTGTTCACTAAAGCAACAAAGAGGCAAATACACCATTTGCTCTGAATCACTTTCTGCCCTAGATGCCATAGTAAACATGAACACCTCCGAACATTACCCCTCCACACCAAGAAATATAATTACCAAAACCTCTCCCTAATTTAAACTTCTTTGGTTACCTGACCATGTAGGCATCTATAGAAATGAATTTGCAGATAGTACAGCGAAGGAATCTACGAGGCAACCTCTCATCGCAACAGAAAAATCCAATACACAAAACATTACGAAATTTATAAAAAAAGCACACCTTAAATTACAAACCAATACAAATATTACAAAAAATATCAACCCAAAACTCACTTATTTAAAAGTACAACAGCATCTTGTCTTGACCAAATAAAAATAACACGAATTAGACTGGGTCACACTAACATTACCATCATCACCATTACATTGAAAAAACACCAAATGTCTGCAATCTCTGCAACACAAATGCACAAATATCCATTGATAATATATTTTGATTGACATGCTCATGCATGCATGAATAAAATGGAAGAATGTATGCGTGAAATCGAGCGCTGGTGAACTCAGCACCCGTTCACTGACGGCACCTGGACATCCGTCTAGCAATGGGCAAGCAGAGATTTTCTAAAGATTTCATTGTATGCTGCCATTAAAAGTCATTCCAACACAGATTTAGAGACTATTGTCAACAGTTTTCTTGCCGATTATTGGAATATGAAACAGTGCACTACTGGTGAAACAACCGCCAAGATCTTCTTCAAACGCAGTGTTAAAACCAGACTCGATCTTCTAACGCCGCCAAAGATAAGAGACGTCATTCTAGAAAAACAGAACAAAGCAAGTTTATCGTATCAGGGGAAGAGAGATTCAAAGAGTTTTTAGTTTAGTCCAAATAAGTCAGTTGGTCACCAGCAACAATTGAAAAGAAACTTGG
Organism: Drosophila helvetica; assembly: GCA_963969585.1. Taxonomy (NCBI): domain Eukaryota; kingdom Metazoa; phylum Arthropoda; class Insecta; order Diptera; family Drosophilidae; genus Drosophila; species Drosophila helvetica. Next base: position 32,791,651 of record OZ018402.1, on the reverse strand, counting down.
TACACGAACGTATTTGTGCTCATTCTCTCACAACAATCGCGTCTTCAAGAGGCATACGGATCAGATAAGACTCGCGGACAAGCACGTACCGAATACTGTAACCATGGATGGTACTGCTGAGTTTTTTTATTTTAAATAGTTTACGTTCTTTTTTTTTTTAAGAATTCATTTGGAATTCTAACGAAATCCAGCAGCAAATGTGTACTCTACCGGTCAACGGTTAGTGAAGAACTAATTATTATAAGCAATGATACACTGCATTTATCGGTAATTTTTCAGTCCCTCTTTCGATTTATGTGAGCTTTGAAAATAACAGGCGTTATTGCACTCAGAAAAAATCACTGTGCGAAATGATCTGCACTCAGAAAAGTACGATAACGCCTGAAGGTGCTATTGCACATCGCGATCAGGCGATATCGCGCTTTAAATACATATGTCGCATCTTGTAAAAATTCTATTATCAGTCCAGAAACATCACGTGTGCCCTAATCCTTACTGTTTTCTTTATAATAGGTTAGGATTGAGGGAGGTTAATTAACTAAAATGTATTTATTTGGGCGTTATAGTGTCATAAGGCTCACAAAAAAATTACATAAAGGCCTGCGGGCGCTATGACACTTTTAAAAGTGTCATAATGCCCGTGGGCGCTATGACACTTGTTTGGGCGTAAGGACATGTTCCCATTTATCGAACATATGAATTTCGTTTTGCCGAAAGATTATGCCATATTCGGCTTTGTTAGGCGCAACTCATCCCAGCTCAAGGACCCATATAAGAGGCTAAGGGTTTACTCATTCCTTATACGCTCGCGACTTTAGTATGCTTCATTGTTCTGGAACCCCACTGAAATTGTTCAAATTGCACTTATCGAAAGATTACAAAGGAAGTTTTTAAAGTTTGCACTCCAGCCTTTGCACTTTTTTTCCAGTCTTATGAGTGCAGATGTCGCCTTTTACATATCTCCTCTCTCGAGAATCGTAGAACCATTGGGGCAACATTGACTGCCCTGAAAATCTTAGTAGAATTTATTTTAGTACGCCTGACAGGAGCCTAAGGACGCACTCTTCGTAGTAGGTCTCCACCGGACTAATTATGGATATAATGAGTCAATATGGCTCTTTGCTAGCATAATGCGCTGCCAGCTGGGATGAAAGTTGCCGTCAGACGGTTGCTTTCTGATTTTTTCTTGTTTAATGAGTAATTGTGTTATTTTTTGCTTATTCTTTGCTTAAGATAGTAACAATTTAGTTTAGCCAGCTAAGGTTTATCCATTGGTTTATAAATAAATAAACATATAAACGTATTTCCTTCACTTTGATATATTTAGTTAAAATTTGCATTCATAACTCATATTTGCGGTCCCTGAAAATATTTAATTTGTATTTATTTTGAATAATTTACAGAATTCTCAAAACTCCAACTGAAGACATTTGGCCAGGCGTAACTTCGCTTCCTGATTATAAAAATACTTTTCCATGCTGGTCAACAAATCAATTGACAAACCAGCTAAAAAATCTTGATGCCAATGGAGTAAACCTCATTCAAAGTATGCTAATTTATGATCCAGTACATCGTATATCAGCCAAAGATATTTTGGAGCATCCTTATTTTAATGGGTTTGAAGCAGATTTAATATCTAGTTAACTTTCGGAATATTGATTCAAATAAATACTTATATCAACCAGATATGTCTGCTAATTTAAATTAAAATGCTTTGTAAAGTAGTTTCCTCGGTCTGTCCGCCAAGGTTTTACAAAAATTGTTATAGATAGGGGAGCTACGAATAATGAATGCGTGTTTGGTTACGTTAAGTCGGTAAAAAAGGGAAACGCATGCGTTTTAAGAGATATACTCGACTGACAGTGGTGTCTAATGTATCCACGAGAATCGTTCGGTAGATCCCAGACAGGGCGCTCTGACTGGCTTTCTATGAAGGTATTGGTCTGGGCTCACATACAGCTGCGCCGAAAAAAATAGCACCATGAGGCTTATTTGTCTGTCTTGAAGCTTTTTGTCTAAGCAATGGTTCTAATGAACGCTTTAAAAACTAATATATACAACTTTAATGTGTAAATTAAAATATCCCAAAGATTGGTATGTATTGCAAGACTCCAAATGAATATTTTTCAAAAGAAAACGATTTAATCCGAAATTAAGGCGCCAACAAAAATAGCACCAATTTACCAAGAAATTAAAAAAAAAACTATAAAATACAAAGAATTTGCCTGAAATTTTTATTAGATAAATATTTTTTTGTGAACCCTTTGGCAGCCGTCTCGGCATTCAGTTCACCAAGTTTTCGCATCTATTTTTGGGGATATTGGTCCACGCCTCCTGCACAGCAGCCGAAAGATCTCTGTTATTTCTGGGTTTAATTTATTTATTTATCGCTAATTTATTTTTTTGTATAGCTGCTAATGACGCCGACCGACGTTGATCAGCTGGGAGTTGCCCTGAAAACCATGTATCGATTCAACACCAAAACGAGAAATAGCCAGATACCGTAGCGTAAATAATAAAGTGCGATAGAATCCCAATGGTAGAAGCTACGTACCGCAGGCTCTCCTCCCACTCTCTTTGCTCTCGTTAATCGGAATACCGAAGTGGGAACCGTGGCTTGACTTTGGCACTTTTAAGTATGACCGTACACGACAAATAATACATCGTTTTTGACAAATACTGAAACAGACTATATCGATTACACGCGCGCTGCGCTACATTTAAATTTCCTGATTATCGAGCCGATCCGTTCCGCGACATCCCGGCCCCCGTAAAGCAGCTGCATTCACAACATCCAGAACAGCTAACTTGGAGACGGGACGCATCTTTATCTTGGCTCGATCGTTGTTGGCCACGCACACCGCCGCTCGTCGTGGTACTCCGTCCACGCCAGGGAACACTTCTTCCGAGATGCCTCTTCTCCATTCTCTGCGTGGAAGAGCCGGATCACAGATGAAGAGCAGATCTCCGCGACGCATAGGCTTGACATGCGCGCTCCACTTCTCCCGGCGCACGAGCGTGGGTAGGTACTCATGTACCCATCGTTTCCAGAATCGGTCTCTCATCATCCGGGCAATGCGCCACTGTTTCCGTGTGGCGTACTTCTCAGGCAGCTGACTGTTGTCTCCTGGCAGGTCCGGCAAATTGGCTGCTCATTTAAGCAGCTCGTTCGGGGTGAGGGGTGCTTCCTGATCAACCTTGACTGGAAGATGAGTAAGCGGACGCAAATTTACAATATTGTCCGCCTCGATCAGGAAGCTTACGAGTACGTGTTCCTTTGGCGCAACCTCCTTCATGGTGTGCGCCAGTACCTTCTTGACGCTCTGGACTATTCTCTCCCAGATGCCGCCCTCAGCTGGGTTTGCCGGACAGTTGAAGATACATTCGACTCCTTTGGACGACAGCTCGCCCTGGATCTTCTCTGGTTCGAAGACTTCATCGAATCTCCTGGCCTCTCGATTGGTTCCGATGGAGTTCTTGCCGTTGTCGCTTCTCATTCGCACCACCGGTCCGCGGCGACACATGAAGTTCCTGATTGTTATGATGCATGAATCTGTGGACAAATCATGCGCCATCTCCAAGTGGATGGCCCTTGTGGTTAGGCAGGTGAAAAGTGCGACCCACCTTTTTCTTCGTTCGACGTCCAATTGTCACAAGCAACGGACCCAAATAGTCCAGGCCGGTGTACTTGAATTTCCATCCGTTGGCCTCGAGCCGGTCCTCTGGCAAAGGACCCATCACAGGCTGGATCGGTTGCGCTCTGCGTAGCTTGCATGTGTGGCAATTGGTTACCACCCTCCGTAGCAACCTTCGTAGGTTGGTTATCCAGAACCTCGTCCGGATCTCAGTTAAGGTCGCATCCAGGTTTTGATGCTTCATCTTAACGTGGTAGTGACGGACGATAATCTCAGTCAGAGCGTGCTTGTGAGATATTATGATCGGGCGCCGTGCGCTAAATGCCATGCACGCGGCGGCATCGATCCTTGCACACGCCCGTAGAATTCCATCGTCGTCTACGTATGGCTACAGCCCTCGCAGTTCACTGTCTTTAGGGACGGTCTTCCGTTGCGTCTCCTCCGCAAACGACTCATTTTGTGCCTGCTTTATCAGGACGAGCTCTCCATCGGCGCACTCGGCTGCAGTAAGGCCGTATCCATCAGGCTCGTCGCGTTGTCCCCGACAGCGGTAGATGAACCGTCGGACCCAAGTAGTGGTCCTGACCAGTCGTTCGTAGTTGGAGAATCTCTGCAAAGATATAAACGTGTTTGCCATGACCAGTGCAAACTCACATGGCAGTTCCTCTTCATCATCCGATGAAGATTTCGACCAGTTTTCCTCAGGCTCTCGCAGAAAGGGAGGTCCGCCTAGCCATCGTGATCCTTGACTCAGATCCACATGGCGCTGCGGCCGCGTTGCGTCGTCTGCCACGTTTTCGGCAGATGGTATCCACCTCCATTGGGATACATCAGTGGAATCTTAAATATTCGCCACCCGGTTTCCAACAAACTGTTTGTTCCGGCGGTGGGTGCTGCTTATCCAGTGCAACACAGTTTTAGAGTCAGTCCAGAGTCCAGTGTGTGCTGATCGCCACACCGTGTGTCTGTTTTACGGTGTCCATCAGTCTCGTTTCCAGTACGGCTGCCTGAAGTTCCTGTCGGGGTATGGACATGGTCCTCATTGGGGCACACTTCGTTTTGGAACAAACGAAATGTGCCTGCACGTCGTCGTCGTCATATGTGGCTCTCTAGTAAGCCACCGCAGCAAACGCCGATTGGCTTGAGTCCACAAAAACGTGCAGTAGTGGCGCGGACATCGGAACTCACGTAGCTCATCTCTAGCCGCCAGCTCTCGAACGCTGTGGCAAATTCCTCTGGCAACGGCTCATCCCATCCAACTCCTTCCCGCCAAATCTCTCGCATCAGCAGTTTGGCGGTCACCGTGTAGCAGCTCCAGAATCCTATCGGGTCAAACGTTGACATCTGTGTGGAGGTACTTTGCAGCGTTCAGGGTCTTGACGTAGTGCGCTGAGCACGGCGAGCACGCTGCTCCGGACGTCATCACCTCCATCTGTGGCTGTATCAACACCTGGTGGAACATCTCCTTAATGTCTGCGCAAAATCCCACTGCTCCTTCCCGAAAGTGGAAGAGCACGGCTGGCAGAGATTTGTACTGCTGTGGGCCTTTGAGCAACACATCCCTGTGTTCAGGGATACGCCGCCAACCTTGGCTGCCGCATCAAATACCAGACGGATCTTCCCGGGCTTATTCGGGTTCTCGACCCCGAAGTGCGGCAGGTACCGTGTTCTGTCACTGTTGACCGAAGTGCCTTCCTGCTGCTCCAACCGTCGCGCGTATCCCTTCTTGACGTAGTCATCCATGATTCCTTGATGTGCCTGCGCGAAGTTCCCATCGCGCTGCATCTTCCTCTCGATGTTGACTAGTCGCTTAAGTGCCATATTGTAGCTGTTTAGCAGACTCGTTTGATACCGTTGGCCCGCTCGCTTTGTCGTGGCCTCGAGAATTCGTAAAGCCCGTGCATCACCGCTAGCTGCGACTGGCGGCGCTGGCTTTACTCCGAAATTCTCTATTTCAAAGTAGTCGCTGACCATCTTCTCCAGAAGATTATCCTGTAGGAATGCTAGGAGGCACGATTTATAAGTTGGTGAACTTACTTGGTGTTTCACCGGTCCAAACACCACCCACCCAAGTTTGGTGGCGGCTGCATAGGGCCCTCCTGGCCCAAAGTTCCTATTTCGCATAGGTATGCCCAAGTGCGCATGATCCAATCCAATTAGGATCTTCGGCACTGCGTTGCAGTATGGCCTCATCGGTAAACGTGCGCTAGTCCTCGCCGTTTTGACATCTTCTCGACGCAGGCTTTGCATCGGTAGATTCAAGTTCGAGACTGCGTACACGTTTCTTAGCCCATAACGTTTCGGCTTCCCGATTCCGCGGATCTGCAGACTCACCATCTTCGTGCTCTGTCTTGTGGATCTCCCGCCGAACCATTGGATGTTTAGCTGTCGATTCCTGCCTTCTAGGTCTAGGCTTCGCATGAGCTCATCCTCGATCATGGTGACCGACGAGCCCTCGTCGAACAGCGCGTAGGTGTCCACCTGCTTGTTCTCCCCATACAGAGTCACGGGCAGAATGCGGAATTGCAGGTGACCTCCATCCGAGTCGACACAACTCAGGTTCCGATGCGGCATTTTACTGCTGCCTGCTGATGGCGTGAGGGACTCACTCGAGGTTGGATTCGGTGGCTCCAATGCTCGCGAGTCATCCTTCCGTTGACCGATGACTCCAATGACTCCTCTGATCCCTCCGTGGCCCACCGTTTGACTGTGGTGGCCGTTTGGGATTGCCCTGTCCATCGTGCAACAGGCGATGGTGCGTTCTCTGGCACCCATGGACATTGCACTTCATGTCTCTCTTGCAGAACCTGCTCATGTGTCCAGCTTCCAGGCACGAGAAACAGCTGCGATGCTTCCTTGCCAACTCCATGCGGACCGTTGGCGAAGCATGGTTGAAGACCTTGCAGTCCTTGATCGAGTGTTTCTCCTCGCATATCGGGCAGCACTTGGTGCGCTCGTCGTGCAGCTCCTGATCCATGGGACCTGTGCTGGCGTGCAGTACTCTTCGTTTTGGATCCTTGGTGCCGAAGTCGGTGATGGTGCAGACTAGTCTTGCGAGGTCGTTTAGCCACTCGCTCAAGTGCACCACCGTCGGGTATGATCCTATGGTGGCTGCATGCCTAGCCCAGTCCAGCCTTTTGCTCAAGGGCAACTTAGCTATCAGCTCCTCCATCAGGGTGGGATTCCCTAGGTGCTGATTTCCATTCGTGGTTGATCTTAGGAACGCTGCGAGATTGCTCACCCGTGTAGCAAATGGCACGATCTTGTAGATGTTGTGCTCCTGAATGGGCTGAACTTCTCGCACGCTTTCCAGCTGGCTGCGTATCAGCTGCTCCGGGCGTCCATACCGGAACCGCAGCTGGTCCATTACCGCCTGAACGTTGGCCGGGTGTATGAGCAGCGAGTTGACTGAAGCTCGCGCTTCACCCTTCAGGGCCTTCACTAGCCTTTGGTTGTTCTCCAAAGCTGTGCAGTGGTACGCCGCCGTTGTCTCCACGAACGCGCATTGGAATGTAGGTCATTCCTCCGGCTGACCTTCAAACTCAGGAAGATCAGGCAATTTGTGCGGCGTCCATCCATTCAACGGGCTCGGCGACACTGTTCCATATGATCCAGGCGATGGGGTCGGTGCCATGAAGTTGTGTTGTGGTTCCCGTAGTGCATGCATCCCTTGCTCTGGCAGCACCGTGGCCGTAACACAACATGGCGTGGAGTAGCTAATCGTCGTACAGTTTGAGCTCAGTGTGACTGGTCGCCCTATTGCCAGATTTCCACTCAATGATGGCGGCAAATTTCCACTCGATTCCAGTGGCGACTGTTCATATAAATATGGCGTCACTCTCTCTGACGAATCTAGCGGCAGATTTCCACTCAAACTCTACCGTTGCGGCACATTTGCCGCACCGCAGAATCTCACTCAATATCTGCCTTGGCTCTTCACTCAAACATGGCAGTGTATTCGCCGCACCGCTCACTCCAATTCCGCTCACTCCGCATCCAACGGGTCTCTGGGATCCTCCATTTTGTCCTTCACTTGCCCTTGCCTTTTCCAGCTCCTTCTCCAAGGTTGCGATCTTCATCATGAGCGCCGCAACTTGGCCTTTGTGCTCTGGTCTAATCTGTACAGCACCACTCGGATTCCTTCCTTGTGTCCCACTCTCTTTAGGAGTCAGTGGCCGCAACGTCAATCCACCAGCCTTACTCGTGACACTGCTCGGAGTGCCAGTCGATGCTGCCGTGGTCGTTGCAGTTGCGGTAGCCCCAGTCTGTCCGATTCGGGGGCTCCGTCGGGGCGAATGTGTAGTCGACATTGTGCAATCCAAATGAGCGCGTGCGACTAAAGAAGCCGCGAATGCGAATAAAAGAAATGACGCGGACTGACGTTGAGCAGTTGGGAGTTGCCTTGAACACCATGTATCGACTCAACACCGAAACGAGAAATATCCAGATCCCGTAGCGTAAATAATGAAGTGCGATAATAGGAGCGTTCTATTCTAGGGATAACAATACAAATTCTTAGTTTAACCTAGAATTCCAATGGTAAAAGCTACGTACCGCAGTCTCGCCTCCCACTCTCTTTGCTCTCGTCAATCGGTATACCGAAGCGGGAAACATGGGTACATGGAAACATGAATACATAGTTCTTGACAAATACTGAAACAGACTATATCATTAACACGCGCGCTGCGCTTCATTTAAATTTCCTGATTATCGAGCCGATCCGTTCCGCGCCAGGTAGATAGTTATTAAAATGTTCGACAAAATTAGACTTTTGAAATCTACTTTTTATGTTGTAGGTAGTAATGAGTACAATAAAATTGGTGTGCAGTTCACTCACTGTACAATGTATTGGTGTGCAGTTTACATACTGGTGTACAGTGAGGGAAAAAGGGAAGGTGAACAAGATAGACAATAATATTTTAAATTGATTGCGCCTGTGTCGTTTTCTTTACAAGCCATGTCAACTATTTGCGAACTACTAAACCCAGACACTCACTTGCACAGTTGTGTGACAGAGCACAAAACATGCAGTCATCATTTTGTTTGGTGTACTATGTGTTTAAACGGGAAAACACCATGCATTCACTATCACTGTCCGGATTCATTTATGTAATCGGTACGCTATTAGTTTCCCATGTAATATCCACAAGCCATAAGCTTAATTTATAAGAGTCGCGCGGAGCGATGAAGGCGTTAGGATCTTTACGTAGTACGTAGGAGAAAGACGGCGTTGCGGTGGGTTGCTGTCCGAAAGCCGAACCTCGGCAGCCGATCCAGAGCGTGAGAGGAGTCAGTCAGAGTAAGATTGAGGAAAAAGTGAATTCTAAACATAAAGGAGCATGCCACTAGTCGAGAGAATTATTTATCATCGGTGAGTATCCACGTTCTAAAGGCCCCGTCGTTACGCAACCCACCCTTCTTGAAACTGTGTGGGTTGGTTTAATGAAACGCAGGGCGGAGAGACCAAGGAGCAGCACGTGGCCGTTCTGAAGGAGGTCTTTCGGCTGTAGGCCCTAACGAACATGAAGGAACTGAGGAAGTGCATCGATATGGCGTCCTGGTACTGTAGGTCCGTACCGAACTTCGCTGCCCTGATGCAACCCTTGACCGCTCTGCTGAAGAAAGGCATCAGGTGGCATTGGAACTAAGAGCAAAAAGTCGCACTTGACTTACTCAAAAGACTGACCACGGCATCGGTCCTGGCGTGGCCGGACTTTAGTAGGAGGTTCACCCTCCAAACGGAAGCCAGTGACTTCGACCTGGGGGCCGTTTTGACCCAAACGATTGCTGCCAAAAAACGGTGATAGCATACGTGAGTCGGAAGTTGCTACAGGCGGAGCTGCAACCGAAAAAGAGTGTTTGACGATAGTGCGGTCCATCCGGAAGCTGAGATGTTACGGATCATCTGGCTCTGAAGTGGCTGAACTCCACTCCACTGAAGCCCTGGAGCAACACGTCCATCAATATGTTCCATATAAAGGGACCACTTATAGACCTCTGTGGCTTGCGCTTCGGCCGGAGATGAAGCTTCGCCACTAGCTTGCTTCTTGGCATCCCACCCCTAAGAGACGGTGTGGTGCAGTATTCCACTCTATGTTGTCGTCGGCTCCCTTGAAATCCACGAAGACTCCGAGCACGTATGTCAACTGGCTGGCGGAAACTATGCTCACGACGTGCTTCCAAGCATCCTCCACACAACGTCATAGGCAAAATCCAAATTGCCTTCTGCAGCCATCCGGTATGGTGTCCTTCAAGCGATTCACCTGATACCCTCAAGCTCTTTCCGCAGCACTGGCAGCCACATACCACGATATGAGGCAGGAGCGATCCGGTCCTTTTTGGGTCCCTTCAGGAGAGCTACCAGAAGTGGGACCAGGAGTAGATGCTTTCATTTTGTGGGGAAATACCTTGCCTCCAGGCAGCGGGAATATAAAACTGTCAGGTGCTGAGGGATGGCCGCCACAATACTTTGCAAGTGGCAAGTGAGGAGAGCTCCTGCTCTCCCGAACGTGATTGCAGTGTGCACACATTCGACTCTGCAACAAGAAGGAAGTTGCCTACCATCCGTCTAAAGGCATCAAATCTCAGTGCTCTTTTTGCGGCCTCGACAAATCTTCTAGATGTGTCCCCATGGATAATCTCTGCTCTCTCCCACGAAGTGTCGCCAGTTGTCCTCCTTCGTCATCAGGTTGAGCTTCTATAATTGCCCTGAGGAGATTGTCAACGCAACCACGATCTGATGAATCTCGTCGGTTTCGTGGCGACGAGCATTTTGGAGCTGTTACCTCAGTTTCCCGACTTCTTGGCGTTTGGAGTGTGGCTCGGCGGTCCACCAAATTGCCTTCCTCGCATCTCAGCATTCTGTCACACACTCTGTGGACCAAAGAGGTCAGCTACTTGGTTGTCCAACGAAGGTAGTTATTATAGCACTGGGAATTTAGAACTGTCATAGCGAGAGAGAGAAGAAGGAGATCCAACTTCTTGAAATTTTTTGCAAAGTCTGGATTTAAAGTTTTTTAGACTGGATAACTCTTTGGTAAACCAGGGGGGCTTACCAGATCTAATAGGACAGGAAAGCGGGACACAAGACTCAAAAAGTGAGTCAAGTGCATCGTAGAAAATGTAACGTCAGTGCACAAATACAAAGCGGACCAATCAAAATCCCTAATGCGGTTATTAATCTTCGCAAACTCGGCTTTACGAAAGCAGCGTACACATCGAGGTAGCCTACCCGACCAATCCAATGCGGTTGGTCCTATATCGAGCGACACTTCGAAGGTAGGATGGTAGGCGTCTTCAGGTATAGTGAGCGGAAGGACTCGAGTTAATAACGCTATGGTCGGATCCGTTACAAAGCACAGATCAAGCAATCGACCCAGGGAATTTTTCACATGGTTGACTTGAGACTTTGAGACTTGAGGATAAGTCAAGTAAGCCATCTATAAAGTCATGTCCTGACATGGGCACTAGGTTATTATACTCGTTTATCGAAGACCAAACAGTTCCTGGTAAGTTGAAGTCACCAAGAACTATCATATGATCTTTATCAGATAGCGAGGAAGAAACAGCGTTTAAGGCGGACAAGTGCTGCTCGTAAATTGCGATATCCGGAGAAGGTGGAATAAACGAGCATGTAATAAAAACTGAAAGAGTGGGAAGAATCAGTTTTACACACAGGAATTTCAGTTCTTGTTGAATCTGGAATGTAAAATGTTCCGACGTGAAGTTAGAGTCCACTGCAATCAGAACCCCACCTGCACGTCGAGACGAACGGTCATTTCTAAAGATTGTGTACCGACCTGCCAAAACTTCAGAACTAAGAATTTCCGGTTTTAACCAGGTCTCTGTAAACACAATTACATGGGATGCAAATGGGACGCTATCCCGATACAGAGTGCTGAGCTTACTACGCAAGCCTCTAACATTCTGGTAGGTGATTAAGAGAGAGGGAGTTAGTTTTTTGGACGGGTGGATGAGGATGGAGCACTGGCCTGATTAGTATTATTGGGGGCCTACTCTTCTTCTTTGCCTTAAACTCCTTCACCAACGATATCGGCTGCTGCACAATTGGAGTGGTCGGAGTCGGTTGTTCGGCAACGGGCGGCTGAGGGACAGTTGGAGCTTGCAGTTTCCGCGGAGTGACCTTTTTGCGCCTAGGATACTCATGCAGCAGTTGCAAGCTGCTGAATTGAGACTCCATGGCTAGGAGCTGATCATACTGCTTTTTAAAGCCAACGGTCAGCCCCTTAAAGCCATTCTGCGTCTGCCTCATAAACCTGGCCATCTCAAAATGAACCACTCGGCATGCCTCGCAACAGTAATACAAGCCATTATGTTTGGAAATGGCATCACCCACGAGGCCTGAATACCCAACGCACTTTGCATGCGCTACTTTTTCGCAGATATAGAAGGGGATATTCGGCTGAGCAGGGGTGACCACCTGTTTGCAGGTTTTTTTGGTACAGATCATAGGGGATTCCATTTTAAATACAATAAAGAAAAAAAAAGTATTTCAAAACGAATAGAAAAAGCGGAGTCAGTAAAAACTGAGCGGGTAGGGGAGAGCGGTTGCAGCAGCTGCAATGAGAAAGAGAGCGCTACTGCACGAAAAGAGAGCGAGAGAGGAAGAACAGTTATTTAAGTTTGTGTTATAGCGAGAGAGTGATGCTAAAGCACAGAATACAAGATAAGAGCGGGCTATGAGCGTATTTATGAAAAGCAACAACAAAAACACACTAGTAACCGACGCAAAAAATAATTATTAAATTATATTTTACAAAATAAATAGGCATGCACTCGCTATTCAGGACAGTTAGTTTGACAAAGGTTTATTTTAAACAGACACCGAATTTTTATGCAAAATAAGTGAAAAATGAGCGGAGCGCAATGAAAAAACGCGTCTGAATACAACGAAAGAGTAAATGTAAAGGAATATTCAATGAACATATACAAAAAATATCTCGGAAAAATTTGATGGTTTTTTTGTAAGTCAGGTCAAAGTTAAAAAACGCCCAAAAATTAAGTATTAATGAATCCATATACTCCGGTACACTCCACATTTTAATAATTTTCAATTTTACGCTACCTAAATGATGTTGATGGTTATTAGGCAGGTTAGTCTTTTTACCTTTGACCTGATTTTTTTGACCAGATTTTCTAAACTGGCTTTTATTATGCCAAAGTTTGATACATCCATAGGTATATATGTGTTGCATTCCTTTTTTGAGCACTCCTGGCTTTTTTTTGACTTGTAAAGCATCCAGTTGCTTATAAGAAGTAGTGAATACAATTTGTAAACATAATTAACGTGAAAATGGCTATGGATAATACAAAGTTATTCGAGATATATAGAACTTCAAGAACATTAAACGAATTTGTGGAATCTGTTCTTAATGAATTGAATTTAGTATCGTGAAACCACGAGCAGTATACCAGTATAAAATAAAAAATTTAAATTCTTCATATTAATATTAAAACGAAATGGAAGAGCGCATTCCGTAAAACAAACGACTTGATTGGAAGCAGCTTGCTATATGATGGACCCTCCACATCCACACGACGAGACACAAAAAACAAAAACCAACAAAAATCTTGGATGACTGTTCAGATTATACAAGAAAGACAAAACTTGTAGATGCAACATGTCATATAGTTGCGGATCATTTATCAGAGGCACTGTCAATCAAATATACGAACGACAAGGAAAGGACAAGGTCGTGTATTACAAAGCTGTTTCTAATGCAAATTCACAACCGAAGATGTTCACATTTCAAGAGGCTTTAGCATTGTTTTTGGATTTGGGAATGTCTAAGGAGAAATATTCAATATTGCGGAATTCCTTTATCCATCATAATGTAGACATTCTGCCTGAATACAGAAACATTACACAAGCAAAACTAAAGGTAGTGCCGGAATCAACAATAACGACAGGGCAATCAGCGGAAGTAAGACTTCAAGACCTGATGGAACACATTGCGAAACGGCTCATTGAGAGTTTACCTCACCATCAGAGAGAGAGTCTTCCGCAAAATCTCACATTGATCAGCAAATGGGGCTGTAATGGATCTTCTGGGCAAAGGTAATATAAGCAAGCAATATCCACAGACGATAAAACCATAACAGATTCTAACATGTTAATGGCTACTCTTGTACCCCTGCGGCTTAAATCGGATACATCGGAATATTGAGCGACCTTCGTCTGCTCATTATTGCCGCCTATATTATTCAAATACGCCAAAGAATCTTCGAAGTTAATAAAGTCCACAGTAAACAATATTAAGAACCAGATTTCTAATAAAAGGCTGGTAAAAATAATCAAGGAAGAAAAAACCATTCATGTCAATTTTGAATTTTTCCTTAGAATGATTAATGGAAAAGTACTTTACGAACTAACTAATACTAAATCTAGCTTGAAATGTGCATTTTGAAAAAAAAAAAACCAAAAGGATTTTAAAAATTTTGATGATTCCATTGTTCAAGAGGAAAACTAGGAATATGGTATTTCCCCATTGCATGCAAGAATAAGATGTATGGAGTTCATTTTCAAACTTGTATATACCATTCCGCGAGAGGGAGAATCTTTTGACAAGAGCACGACAGCCAAGGAAACACAAAACAATTGGAAACAAATTATTCGAGAAAAATTCGTGGATAAACTATTACTGAAGGTGGACTGCCCCAAACAAGGATATGGAAACACAAACGATGGAAAGTCATCATGGACATTCTTAGAAAAAGTTGAAATTACTGCAGAAATAACTGGTGTGGATATTGACATAAAAAAAGGTTGGGTGTCCTTTTAAATGTTTTAAACTGCAAGGAAAAAATTTACGCTGCAAAGCTGTTACAGGAAAAATATCCTGAAAATAAGCTTACTCCTACGCTTCATAAAATTGTGATACATGGTCAAATTTTAATTGAATATCAGAGCTTACCAATTGGGGAGATGTCAGAGGAAGCACAGGAAGCTGAGGTAAAGGTACATGAATTCGTGCAAGACATCACGAAAAACCCAACATGTTAGAAGCCTCTTCAGATCCATATATTTCATCCATTAGACATGTGAGATCTCAAATAAAATCGGAAAATAGTTATTCTAGATATTCCTCCCTCTAAATTGGAAGTGGAGGTATATTTTACAGAAAACAATAAATTAAACCAAATTCCAGAATAACATTTTTTTTTGTTGTAAAATAAGATTGAGGTAAAAAAATGCTGTAACAAAATGTTGTATAATAAAATTGACCAATTAAAGTAGTTTATCGATCCACAAAAAAGTTTAATTCACAAATTAATCACATTACATAGGAAAATATGCACCGGCAACAAAATTTGGCTTTTTATAGGTAAGCTTCTAAACAATGTAGCGCCATGTAATCTTGCATACTACATTTTGGAAGATTTATCTTTCAAATGCAGTTTTTTTATGAAAATATCTTCATTCGTCCAAAAGTTATTAATTTAGCAAGCTGAAATGGCAGAATGTCCCACTGTGCGACGTTCCGTCAAGACAGCCGTTGGAGGAACTACACGTGGCCGCCGAGGAGGAGAACCCTTGCCGGTGGACCGTTCAGATGAGGAAGAATATAGCCGCTGACCCCTCCAAATTCCCGGATTATGTCGTGAAGAACGATCAGCTGCACCACAACCTGTGGCATCGAGTTGACGATGAGGATTGTGTTCCGTGGGAATGTCACGACGCCCCCACTGCTGTGCGATAGCTGCCAGAGAATCAAGGGCAAATCGAGATATATAAAACTTCAAGAACATTAAACGAATTTGTGGAATCTGTTCTTAATGAATTAAATTTAGTATCGTTCAACCCCGAGCAGTATACAAGTATAAGAGGCAAAGGTAATATAAGCAAGCAATATCCACAGACGATAAAACCATAACAGATTCTAACATGTTTATGGCTACTCTTTTACCCCTGCGGCTTAAATCGGATACATCGGAATATTGATTGACCTTCTTCGAAGTTAATAAAGTAAACAATATTAAGAACCAGATTTCTAATAAAAGGCTGGTAAAAATAATCAAGGAAGAAAAAACCTTTCATGTCAATTTTGAATTTTTCCTTAGAATGATTGATGGAAAAGTTCAAAATAAAAGTTCAATCGTCTATCTCTCTCGTAGTGTTCAGACGCGTTTGTTCATTGCGCTCCGCTCATTTTTCACTTATTTTGTATAAACAACCGGTGTTTGTCCAAAATAAATCTTTTGCGAACTAACAAATTAACTTGCTAACTTAAAGTCTATCCTGAATCGCGAGTGCATGCCTATTTACTGTGTAAATCATAATTTAATAATTCTTTTTTGCGTCGGTTAACATTGTGTTTTTGTTGTTGCTTTTCGTAAGTACGCTCTCACATTGAATTTAGCCCGCTCTCATCTTGTAGTCTGTGCTTTAGCATCACTCTCTCCCTATAACCCAAACATAAATAACTGTTCTTCCTCTCTTGCTCTCAATACTTTCCGTGTAGTAGCGCTCTCTCTCTCTCATTGCAGCTGCTGCAACCGCTCTCCTCTCTCCGCTCAGTTTTTACTAATTCCGCTTTAAGCGTTTGCCTGGCACACTGGTCTGATTTCTATTTGTTTTGAAATAAATTTTGTTTATTGTATTTAAAATGGAATCACCTATTATCTGTACCAAAAAAACCTGCAAACAGGTGGTCACCCCTGCTCAGTCGAGTATCCCCTGCTATCTTTGCGGAAAATCAATGCACGCAAAGTGCGCTGGGTACTCAGGCCTCGTGGGTGATGCAATTTCCAAGCATAATGGCTTGTTCTACTGTTGTGAGGCATGCCCGGGGGCTCACATAGAGATGGCCAGGTTTATGGGGCAGACGCGGAATGACTTTAAGGAGCTGACCGTGGGCTTTAAAAAGCAGTACGATCGGCTCCTAGCCATGGAGTCTTTGTTTAGCAGTTTGCAACTGCTGAATGAGTCTCCTAGGCGAAAAAAGGTCACTCCGCGGGATCTGCAAGCCCCAACTGTCCCTCTGCCGCCCGTTGCCGAACAACCGACTCCGACCACTCCAATTGTGCAGCAGCCGATATCGTTTGCTATTCCATGGGCAACGACAGCTGCTGGTGATGCAAATTCGGCAGCCGAATTTATCACTTCGGAGAACGCACAACCAGAAATTTCCGTAGCGTCCGTGTCCGTCGAGTCCGCCAGCATTACTAATATCCCGTCCACTTCGATCCCACCAACAAACATACGACCCGGACCACCGGGTATTGCCATCACAGGTACAAGGTCTGTGGTGCCAAACCCAAGATTGGTGGTGATCACACCTACACCTAAACGACAAATATTTGTCTCACGGCTTGCCCCTTACACCACTATAGATGACGTTACTGCTTTTATTCAAAGCAATATACAAGCCGATGGTTTAAAGGTGGAGAAGTTTAACTTCTCTTATGCCAGGGATTTAGCTTCATTCAAAATAAGCGTCTCCCCACCTCATTTTGACAACATTTGCTCTGCAAAATTTTGGCCAGAGAACATGGTGGTGAAGGAGTTTAAGGCAAAAAAGAAGAGTAGGCCCCCAATAACTCTTAATACTAGTCAGGCCAGTGCTCCATCCTCATCTTCCCAGTCCACCCATCCAAAAAACTAACTTCCTCTCTCTTAATCACCTACCAGAATGTTAGAGGCTTGCGTAGTAAGCTCAGCACTCTGTTTCGGGATAGCGTCGCATTTGCAACCCATGTAATTGTGTTTACAGAGACCTGGTTAAAACCGGAAATTCTTAGTTCTGAAGTTTTGGCAGGTCGGTACACAATCTTTAGAAATGACCGTTCGTCTCGACGTGCAGGTGGGGTTCTGATTGCAGTGGACTCTAACTTCACGTCGGAACATTTTACAGTCCAGATTCAACAAGAACTGGAATTCCTGTGTATAAAACTGATTCTTCCCGCTTTTTCAGTCTTTATTACATGCTCGTATATTCCACCTTTTTCGGATATCGCAATTTATGAGCAGCACTTGTCCGCCTTAAGCGCTGTTTCTTCCTCGCTATCAGATAAAGATCATATGATAGTTCTTGGGGATTTCAATTTACCAGGAACTGTTTGGTCTTCGGTATACGAGTCTAATAACCTAGTCCCCATGTCACGACATGACTTTATAGACGGCTTACTCGACTAATCCCTGTCTCAACTCAACCATGTGAAAAATTCCCTGGGTCGATTGCTTGATCTGTGCTTTGTAACGGATCCGACCATTGCGTTGTTAACCCGAGTCCTTCTTCTCTCTCTCGCTATGTAATGGCTCGGTCAAACTTTGCAGTTCTTAATTCCCAGTGCTATAAGAACTACCTATCTAGATGCAGGATACGTTTTTCTCAGGACCCTAAGCAGTTTTACAGCTTCGTAAACAGTAAGCGTAAAACGTCCGCTCATCCATCCTCGCTATCATTTCTTAATACGTCGGCAAACACTGATCAGGAAATTGCCGATCTTTTTGCCCAATACTTCCAAACAACCTATTCTCATAAACTTCACGATTCCTATTAGAATTACCAGAAATTATACCCCTCTGTTCCTTCCGATTTGTAGATCGAATTATTCCTTGCATGAACCTTTTAGAGTTTTATGCTCGGATTATAATTCCCTCTACCATATTATATCGGCAACTAATTCCCTTCCTCTTCTTAAATTACTAATACTCACATACCTTTCTCGTAGTTAGTAATTGTAGTTGTGGTGTACGATAGTTTTAATGCATGATTAACTCCTTTAGTAAGATTAGTTCTAATTTTCCTCGAATACTAGTCTAACATCTATCTTTCCTGCATGATCGCGATCGGTTCGGTTAACGAGTCGCGCGTTTTGCGACAGCGCCCCTCGGTCGGTTGGGTGGGAGGAGGGCTGCGTTTTGGCCTGGGATTCGCGCGTAACAGCATTCGGCTGGTGTCCCATGGGCCACTTGATGGTGCAGTCATTGCACGTCAACGTCCAAACAAAAAAAAAAGGCTGGTAAAAATAATCAAGGAAGAAAAAACCATTCATGTAAATTTTGAATTTTTCCTTAGAATGATTGATGGTTAAGTTCTTTACGAACTAACTAATACTAAATCTAGCTTAAAATGTGCATTTTGAAAAAAAAACGAGGGGGAACGTTGTGAGCCGCGTCTACGCCGCGGCTCTACTTTATACCCGGTACTCAGTCAGTATATATGTATGTGAGCTTGTCGTAATTTATTACATGTTCACAAAAGGGAAAAATTTAATTTTAGCCAAAAAAAAAAAAAATTTAAGTCGAACCTTTTCGGAGATTTTGATCTATTAGATTTTTCCATATTTGTTTACATAAATTTTTTACATCTGCCATTTCTACATGTTTTTATCTACTTCCTACATATACACACACGGCTGTGTGCGAGAGAGAGAGAGAGGGAATCAGTCTGCGCTTGGGAGGCCACTGAAATTTCATTTGTTCCTTCTGACTATATTTATGATCCGATCTGATCCAAATTCAATACTCTGATAGATAAAGTCATTTTCTATGATTCTGCGTTTTTGGTTTTCCCGTATCTTCAAAATTGTAGATTTTCATCTTTTGTGGGGGCGGAAGGGGGCGTGGCCAAATTTTGAAATACACTTGTACTGACGTGATATCACAGGAGCATGGATAGAAAGTTTGGTTGCTCTAGCTCTTATAGTCTCTGAGATCTAGGCGCTCATCTGGACGAATGGGCACAGCGCCCAACCCTGTGTGTGAGAGAGAGCGAGAGGGAACGATGCATTTCGAAATGGTTTTCTTCATTGTGGCTATATTTATGATTTGATCTTATCCAGATTCAACACTCTGATAGATATTGTCATTCTCTACGATTCTGCGTTTTAATTTTCTCGTATCTTTAAAATTGTGCATGCCACAGATTTACGTCCTTGGAGTGGGCGGTAGGGGTCGGGGCGAAATTTTGAAATACTCTTGTAGCAGTGCGATAGGACAGGAGTCTGGATACAAAATTGTGTTCCTCTAGCTTTTATAGTCTTTGAGCTATAGGCGCTAATGAAGACGGACAGACGGACGGACGGACGGACAGACAGACATAGCTATATCGACTCGGCTATTGATGCTGATCAAGAATATATATACTTTATGGGGTCTGAAACGCTTCCTTCTGGGTGTTACACACATAATTTTTTTGCACAAATCTAATATACCCCTTTACTCTTCGAGTACCGGGTATAAAAACCCAAAAGGATTTAAAAAACTTTGATGATTCCATTGTTGAAGAGGAAAACTAGGAATATGGTATTTCCCCATTGCATGCAAGAATAAGATGTCTGGAGTTCATATTCAAACTTGTATATACCATTCCGCGAGAGGGAGAATCTTTTGACAAGAGCACGACAGCCAAGGAAAGACAAAACGATTGGAAACAAATTATTCGAGAAAAATTCGTGGATAAACTATCACTGAAGGTGGACTGCCCCAAACAAGGATATGGAAACACAAACGATGGAAACTCATCACGGACATTCTTTGAAAAAGTTGAAATTACTGCAGAAATAACTGGTGATGATATTGACATAATAAAAAGATTGGGTGTCATTTTAAATGTTTTAAACTGCAAGGAAAAAATTTACGCTTACAAATTTGGTGAATATGCCTCGAAGACTGCAAAGCTGTTACAGGAAAAATATCCTGAAAATAAGCTTACTCTTACGCTTCATAAAATTGTGACACATGGTCAAGTTTTAATTGAATATCAGAGCTTACCAATTGGGGAGATGTCAGAGGAAGCACAGGAAGCTAAGGTAAAGGTACATGAATACGTGCAAGACATTACGAAAACCCAAAACAGGGATCCTTTCAACATGTTAGAAGCCTCTTCAGATCCATATATTTCATCCATTAGACATGTGAGATCTCAAATAAAATCGGAAAATAGTTATTCTAGATATTCCTCCCTCTAAATTGGAAGTGGAGGTATATTTTACAGAAAACAATAAATTAAACCAAATTTTTAGAATAACATTTTTTTTTGTTGTAAAATAAGATTGAGGTAAAAAAATGCTGTAACAAAATGTTGTATAATAAAATTGACCAATTAAAGTAGTTTATCGATCCACAAAAAAGTTTAATTCACAAATTAATCACATTACATAGGAAAATATGCACCGGCAACAAAATTTGGCTTTTTATAGGTAAGCTTCTAAACAATGTAGCGCCATGTAATCTTGCATACTACATTTTGGAAGATTTATCTTTCAAATGCAGTTTTTTTATGAAAATATCTTCATTCGTCCAAAAGTTATTAATTTAGCAAGCTGAAATGGCAGAATGTCCCACTGTGCGACGTTCCGTCAAGACAGCCGTTGGAGGAACTACACGTGGCCGCCGAGGAGGAGAACCCTTGCCGGTGGACCGTTCAGATGAGGAAGAATATAGCCGCTGACCCCTCCAAATTCCCGGATTATGTCGTGAAGAACGATCAGCTGCACCGCAACCTGTGGCATCGAGTTGACGATGAGGATTGTATTCCGTGGGAATGTCACGACGCCCCCACTGCTGTGCGATAGCTGCCAGAGAATCAAGGGCGAATAGAGAAAGCCCGCCAAAAAATGTTGATGAGACAAGTAGGTGAGCCGTTTGCCCCCTTTAAAAATCTGAACATGGTAGTAATGTACTTCTAGTTTTCCACAATGCTTTCATCAAATAACTTACAGCTGGCGTTTCACGAGAGTTTATAAAGGGCCAGCAAAAATACAAGGGAAAAGCTGCTACCGCATATCTCGTTGGCAGTGATTTCGAGTGTGGAAAAGGAAGACAAAGGAAAGAAACGACTAATAACGAGAGGGAACGTTGAGAGCTGCAAAAAAAAAATATATATATATAATGCTGGAATAATAGAATACATCTAGTAAATACATGGCACTGGACGAAAATCGACTCGCCAAAGCCCTTCAACAAGTACCGACAGCGCTGCCCAGCGTAAAACCTGTGCGAAGACCAGAAACAGCTCCGCCCAAACTGGGAGTGGAAGGGATATGAAAAACGAAACAGACTGAGTGAGTAGAGTGCGAGAGTAATGGGAAAACTCGAAGGGGTACATAAAAAATAAATAAGAGAAGAACACATTTAAAGTTCCTATTATACTCTCCCAACTCCGCATTTCACTCAACTCTGATAAAAAGTTTAAACAATCAAGTAATAACGATTCATCCACCACCCAAGGCGACACCAAAATTTAGGAAAAGCTGCCCCAAAGACTGCGAAGCACCGTTGAATACACCGCACTGTAAATACACGTGCCAACAAAAGAAGCAACAATTGCGAAAGGCATAGGACCGCCTTTTGCGCCAACCATGAAATACAGTGCATATACATAATATTAAGAAAGGAAAAATAATGAATATGTATATATGTCTTATGAAACGTGCAACAGAATCAGTGTTGGCGGACGTGGTTCGTGGTGCTGGCGGGCACGCTATTTTTCAGGCTCGGACTCGTCGGCTTTGGGGGTGGTGGTCTTGCCCACACAGATCGATTCCGCTCCGTTGCTATCGATTACTATTAATATTTCGAGAAGTTAGCGTGCTGTGACAAAAGAAATTCTACAGCCGGTAGAAAGAAAATCGAAAGGAGAAAGCAAAAGAAACAGTCGGAGAAGAAAAGAAGAAAAGGGTTGAGGGGGGGGAAAGATCGACATCCACAGATGTTGCGTGGCTAAAGGTACCCTACCGTACCATTGAGCACGTCCTTGAACCTAGCGGATTCAAGTGCTCCCTGCTCTCTGCAGTCACAAGAACGGCAGCATTGGTCCTGACTTTTCGTCTTCTCGACGACTACCATCATTTCAGAAGGGATAGAACAATATATCGGTTTCATTATACTATATTAATATTCAAGTGAAATTTCAGCCGGGTGTTTCTAACTTTCATTGCTAAATTCCATTAAAAAAAATTCTATAAGTAATGAGGTTATACAATATTTGGACTTTGATATGCAATGAATGCACCATCAAGTGGCCCATGGGACACCAGCCGAATGCTGTTACGCGCGAATCCCAGGCCGGAACGCAGCCCTCCTCCCACCCAACCGACCGAGGGGTGCTGCCACATGACGCACGACTCGTTAACCGAACCGATCGCGATCATGCAGGAAAGATAGACGTTAGACTAATATTCCAGGAAAATTAGAACTGATCTTACTAAAGAAACTAAGAATGCATTCAAACTATCGTGAACTTCGAATTTCTGATAACGAGAAAGGTATGTGAGTAATAGTGATTTAAGACGAGGAAGGAAATTAGTTGTAGATATGATATGATAGAGACAATTATAATCCGAGCATAAAACTCTCAAAAGGTTCATGCAAGGAATAATTCGATCTACGAATCTGAAGGAACAACGGTATAGGGTTTCTAGTGTTTCTAACAGGAATAGTGAAGTTTATGCGGCTCAACAAGTCAGGGCTGACTGCGTCACCCTTGATCAAGTTGTGCACAAAAATCACACCAAGCATTTTTCTACGGTTAACTAAGGATGGAAGGTTTATTAAAAGCAATCTATTGGAGTAGGACGGCAGTCTCACACTTGCATCCCAGTTGAGGCCGCGTAGAGAGAGCTGGTGTACTTTGTACTTAGGGCACCATACACAAGATCCATTTCCTAAAATCGAACGAAAAAGCTATATATAGAGATTTTTTGTTATATAGGGGTCGCCAAATACCTTTGACCACCTCTTTATGGCCTTATTTACCATGGTAGAAATGTGTTCAGAAAACTTCAAATTGGGATCTAAAAGAACACCAAGATCATCAACTAGGGTAATTCTCTCAAGAGAACCCCCGCCTAGGTTGTAAGGAGCCAGAAAGGCGCTGGAGCGATGAAATGTCATTACTTTACATTTCGAAGCATTAAGGTATTGCAAATTTGCACAACATCATGACTGAAAGCTATTAAGATCGGATTGCAACCTGGATTGAGATAAACCATCCTTGTACTGGACACACAGCTTAACATCATCCGCATACATAAGTACTCGAAAGTATGTTAATACCGAAGGCAGGTCATTAAAAAAGAATGTACAGAGTAAGGGGCCTAGATGGCTGTCCTGTGGTACGCCCGAAGTAACCATAACTGGTAAGGACAGGGAGATTTTGAAGAAGACACTTTGGGATCTGGAACAAAGGTAGCTAGAAATCCATCTCAGAGATTTGGTGGAAACCCAAAAGGTCAAGTTTTTGTGCTAGGAGAGAGTGGTTTACAGAAATCTGTGTAAATGACATCCGTCTGTAGATTACTTTGGAAGCCTTTAATGATGAAGGAGGTGAACTCGAATAAATTTGTGGTTGTTGATCTCCGCCTTATAAATCCATGCTGAGCAGGAGATATAAGTGATCTGCAAAGATGCTGCAGGTGCCGAGTTAAAATTTTCTCAAACACTTTAGGAATGGCGGATAACTTAGATATACCTCTGTAGGCTGAATAGTTTGAGCAACGGTCCACACAGAGACTCGGCGCAGTACCTCAGTACACAGCCGGGAACTCCGTCAGGACCCGATGAAAACATCAGCTTTACTGTTCGGAGATCATGAAGCAGTGAGCTTTCATTTAGCAAGGGACTGAAAATGCCGTTCGACCTCGGTAAACCGTATGGGTACGGCTGACCGGAGTAGCATTCCTGAGAATAGGTTGTTTGGAAAAATTGGGCAAAAAGATCGTCAATTGCCTGATCATTATTTGCCGACGTGTTAAGGAACGATAGCGAGGATGGATGTGCGGACGTATTACGCTTACTGTTTACGAAGCTGTAAAACTGCTTAGGGTCCTTAGAAAAATGTATCCTGCATCGAGATAAGTAGTTCTTATAGCACTGGGAATTGAGAACTGAAAAATTTGACCGAGCCATTACATAGCGAAAGAGAGAAGAAGGAGAGCCAACTTCTTGACATTTTTTGTGAAGTCTTGATTTCAAGTTTTTTAGACTGGATAACTCTTAGGTAAGCCAAGGTAAACCAAGTTAGTTATATTGAGATTATTACTAGTTCTTAAGGCGAAAATATTTATATAGATGTATCGAGACTTAGAGTAATAGAAAATCAGATTATATATGTATATGCATTATATGGCATGATAATAACATTATAATTTCAGAATGATAATCGAGTTTACACATAGCTAGCGAAAAATGAGTAGTCATATTAATCGTTATGGGGTTTTCTTGGTCTAATTTCTTTCTTTAAAGTAATGATATTCAGTTATCGATCTCCCGACGGCGGAAGCTGAAATCGAGAATTTTATTTGGGTAACACGTGTGTGATAAAGTTGATCTGACAACTCAGCTAGCTGGAACTATGACTCGTTCAGGGCACTTTCAACAGCATTAACGGCTACGCCCGCACTCATACGGGTTTTCTCTTATAACTTACCCCCGAAATCTTAAATTTCCGGACAGGCGGTTACTACGATACCGGAGAAATCGTTAGCACTTGGTTTCCAATACGGATGGCACAATTTAAGCTGTATTTTTCTTGGATTTTTCTTTACTTTGTCCGCGAGTACTATGTCGAACATCTGTCGAGTTCGAGATCGCAGCGGAACTTTTTTATAATCTACCATGGCCCTGTCAGCTGGGATCCAAGCAAACCTGCGTGGCCGTAACTCTACGCAATATACCTTGGTTCGGTCAGAACAACTCTTCAACAGCTTGTTACAGTTTAAACCCTACACGAGCTTCGCAACATTATTCTGTCGCCTCAGGCCCCGTTAAAAACCCCCCCATAAAATCAGGTTAGGGAATCCAATATTCCCTAGACTGATCCCGCATGAAGCGACCTTTATTGTCGTATGTCCTTTGTGTGATAGTTTCCTAAGAACCGTCTCAATAAGTCTTCTAGTGCGTAATATGAACTCCCTATCTTCTTTCGAACTCTAGACTTTATAACTTCGTTCATAAAACATGAACAGGAACCGACATAGGCCAACCAATAAACAATACAGTCCACTTGAAGGAAGCCACTTGAGAAAAAGGACACATAGAGTTCGACCATAAAATCATATACATTCGTCACGTCGAACCCAAATCTATTAACACATGTGGTTTGCATTTAGTAGGTGTCATTAGAAGGGATGAGCGTGGGAGCAAGTGCCGCAAATCCCTCCTTTTCTTAGTGTTGGTCTTAGTTTTAATTACCTTATATTTTCCTATATATAGTGCATAGGTTTTGAAAATAAAACAGTTCGAATTTACAACTCAACTCAACAACATCAACATTTGGTCCTTCGAGCCGGATCCATCATTGATCTGGAGAAAAGAAGCAGCATCAACATTTGATCCATCGAGCCTCTGTATTTCCCCCACCCGTGGTAAGAAATTCAGAAGTATCAGCGCCAGTAAAAGCATAAACCCTTGTCTTCGATAGTAAGGTCGCAAACTAAAAAACACCAAGCCTCTGTTCTCCCCCACCAGTGGTAAACGACAGAATAGCGTAAACCCTTGAATTTTATAACAAGGTGCTTGTGGAAATAAAAACAGAATAGCGTAATCCCTTGGGTTTCAATACCAAGGTCACTATCAATAATTAAAAAAGACGACAATAAGTTACTGATCTCCCCCACCAATGGTAAGAGACACAGTAAATAAAGTCGCAAAAAGGATACTGATCTCCTCCACCAGCGTTAAGAGACACAGTAGATAAAATCCAAAAAAGGATACTGATCTCCCCTATCAGTGGTAAGAGACACAGTAAATAAAATCACAAAAAGGACACTGATTTCCACCACCAGTGGTAAGAGACACAGTAAATAAAGTCGCAAAAAGGACACTGATCTCCACCATCAGTGGTAAGAGACACAGTAAATAAAAACCGCAAAAATAATATAAAAGACGACACTAAAATTCTGATCTCTCCCACCAGTGGTAAAATACACAGTAAATAAAGTCGCAAAAAGGATACTGATCTCCTCCACCAGCGTTAAGAGACACAGTAGATAAAATCCAAAAAAGGATACTGATCTCCCCTATCAGTGGTAAGAGACACAGCAAATAAAGTCACAAAAAGGACACTGATCTCCACCACTAGTGGTAAGAGACACAGTAAATAAAGTCGCAAAAAGGACACTGATCTCCACCATCAGTGGTAAGAGACACAGTAAATAAAAACCGCAAAAATAATATAAAAGACGACACTAAAATTCTGATCTCTCCCACCAGTGGTAAGATACACAGTAAATAAAGTCGCAAAAAGGATACATTATTATAAGACTTCGTTTTATTACAGCCTAATAAAGTGTGCCAAGGCATAGGAATTTTTCGCGTAGGTTGGCCGGGAAACTCGCCTCTCCTGACCAGATCAGAAGCCTGAGAGCAAAAAAAAAACTCATTTCAGCTTTAGAAATCGTGTGGTATGATACTTTGAATGAAGAAACCCTTAAGACCCTGGTTGATTCCATGCCGTCAATAATAATGGCGGTTACTCAGACCAGAGAGGGGCAAAAACATACAAATTTATTATTTTAAGATCTACTATCCATTCCTTTTTCAAAAAAAATTGTATACAAAATACAAAATACAAATCGACTTACATTTAAAAAAATGTATTTAAAAACTCATCAGAATTTGAATATTTCTTCTTTTTTTTTAAATGGTCCAAAATAAAGGATATGTTACTTCCAGATGTATAGTTTATAGTTGTAACCTTTTATTTTGATTCAATTTAATTAATATGAACTAAAATAATAATATCCCTTGAAGTTTACCCGAACGATTTCATAATTTCAGGATTTTTTGAAGTAGTGCGGTTTCTCTAACCGCTAGTGTATGCGCACAACTTAAACAAGTAGACGCATGCACTAGTATGTATCAGCATTTCAAACATATAGAAGAGGACTTGCAAGCTGAAAACATATTATTAGCAAGGACACAGAAGCAAAGAGCACCGTTGGACATCGTTGGAAACATCGCAAGCTGTTTGTTTGGCGTATTAGACTCAACATATGCCCGCGAAATGTCAGAAACCATAACAAATGTTAAGGATAATGAGGATCACTTATTAACGTTGCTCAAAAATCAAACATCATTGATTGACTCAACGATCAATGTGATAAAAAGGGATGAAATTTCGAATTCGAAGCGAATAAGCCGCATTGAGGAATTTATCACTGAGTCAAAAGGAAGGGCTGATCATTTCATCGCATTTCAATGGTACATAACATTATCTACTCAGTTAACGTTATTATCAGCCAATCTTCAACGAATGCAAGCCGAAATCATCAACGTATTAACAGAAATCCGACACAACACGACAAGCCCCATGTTAATTTATCCGCAACAACTAAAGGAACAACTTGAACAAATACGAGATCATTTAAGACCAGGAAAAACACTGCCAGTAACTCCCGACAATATGCTCATGGTGTACCAGATGATGAACGCTGAAGGCACCATAACAGATGATCATGCAATTATCAAAGTTAAATTTCCATTAGTCTCAGCATACGAGCTGGAAATATACAAACTAACACCCATCCCGCTCCCAACTAAAAATGGGATAAGCATGTTTGAATTCAAGACACCATACATTGCAATAAACAGTCACCGAGATGAATTTGTTGATCTCTCAGAGACTGAGTTCAAAAACTGCCATCAAAGAGTATGTAATTTATATGGTTAAGTATGCATGGTCCAAGGTAATCTACAGACGGATATCATTTACACAGATTTCGGTAAAGCATTCGACTCCGTAAACCATTCTCTCCTAGCACAAAAACTTGACCTTTTAGGGTTTCCCCCTAATCTCTTGAGATGGATTTCTAGCTAGGTTGCAATCCGATCTTAATAGCTTTCAGTCATGGTGTTGTGCAAATCGGTTATACCTTAATGCTTCGAAATGTAAAGTAATGACATTTCATTGCTCCAGCGCCTTTCTGGCTCATTACACACTAGGCGGGGGTTCTCGAGAGAGAATTACCCTAGTTGATGATCTTGGTGTTTTTTTAATTTTCGCTCTACGCGGCCTCAACTGGGATGCAAGTGTTAGATTGCCGTCTTACCCTAATAGATTGCTTTTAATAAACCTTCCATCCTTAACTAACCGTAGAAAGATGCTTGGTCTGATTTTTGTGCACAACTTGAACAATGGTAACGCAGATAGCCCTGACTTGTTGAGCCGCATAAACTTCACTATTCCTATTCGAAACACTAGAAACTATATACCGTTGTTCCTTCCGATTTGTAGATCGAATTATTCCTTGCATGAATCTTTTAAAGTTTTGTGCTCGGATTATAATTCCCTCTACCATATTATATCGGCAACTAATTCCCTTCCTCTTCTTAAATCACTATTATTCACATACCTTTCTCGTAGTTAGAAATTGTAAGTTGAGTACGATAGCTTTAAGGCATGCTTTATTCCCTTAGGAAAATTAGTTTTAATTTTCCTCGAATATTAGTCTAACATATATCTTTCCTGCACGATCGCGATCGGGTCGGTTAACGAGTTGCGCGTTATGCGGCAGCGCCCTGGGTCGGTTGGGTGGGAAAAGGGCCTCGTTTCGTCCTGGGAGTTGCGCGTTATGGGGCAGCGCCCCTGGGTCGGTTGGGTGGGAAAAGGGCCTCGTTTCGTCCTGGGATTCGCGCGTAACAGCATTCGGCTGGTGTCCCATGGGCCACTTGATGGTGCAGTCATTGCACGTCAACGTTCAAACAAAGAATCAATGGATTTTTGCCACAAAGTCATCTTTGAAGCTATCAGCAGTATGTACAGATGGAATTTCGGATATTAAGTTACAATACTCAGGAATATTGAGCGCCAAACCGGGACGCATTATTCGGAATTCGTAAATAACCGTAACAAGTGAGAGCACCCTGGAAATCACTCAGCATTCATCATACGCTCGCTTTGGAGAAAGTGACCTCAACGAAACATCAACAGAACATCCTACAAATACAGTTACAAAGAACGATGAAAGACTAAACTACAATGAGCTGTATCAAATGGAAACGAAGCTGCTACCACCAAATAGTTTTAAGTTACCCCACAACTTGGAAACCATCGATCATCATCATGTTGCCATATACATTGCATTACTCTTTATAATGGTTATTGTAATAATTAAGCTGGTAAAAAGGTGGTACAAGCCCGAGTCCACACATCAGCAAAGGCATACACCCAGCGCGTTGGCAAATAAAGACAACACACCAAGGCACCCGTTCACAATCAATGTTGATGATGGTTGAACCTATTATGTTCAATGACCAGGAGGATGAACGATTTCAAGTAAAGTAAAAAATCAAATGAGTAGACCTAGGTAAAGCCATAAATGGTTAAGAATTTCCAGCCGCCTAAATAAATAAACGACAATAAAATCAAAAATGACCCAAATAAACATGCAATATGCAACACTTACCTAAATAAATACGCAACGGGCAGCGAGATGTATTTATATCCATATAATCTTAATCTATTTATGGCTCTATCTGGATGACCTGCATTTGGGTCAAATTTCACACCATTTGTAAGATAACCCCTTTGACCGTCATAAACCCATATGCTGTTAGATTTGTAGTAATTGTTTAGTCATAAATAAATATATCAATATTGTACCTAGAGGTCTAAGTAAGCAATCGTGACCTATCAAAACTGTATATAAACTCTGCATATTTTCTAATAAAATCAGTACGAAAGAAAACTTAACGTATTCACATCTCGTGACCTATCAAAACTGTATATAAACTGTGCATATTTTCTAATAAAATCAGTACGAAAGAAAACTTAACGTATTCACATCTCCGAAGCCCAATTTGTTTCAAGTACCGATCATGGCGACCTTTTTATTACTGGTACATGAACCGGTGGCATACGCATTTAAATTTCAGCATACAATTGTCATATTGACAATTACTAGAAGGAACTGAATCTACATCAACAGATTCAGTTTTATTCGTTAACGTCCTTTTCCGTAAAGCCATTTACCTTCCGGCAGTCCAGACAGATACTGACTTTGCCAGGTTTAGTGACCATCACGATTGGAGACGACCACGGACTTTCAGACACTTCGATGATGCCTAACCGCAACATTCGATCGATATCGGAGTATATGGCCTTTTCCACAGCTGGTTAAACAGGGAAATGCCTTTATTTGACAGGTTTGGCATTACCAGTGTCGATGACATGGGTAACCAGATTAGTTCTTCCCAAGCCATCCAGCGCGAACGAAGGGAAGCAATCGATGACCTTGGACAACCGATCTCTTTGCACCTGGGTCAACAGATGCTAAAAGAGACTGAAATTATTTTACTTTACAAGACGCAATTCGTGGAGGAACGCCAGGCTGGGTCTCTCCCGGTGTGCCGTTAGGCTGACTTGGGACATTGCAGAGACGACTGGACTTTTTTGTAGAATGCCATGGTGATTGGTGAACTGGCTTCCGTTCATTAAAATTTTATCTGTGTATGTGGTAAGATAAGTTCCAGAAATTAGTTGTTTATCCCCATTAGGGGATACGACGGCCACTGTTGCGTCATTAATGACGATCAAGCCTTCGTCGATCTCCATGATGGGATCTAGGTGTCCAGCGTGTGTGCTGCATATAGCGGCGGCTCCTGATACCAGTTGTTGTGCGCTGGACCCCGATGCTAGTTTCCTGCAGAATGTTGTACTGGCTGCGTCTCTGCAATCTCCCACGGCGAAAGTGTGCTCGCCCCAATCAGCGACCGTATTCTTGTCCTCGAGGTCCAAAACTACTTTATTATGCTGCACTGGGTGAACTTTTTTTTTTTATATGTTTTTTAGAGAATTGGGAACTTGATTAAGAAATGCAAGACATCTTTATTCTGAAAGGCCCTGATACTGAAAACTCCTAAAATGTTGACTACGCTAACATTTGTGAGATGTTCATTCATAACTTCTTTGAAATCAATGTCATTTAGTATGGTTGGGCTGATAAGGTCTATTTTAGATAAGGTCATTGTGAATAGCAAATTTTCTAATTCTGAAATCATTATTCTGTTTTGTGCTAGTATTGTCTCGTACAAGTGTTCAGTTTCCGTGTTGTCTACCTTGTGTTCATTGCGTTACTAATTTCGTTGAGTCTTTCTTGCATCTTCGTATTTATTTCTATTTGTCTGTTTTCTGCTTATGGACCACCCTCGCCTTAATGAGAACCGTCGGCCCGAGGTCTGCTTCTATTATTTCATCAGAACATAGTGGCGTACGCTTATTCCCTAGGCGCTTGTTTTGCTTAAGCCAGACTTTTTAACCAGCTTGATAGCTCTAGAATTTTCTGGTTTTGTTTACTTGCTCCAGAGTTTTCTCCTGAGCCTCTTAATTTCTTTCACTTATATGCTTCTCAAGTTCGTCAGAAGCTGAATTATCTCAATCGGGTTTTTTTCGTCCCTGAGGGGATTGCCCTATTATACTGTATTGTCGCCATAAATATCCGATCTACCGTATTAATGAGCTGTTTGTCTATCTTTATGCAGCGTGCTATCTCAGCAAGGGTGCTATGAAATCTTTCGACTTGTCCATTAGAGAGGAGTGGTGTGGAGAGGGGGTGAATTTGCGATATGGATGTCAAAAATGTTTAATAATATGGACTTAATGGTTTCGAAATTTAACGATTTCTCCTTATCAAAAAAAATTGTTTTTATCTTAGGGAAAAAATTAACCAACTGCAATATTGAGGGTTTCATATCTACTATTGCTCTAGATTATATCGGCGCCATATTATATGGCGAGTTTTGAAAATTTATCAATACAATTAAGGAAGATCTTTCTATCTGTTCATACGTCGATATGAAGTATTTCTCCAGCATAGGACGGAGCAGGTGTCTGGCCGAGTGCCTGTTTTATTGGATGTCGGTTGTATTTAGCCATTGAACAGATTCTGCAGCTCACTGTAACTTCTGTAGCCACCCGTGTCACTGTTAGGAAAAAATAGTCCTTGAGGACTTGTTTAACATTTTCTTGAGCTGACCGATGAGCTCGGTTATGCTCTGTGATCATTATATCCCTTTGTTCGGAGAAATCTGTAATGTCCGTAACCAAGGACTTACAGTGTTTAAATGTAGTTGAAGGGAATGCTTCTACCAATTTATGTTGGATGAATGTTAGTATTGGTAGTTCGCAATGGCTTGCGTTTGAAGTAACGAGTCCCGACTGGAGAATTTTACGATATGTCTAGTTTTTTCTTCAAAGAATATACATTTTTTTTTTGCTCTACCTCGTCAATAATGATTTGGTTTCGGAAGCAATTGACCGGCTTATCTGTAGTCTCTATTGCATAGGTGAGAGACTCTTCGCTACGGCCTGTTGCTACGTCTGAGTCCGTATTGTCTTCCAACGCGTTAACACGCTGGCGTGACAAAGCGTCGGCCACGAAGTTCTCTTTCCCTGGTTTGTAGATTATTTTTGCACCATGCTCGTCGATTAACGATTTCCAGCGTTTTATCTTAGCGTTGGGATTTTTGTCGGACACATAGAACGTTAAATATAATGATTATATTCTTAACGTCATGAAAGTAATTTCTAAGTTTTTTAAGGGACCATAAAATGGCGAGAAATTCTCGTTCGTTTGTTGCGAAATTCATCTCATTAACATGTAATGTACGAAAAATCATTTTAATGAGTCGGCTGTTCTGAGACAGTACGGCTCCTAGACCGTAACCAGAAGCGTCTGTGGTAAGGTAGAAAGGTTTTTTAAAATCGTAGTACGTTAGTAAAACGTCCTCGGAAAACAATATATTTTTCAGTTTCGAAAATATTTGTATCTGGTTTTGGGACAATTTTATTCTCACTTTTCGTGAGTGGTTTTTATTAATTTTTCCATTTTCACCCTTATGTGCGTCCGTAAGGGGCTTGTCGATCTTGGTGTAATATTTAATGAAGCATCGATAATAGCTTGGAAGGCCTGGAAATGATCCAAGGTCGAAAAGTGTAGCCGGCGTTGGGAAATTTAATATTGCTTCTTAGGTGATGTTGTTATCCCGCCTCTGGACTGCCTTTTCCCTGTCCTTCTCTGCCAGCTGGATCTGATGAAAGCCTGATTTCAGGTTCAATAATGGGAAATATTGGGCCTTACCCATTGTTCGGAGCAGCAGCCGTCATTAGCTCTTAAGAGCGCGCTCTCGGTGCCTGTGCACACACACGCTCATAGTCCGTGTATGTACTGCTTAAATTGCAGTGCGTCGCGGAACCCACCCCCACTTTGTCAAATTCGTCGTCGACGCAGCATTGATACGCGATGCCGTCCAACACACCTAGTCATAACGGTTCTTTTTTTCGTTCTTTTACATACAAATTGTACATAGTTTCCAAACACCTCCAACTCACGGGCACGCCCTCTAACATCGTCGATCAACAAAACAAAAAAAACTTGAAACTAAAATCGGAGAAACTTTATTTTGTAAATGTGGAGTCAGAGCGGCCGAAAAAGCTCGTAGCTTCCAACATTTTGGTGACCCCGACGTGATCCCCGTGACCTTTCAGTGGAAAAAGTATTCAAAACATTGAGTTAAATCTGTGTCAAGGATTTTACCCAACATTCGTCGAAAAAGTAGCGAACCGAAAGTTGTTGTGGCCGACCGTGGCAGTTTCTAGCGGGCCGCTATTCGCTTTTGTGTTCGCTTTCGCCATCTGCTTCAGCCTGCGCAACGCACTGTCGAGACCGGCTGCATAGAGTTCTAAGTGAAATCCGTTAGCTTTCGTCGTCTCCTCTTTCGTCGTTTGCTTCAGCCAGCGCTCGTTAGCGGCTGAATACCTAGAACTCTCTTTCGAACTCGAATTCGAAATCGTTCTCTTGTGCATAACTTTTTGTTTTTTGTCGTTGCTTAGCAGTATCGGTCGTCGTTTTTGCCTTCTGTGCCGGTGCACTTCATATACAGACATATACACACACATACATTGTTTCTCCTTTGCTTTCGTCGCTTCGTTTCGTTGCTTGCCTGTGCAAATGTTTCGCATATAAATTGCCTCAAAAGAGAACATAAAAACGTTTGAGCTCTTCAAACATATTAACTGTGATCGACTAACACACTCCGCGTCAACTGACTATTGCCAAAACCATGGGCAAGAAGAAAAATAGCAGAAGAATTGGATCGTTTGCTATGGGCAATGATAGTGATTCTGTGGCCGTTGGCGCTGCTCCACCTGCCGAAAGGGTTTTTGTGAACGCAGTTAGCAACCAATCATCTGCATCTCGGATTTCCTTCATGAGGCTGAAGGTTCGAGTCATTTTTGATCGTCTAGAAGTCATACGCACAGAGATGGATAGTTCAAGGCTGCGCCAAATGGATGAGTATGACCTGCAAGCACTGTTGGAATCGCTGACGGAGCTGAAATCTAATTTTGTGGCGGCACACACCAACTTGGAGAAAGTGGATTTTGAATCTATTTTGTCCAATGAAATACCTGGAAAATTCGACTCTTCCATACTCTCGTTGAGGACTGTTCTGCAGCGTGAGTAAGGGAGGCGTTCTCAGCCCTCGCATTGCTCCACGTCTCGAGTGAATCCAAATGATTCTTAATTCTTCATGTACATGGCCAATCGATCGCGCATGCCACAACTGCAGCTACCCAAATTCAGTGGAGAGTACACGGAGTGGACAAGCTTCTACTCCATGTTCACAGCGGTCATTGATAGTGAAGCAGAGCTGACTTCTATCGAGAAGCTACAGCATTTGCGGTCCTGTTTGAGCGGAGTGGCATTGCTTGCCATCAGTTCGTTGGAGATGATCGAGGCTAACTATAACAAGGCGTTAGAAATTCTAAAAAACCGATTTCATAAAAAGCGTCTTATTCTACAGGCACACATCAAAGAGATATTTGGGCTGACGCGTATTGACTCATCACCTTCCAAGTTGAGGACGTTCGTGGACATCGTCACCTCACATCTTCACGCGTTAGAATCGCTGGGAACTAAGGAGGAGATTGCAGATGCTATAATCGTCTATGCAGTCTGACGTAACTTGGACAAGTCGACTCAAGCCAAATGGGAAGAATTTTCATCGGATCACCGTCTTCCATTCTGGGAGAAACTTTCTGCCTTTCTGGAACATAGATTTCGTACCCTTGAAGGCATTCATCATTCCATGCAAGGGCAAGATGGTAATCTTGGCAAGTCTGAAAAAACCGTGAGTACGAAACATAGAACGGCTTTCGTAGCATCGAGCGCTCTCATTCCGGTCTCTTGTATGTTGTGCGAGGGCACGAACCACACGATTGCAAATTGTGAACGTTTTAAAGGTTTATCGCCGGATGAGCGCCACAAGGAATCAAAGAGGCTAGGTTTATGCGGCAATTACCTACGAAACGGCCATCGCGTGAAGGATTGCAAATCCGGTCCCTGCCGTACTTGCCGATTGATGCACCACTCACTTTTGCATTTCGTTCGTCGATCAGAAACAGCCCAATCTGCTTCTCCCAGTGAAGCCTCACAAGCCCAACAAAGTCAGACCGCCATGATCGCATTCTCGCCCTTCTTGCCGCAAGCCCTCATATCCCAAAGTCCGTCTGATGCTGTGCTATTAGCCACTGTCGTCGTTCTCGTCAAAAACAGCACTGGAGTTCTTGTGCCTTGTCGCGCACTTTTGGATTCTGGATCTCAATTGCATTTCGTAACCAGTCGTCTAGCTAATCAGCTACCACTTCGTAAAACCAAATCGCTCCCCGCAGTCTCTGGCATAGGCGATGCTAGCTTCTCAACTGAAGGTATATCGGTGGATCTCGTTCTGAAGTCTGGGGTTTCAGAGTTCACCACTAGCATCACTGCCGTCGTTGCCCAGAAGATTACCGATCATCAAACTCGCGCGTCGATTAGCACAGCTAATTGGCGTATACCGTCGCATATCCGGCTTGCTGACCCTTCGTTCCACCAGCCGCAGCGGATTGATCTGCTCATCGGAGCTGGACTTTTCTTCGAGCTGCTGTGCGTGGGACAAATTCAGCTGGCGCCTGGATTACCTTTGCTGCAGAAAACACATTTCGGATGGATTCTGTCTGGTGGTGGGCACTCGGCCCCCACTCTCTCGTTTATCGCAACCCAGTCTTCGGATGACACCAATCACAGCACTCGGCTCGATGACTTGGTTCGTCAATTTTGGGAAGTGGAGCACATCTTTGAGCCAATCGCTAGGGCCAAAAAGGAGGAACTTCACTGCGAGGAACATTTCGTCAACAATCACACTCGTTTGCCCTCAGGGGAATATTCAGTCCGCTTGCCTATGAAGCGAAGTTTGGAGTCCTTGGGCGATTCCTACTTCCAAGCAAAGCGGCGTTTAGATCCAGCTCTTCATGCACAATATTACCCAACGAAGATAGGCACAAATGCAAATATTTCTCGCCACATCATTGTGTCATCAAAGAGGACAGCTCCACCACAAAGCTGAGGGTCGTATTCGACGGCTCTGCAGCCACCACATCTGGTCTTTCGCTAAATGATCTGCTTATGTCAGGTCCCACCATTCAAGCCACCACTCATACGTTTTTTGCACAATGCTTGAAATGTGCATTTTGAAAAACAAAAACCCAAAAGGATGTAAACAATTTTGATGATTCCATTGTTGAAGAGGAAAACTAGGAATATGGTATTTCCCCATTGCATGCAAGAATAAGATGTATGGAGTTCATTTTCAAACTTGTATATACCATTCCGCGAGAGGGAGAATCTTTTAACAAGAGCAGGACAGCCAAGGAAAGAAAAAACAATTTGAAACAAATTATTCGAGAAAAATTCGTGGATAAACTATCACTGAAGGTGGACTGCCCAAAACAAGGATATGGAGACACAAACGATGGAAACTCATCACGGATATTCTTTGAAAAAGTTGAAATTACTGCAGAAATAACTGGTGTGGATATTGACATAATCAAGAGATTGGGTGTCATTTTGAATGTTATAAACTGCAAGGAAAAAATTAACACCTACAAATTATGTGAATATGCCTCGAAGACTGCAGAGCTGTTGCAGAAAAAATATCCTGAAAAGAAGCATTGTGACATATGGTCAAATTTTAATTGAATATCAGAGCTTACTAATTGGGGAGATGTCAGAGGAAGCACAGGAAGCGAAGGTACAGGTACATGAATACGTGCAGGATATCACGTAAACCCAAAACAGGGATCCTTTCAACATGTTAGAAGCCTCTTCAGATCCATATATTTCATCCATTAGACATGTGAGATCTCAAAAAAAATCGGAAAATAGTTATTCTAGATATTCCTCCCTTTAAATTGGAAGTGCTGGCATATTTTACAGAAAACAATAAAACCAAATTCCAGAATACAATTTTTTTTGTTGTAAAATACAATCGTAAAAT
This sequence comes from Drosophila helvetica, assembly GCA_963969585.1. Taxonomy (NCBI): domain Eukaryota; kingdom Metazoa; phylum Arthropoda; class Insecta; order Diptera; family Drosophilidae; genus Drosophila; species Drosophila helvetica. Next base: position 32,753,737 of record OZ018402.1, on the reverse strand, counting down.
TTACCAATAAAAGTACTTTATCGATCCAAAAAAAGTTTAATTCACAAATTAATCACATTACATAGGAAAATATGCACCGGCAACAAATTTCAACTTTGGCTCTTTTTAGGTAAGCTTCTGAACAATGTAGCGCCATGTAATCTTGCATACTACATTTTGGAAGATTTATCTTTCAAATGCAGTTTTTTTCATGAAAATATCTTCATTCGTCCAGAAGGTTTTAATTTAGCAAGCTGAAATGGCAGAATGTCCCACTGTGCGACGTTCTGTCAAGACAGCCGTTGGAGGAACATGGTAGTTTTACCATGCTTTCATCAAATAACTTACAAGCCCTTAAACAAGTACCGACAGCGCTGCCCAGCGTAAAACCTGTGCCAAGACCAGAAACAGCTCCGCCCAAACTTGGAGTGGAAGGGATATGAAAAACGAAACAGACTGAGTGAGTAGAGTGCGAGAGTAATGGGAAAACTCGAAGGGGTACATAAAAAAATAAATAAGAGAAGAACACATTTAAAGTTGCTATTATACTCTAGTGAACCGCCACCCGCGTGGGCAACAGACCAAAAACTGCAAATCAAGCAATAAAAGTACAGCTCCCAACTCCGCATTTCACTCAACTCTGATAAAAAGTTTAAACAATAAATAATTCCTCCACCACCCAAGGCGACACCAAAATTTAGGAAAAGCTGCCCCAAAGACTGCGAAGGACCGTTGAATACACCGCACTGTGAATACACGTGCCAACAAAAGAAGCAACAATTGCGAAAGGCATAGGACCGCCTTTTGCGCCAACCATGAAATACAGTGCGGTATAATGTCCTTTAAAAAATACACGAAAAATACACAAAAAATACCCAAAATAGGCTCTATATACATAATATTAAGAAAGGAAAAATAATGAATATGTATATATGTCTTATGAAACGTGCAACAGAATCAGTGTTGGCGGACGTGGTTCGTGGTGCTGGCGGGCACGCTATTTTTCAGGCTCGGACTCGTCGGCTTTGGGGGTGGTGGTCTTGCCCACACAGATCGATTCCGCTCCGTTGCTATCGATTACTATTAATATTTCGAGAAGTTAGCGTGCTGTGACAAAAGAAATTCTACAGCCGGTAGAAAGAAAATCGAAAGGAGAAAGCAAAAGAAACAGTCGGAGAAGAAAAGAAGAAAAGGGTTGAGGGGGGGAAAGATCGACATCCACAGATGTTGCGTGGCTAGAGGTACCCTACCGTACCATTGAGCACGTCCTTGAACCTAGCGGATTCAAGTGCTCCCTGCTCTCTGCAGTCACAAGAACGGCAGCATTGGTCCTGACTTTTCGTCTTCTCGACGACTACCATCATTTCAGAAGGGATAGAACAATATATCGGTTTCATTATACTATATTAATATTCAAGTGAAATTTCAGCCGGGTGTTTCTAACTTTCATTGCTAAATTCCATTAAAAAAAATTCTATAAGTAATGAGGTTATACAATATTTGGACTTTGATATGCAATGAATGCACCATCAAGTGGCCCATGGGACACCAGCCGAATGCTGTTACGCGCGAATCCCAGGCCGGAACGCAGCCCTCCTCCCACCCAACCGACCGAGGGGTGCTGCCACATGACGCACGACTCGTTAACCGAACCGATCGCGATCATGCAGGAAAGATAGACTTTAGACTAATATTCCAGGAAAATTAGAACTGATCTTACTAAAGAAACTAAGAATGCATTCAAACTATCGTGAACTTCGAATTTCTGATAACGAGAAAGGTATGTGAGTAATAGTGATTTAAGACGAGGAAGGAAATTAGTTGTAGATATGATATGATAGAGACAATTATAATCCGAGCATAAAACTCTAAAAGGTTCATGCAAGGAATAATTCGATCTACGAATCTGAAGGAACAACGGTATAGGGTTTCTAGTGTTTCTAACAGGAATAGTGAAGTTTATGCGGCTCAACAAGTCAGGGCTGACTGCGTCACCCTTGATCAAGTTGTGCACAAAAATCACACCAAGCATTTTTCTACGGTTAACTAAGGATGGAAGGTTTATTAAAAGCAATCTATTGGAGTAGGACGGCAGTCTCACACTTGCATCCCAGTTGAGGCCGCGTAGAGAGAGCTGGTGTACTTTGTACTTAGGGCACCATACACAAGATCCATTTCCTAAAATCGAACGAAAAAGCTATATATAGAGATTTTTTGTTATATAGGGGTCGCCAAATACCTTTGTCCACCTCTTTATGGCCTTATTTACCATGGTAGAAATGTGTTCAGAAAACTTCAAATTGGGATCTAAAAGAACACCAAGATCATCAACTAGGGTAATTCTCTCAAGAGAACCCCCGCCTAGGTTGTAAGGAGCCAGAAAGGCGCTGGAGCGATGAAATGTCATTACTTTACATTTCGAAGCATTAAGGTATTGCAAATTTGCACAACATCATGACTGAAAGCTATTAAGATCGGATTGCAACCTGGATTGAGATAAACCATCCTTGTACTGGACACACAGCTTAACATCATCCGCATACATAAGTACTCGAAAGTATGTTAATACCGAAGGCAGGTCATTAAAAAAGAATGTACAGAGTAAGGGGCCTAGATGGCTGTCCTGTGGTACGCCCGAAGTAACCATAACTGGTAAGGACAGGGAGTTTTGGAAGAAGACACTTTGGGACCTGGAACAAAGGTAGCTAGAAATCCATCTCAGAGATTGGGTGGAAACCCAAAAGGTCAAGTTTTTGTGCTAGGAGAGAGTGGTTTACAGAAATCTGTGTAAATGACATCCGTCTGTAGATTACTTTGGAAGCCTTTAATGATGAAGGAGGTGAACTCGAATAAATTTGTGGTTGTTGATCTCCGCCTTATAAATCCATGCTGAGCAGGAGATATAAGTGATCTGCAAAGATGCTGCAGGTGCCGAGTTAAAATTTTCTCAAACACTTTAGGAATGGCGGATAACTTAAATATACCTCTGTAGGCTGAATAGTTTGAGCAACGGTCCACACAGAGACTCGGCGCAGTACCTCAGTACACAGCCGGGAACTCCGTCAGGACCCGATGAAAACATCAGCTTTACTGTTCGGAGATCATGAAGCAGTGAGCTTTCATTTAGCAAGGGACTGAAAATGCCGTTCGACCTCGGTAAACCGTATGGGTACGGCTGACCGGAGTAGCATTCATGAGCATAGGTTGTTTGGAAAAATTGGGCAAAAAGATCGGCAATTGCCTGATCATTATTTGCCGACGTGTTAAGGAACGATAGCGAGGATGGATGTGCGGACGTATTACGCTTACTGTTTACGAAGCTGTAAAACTGCTTAGGGTCCTTAGAAAAATGTATCCTGCATCGAGATAAGTAGTTCTTATAGCACTGGGAATTGAGAACTGAAAAATTTGACCGAGCCATTACATAGCGAAAGAGAGAAGAAGGAGAGCCAACTTCTTGACATTTTTTGTGAAGTCTTGATTTCAAGTTTTTTAGACTGGATAACTCTTAGGTAAGCCAAGGTAAACCAAGTTAGTTATATTGAGATTATTACTAGTTCTTAAGGCGAAAATATTTATATAGATGTATCGAGACTTAGAGTAATAGAAAATCAGATTATATATGTATAGGCATTATATGGCATGATAATAACATTATAATTTCAGAATGATAATCGAGTTTACACATAGCTAGCGAAAAATGAGTAGTCATATTAATCGTTATGGGGTTTTCTTGGTCTAATTTCTTTCTTTAAAGTAATGATATTCAGTTATCGATCTCCCGACGGCGGAAGCTGAAATCGAGAATTTTATTTGGGTAACACGTGTGTGATAAAGTTGATCTGACCACTCAGCTAGCTGGAACTATGACTCGTTCAGGGCACTTTCAACAGCATTAACGGCTACGCCCGCACTCATACGGGTTTTCTCTTATAACTTACCCCCGAAATCTTATATTTCTGGACAGGCGGTTACTACGATACCGGAGAAATCGTTAGCACTTGGTTTCCAATACGGATGGCACAATTTAAGCTGTATTTTTCTTGGATTTTTCTTTACTTTGTCCGCGAGTACTATGTCGAACATCTGTCGAGTTCGAGATCGCAGCGGAACTTTTTTATAATCTACCATGGCCCTGTCAGCTGGGATCCAAGCAAACCTGCGTGGCCGTAACTCTACGCAATATACCTTGGTTCGGTCAGAACAACTCTTCAACAGCTTGTTACAGTTTAAACCCTACACGAGCTTCGCAACATTATTCTGTCGCCTCAGGCCCCGTTAAAAATCCCCCCACAAAATCAGGTTAGGGAATCCAATATTCCCTAGACTGATCCCGCATGAAGCGACCTTTATTGTCGTATGTCCTTCGTGTGATAGTTTCCTAAGAACCGTCTCTATAAGTCTTCTAGTGCGTAATATGAACTCCCTATCTTCTTTCGAACTCTAGACTCTATAACTTCGTTCATAAAACATGAACAGGAACCGACATAGGCCAGCCAATAAACAATACAGTCCACTTGAAGGAGGCCACTTTTCTCTGTATGAAGCATGTCTTTAATGCAGTCGAAATCTGTAAGTCGCGACATTTTTCATTATAGTTTTTGTTTTTCACATTTGTCTTAACTTTTTTCACTATTCGCTTTTATGTGTTGTGCGCATGGTTTTTTTTTTTTTTTTTGCCCCAAATCCCTCCTTTTCTTAGCGTTGGTCTTAGTTTTAATTACCTTATATTTTCCTATATATAGTGCATAGGTTTTGAAAATAAAACAGTTCAAATTTACAACTCAACTCAACAACATCAACATTTGGTCCTTCGAGCCGGATCCATCATTGATCTGGAGAAAAGAAGCAGCATCAACATTTGATCCATCGAGCCTCTGTATTTCCTCCACCCGTGGTAAGAAATTCAGAAGTATCAGCGCCAGTAAAAGCATAAACCCTTGTCATCGATAGTAAGGTCGCAACCTAAAAAACACCAAGCCTCTGTTCTCCCCCACCAGTGGTAAAAGACAGAATAGCGTAAACCCTTGAATTTTATAACAAGGTGCTTGTGGAAATAAAAACAGAATAGCGTAATCCCTTGGGTTTCAATACCAAGGTCACTATCAATAATTAAAAAAGACGACAATAAGTTACTGATCTCCCCCACCAATGGTAAGAGACACAGTAAATAAAGTCGCAAAATAACCTCAGATTAAGTGAACACATCCAAGTTGTGAGTCGGTGCACAACGAAGTCAACAAGGCAAATAAATAAAAACAATGGCCACGATTCGGCAAAAGTTGCTAGAAGAGCAGGAGCAGTTAGAGGAAGAAATGTTAAAGCTTCAGGATGAATTAAAAGAAAAACCGCTACCTAAAAACACAACAGTAGGCGCTCTGAAAAGTTTGGAGACGATAAAGAGAGCTATTGTAGCAAATCACGAAAAATTAGTGAAGGATGGTGTCGGAAAGGAGGAATATTTCAAACGAATAATATTCTATTTCTTAATGGAAAAATACATGAAACTATTAGAAAGAAACATCTTAGACGAAAGGCACTACAGGAGATACATACAAAAATGGCTGAACGCGCTCGGATTAGAATACAACATCTTAGATGAAAGGCACTACAGAAGAAAAATCCTAAAAGAAAAGTCCTGCGGAACAAACAAAACAGCCGGAAGTTTCGGAGAAAAGTTCTTAGACATCACTTTAAACCATTCTGTTAGACAGAAAGCAACTTGTTAGAACAGTAGACAGGCAGAGGAACTGCCAACTGCCACCAAACCATAACGTAGGTGTCGTAAATCAACGCCATCTCGGGAGTTATGGATCCGCCGTAGACGACAACTTCACCAAAAACGCGAAGGGCCGCGATACAATACTGCGCAGTCACCGGACCCTGGCGTCTGCACTCTTGGACGAGGGATGCGGGGGCCAACTAATAGCATACGAGCCCGGCAGTGATTTGAGCACCACCTACCGTCCAGCACATAGAGACCTGCTGCAGGTTTTCCGGCTCCATCCAGGGATAGCGCCGGAGATCGAAGATGCTGATGCGGACTTCATAGTACAAAACAAGGATCCGCATGATCAAGGAGGAGAAACTATGGAGTCCAAGCAGAAGAAGAGATCCATCTCGGGGATCAGCGATATTGCGACTGAGTAAGAAAAGGACCAGAAGAATGACGCCAAACAGAAAGTTACAGAGAAAGAGAAAATCGTCGAAGAAAAAGAAACCGACGCAAATAAAGAATTTAACGGAGAAAAAGAAACCGTCGAAAACCTGAAAAATAACCTACTGGATGGAGATATCGTTCTTATTAAACAAGAAGAAACTCACCCGTCAAAATGGCAACTAACTCCGCAAGCCCACCCAGCCAAAGACGGTCGATTACGAGTCGTATCGTTAGAAGTGGAAAACTACGATCAAGCGACCAATACATAAAGTGTATCCCCTCGTTAAGATCAAGGAATACTCAGAAAGCAGTAATCAAATTGAAACATTAAAAAACTCTCGTCCACTTTGTATATCAAGCAAAATAAATGGCGAAGATGTTTCGACACCAGGGGATTTTGAAATTAGTAAATCCACATTGCTAATACCAGTTCCGAAAGAAGATGTAGCCAAAATATCTCTTAAAAAAAGGAAACTGGTTCAAAAGTTTCAAAGGAACTTTTGGAAACAAGCTGAGGATAAGCGACTAAAGCTGAAAGGACTCAACTTTCATCCCAAACAGGAGTACAGCGAATTCTTTTCACTGATGCTGTATATACGGAAGAAAGTCAAATTAAAAAACAGTTCCCATAACACTGGTAGATCGCCGTCAAGATGTCCCAAATACGAACAGAACCGAAAACCAGGTCACGCCGCAGTAATTACGCACCCCTGGCGAACCGCGGGCAAGATGTTCATGCACATGAACAGGACCCGACAACAGGTAGCGTCACAAAAAAATAAAAATATACAGTCCACTTGAGGCCAACAAACTCGCAGTTATCACATCTTTAGCAAACCGCGGGCAATATGTTCATAAAACATGAACAGGAACCGACACAGGCCAACCAATAAACAATACAGTTCATTTGAAGGAGGCCACTTGAGAAAAAGGACACATAGAGTTCGACCATAAAATCATATACATGGGCACGTCGAACCCACATCTATTAACACATGTGGTTTGCATGTAGTTGGTGTCATTAGAAGGGATGAGCGTGGGAACAAGTGCCGCACATCCCTCCTTTTCTTCGCGTTGTTCTTAGTTTTAATTACCTTATATTTTCCTATATATAGAGCATAAGTTTTGAAAATAAAACAGTTCGAATTTACAACTCAAGTCAATAACATTAACACTGTTTGAAAACAACTCTGTTTGAAGTTACGCCGGAACACTTCTTGTCCTTCCGAGAACATCACTTCTTTTGCCCTCAAATTGTTACTTCGTTCGTTCCCCTCGAGCATCTTTTGAATCCGACGAAAATCATCCTTACGCACTATGTCGAAAGAATCTGCACGATTGAATGCCACCGAACGATCCTCCAACATACCCAGTTTCCTGAGTAAACCATAAGTCGACCTGGCCGTGTCACGTTTTGACCGATGGCCATATAATACGGGGTCGTTCCTATATAGGAGTGTATCGAGGATCTTAAAGCGCACGACATTTTGCTAAGGCGTTCATCCTAATCCTTTTGGTCAGGACGTAAATAAGCCCGGATACCAGCGATCACAGATCTATTCACACGCTCCGAAGCGTTTGTTTGCGGAGAATGGACTGCTGTTAGCGTATGGGTCACCTCAAATTTCTTCAGAAGATTTCGAAGAGCTTCGGAACGGAATTCTGAACCGTTATCGGACTTAATATTTTCTGGCACCCCATAGGACACACATACTCCTCTTACAGGTATTTGACTACCACGTCGGCATTCATCTTTTTCACTGCCTTGAAATATACATATTTCGAAAAGTTATCTATGGCGATAAAGATGCCAATGTTCCCTTCACGTGACTGGGGATAAGGCCATAAGAAATCGATAAAAAGCCGTTGGAAGAATTGCAGGGTTTCGGGGGTCTCATAGCTGGTCTCAGCACACAATTGGGAGTCTTAGTGGCCTTACACACCTCACAAGCATTAATATATGCTTTTACATCAGCTACCAGTCCTGGCCAGTAATAATACCTTCTTATTCGCTCGATTTTCTGGTTAATTCCTCCCTGAGAAGTAAGCGGATTATCGTGAGCACGTCTGGGACTATAGTTTTGGGAATCCACAGTTTCCAAGAGTATTCATCATGCATTCGTTCTTTGTCCAAATGCTCAGCTCGACGAAACCTTCCTGAAAATTTAGAATAGTTTTTCTAAATGCAAAAACCGGAAAACTTTGGGTGGCTGTAATTTTATTTAAGAGGCGGGACGAGATGAATAATACGTGCGCTCAAATCAATTTCAACGAATGTCTAATTCCAATTTTTTTCTAGCCTAACTAACCTACGTTGGCAAAGCGGGGCGAATTCGCCAAGAGCGAGAGAGTAAGCTTTATTGCGCTCCCGCCTTGCCCTAAACTAACTTACACTAGACTTCATACAATTCAAATTAGATTCCACAATTATTTACAAAAAAACAGACGAGAAACGACGAAACACCGGCCCCGTTGAAGGCCTGCAGGGCTTCAAGCCAATGGCAGCGGCGCCAACTTGTGGATGGCCCGCCGGAACTCTGCTCCGTCACTCCTCCTTAGGTCAACGACCCTGACCATGCCGTCCTCCCCTGCGTGCGTGGCGATGATTCTCCCGACGAGCCACTCCTGCGGCGGAAGATTGTCCTCGGCCACGAGGACGAGGTCTCCTTCCTCTGGGTTGGGTTGCTGCTGGTGCCATTTGCCTCGAATTTGGAGCCCCAGGACATATTTGCGGGACCATCGCCGCCAAAACGCTTGCCTGACTGACGAGACAAGTCGCCATCGCCGCAAGCAGCTGAGACTCTCCTGGTCCGGAGTCCGCAGTGCTGGGGGGGCGATGAGCGACCCGCCTATCAGCAGGTGCCCGGGCGTTAGTGCCTCGCCGTCGCTTGGGTCCTGGCTGAGAGCTCCCAGCGGCCTGTAGTTAATTGCCGCTTCGATCCCGACGAGGACTGTGGCGAGCTCTTCGGCGTTTAGGAGCGCGCTGCCTACCGCCCGTAGGAGTAGGCTCTTGGCAGTTTTTATTCAGGTTCCAAGTAGCGCCCCTTCACCAAGCTCCGCCACTTGACGGCCATAACGTCAGACGAACCTTGGTGTGGGGCCGAGGTTATTTCTCCGATAGAAATTGGCGGAAAAACCAGCCAACCACATTACATAACCTCTGCCGGCCCTAACCCTTACGTCGGCCATAACCTTTGCGCAGGCGCCACGCGTGGCAGGCGCTGTGCTCTACAAGCTGCTGAGCGCCGCCCCCCCATCTGGTTCACCGCTAACCAAGCTGCTGAGCGCCGCCCCCCCATCTGGTTCACCGCTAACCATTTCTGCGACGGCTTATAGGTCTGGTCCGGATTAAACCATTTTTTTTGTTTGCCTAGTGTAGTTATAAGTGCATTAATTTTAAATATTGTTTTTGGTTCCTTCCCTCTTTTCGTCTATTAATTACTCTCAGTCCCACTCCAATCTACAGTCATGTCTCAATATAACCGCTACCACATCATTGTTTTGTAATTGATAAATTTGGTTGGTGAGAAAAGAAAAAAAGAAAAGCAAGAAGAAAAACCCCTCCCCCCCATTACAACTCCTCATCCCATATGGGTCATTTATAATTTTACGTCCACAGCTTCCACGAATTCCACAGCGAAGGGCGCCTTTCTGCGAGGGAACACTGTAAGGAAACTGTAAGTGACCCAATTATTACTCTCCCTTTTGTGCTAATGTTCTTGTGACAAAATGTTTGCGCTAAAGATCATCGACCGCCGCTAAGCTTAGCCTCTTATCAGTTTAGTCGGTTGTGTCTGCGTGCGCTTGAGTGCTTGCATTTTTTTTTGCATTCTTCCAATGCCATCACATCTCCCGTACCCACAAACAACAACAAATTCATGAATTGGTATCGCGGAGTACTACTTTTCTTTTCCCTCTTACTTTGCTACATATATTAAATTCTCATATTCTCATTTATACACATTTAACTTACAATGTCATATTTTTTCATATACCTATACATTTAAATTTTTACATTACATTTATACTTTATATATACATTTACATTTTTATATTATAATTTCTTCCTATATATATACTTTTTTATACCCTACTTTATAAATTACCATTTTGTCGTTTGCCTAATAGAGGTCAACAGAGCTGAATTGTTTGCAAAAGAATATGAAGTTTGTAGTGTTAGGATTTCCATTGCTTGTGTAAATAAATTTACTTTGATATGAATTTCTGCTAGTTGCGCCTAATTTACGGGGTCATGCGTCGTGTAGGGGATAGGTACCGGTAGACTTATTTTGGGATCGCTATATGTACATTGTTTTGGATTTAAGCGATCACGGAAGGGAGGGCATCAGTGGTCGCGTTTACACCTTGCGCCACGTAAATAAGTCCGGATGCTAGGAGTTTCCACTATTTCTTTCTGTCACTTTTTCTTCTTTCAGTGTTGAAATAACCAATTTGTCCATCGCACGCGAAAATTAATGAACTAATGTGTTTAGGCGAGCAGGCAGAGCAGCGGCTCCTACCCTTTCCCACCCCCTCTCCCGACTGCAAGAGACCGGAACCAGCGCGTGCCCCGCCAAAAGCTCTTCACCCACCACCAGCTCACTACGTTACATACTACAGATCATATAAATACATAAGTTTATTTGGCGCCCAACGTGGGGCCAGATTTTCCGGTGGCCCCGACCATAATCGCTTTTAGTCGACATCATCTGACTCATGTATGTCCCCTTGAACATTTCGGTTTATTTCATTGTCTATTTCCTTCTCATTCATTTCTCTTCCGTAATTGTTTGTACTAAGGATTGTGGATCAAGTGTAAATTTAAAAATATTTTCCTTGCCCATTACTGAAGATAGCAAACATAAAAAAAAAATGCGTTTGTCAAGCGTACTGGAGTAATCATAGCTTCTAAGCAGCATTGATTCCGTTGCTTATATACATTTCGCATGCATTTCCTTTTGTTACTATTGGTGTTTAGAGGCTGCTGCTGGATATGGAGAACTAGCTAAGAGCTTAACTCCTCCGCTCAGCTGATACAGTACCAATAACAATTTGCATCATTTCGGCTTTTCTATGGCTGGTTCGTTGTCGCTGGATACGATAAATAAGCGCTAGGCTAGTATCGTCCGCTCAACCACCAATTCTTTCGTTCTTTTAGCATCATTCCAAATACCCATAATCACATTTCGCATAGACCCCGTATACATATATGATTTTCGATTAAGTTTTGTCTCGTTAGTTAGTTCAATACTCATTTAGTGATTGGTGATAACATAAAAGGAGGAATGACGTCAGTAGGAGTGAGTGCAGAGGCAGTGGTTACAAAAAAGGCAGTTATCACCTGTTTCATTTGTACAGGCCCCATTCTTCACGATTCGGAAGCGTTGAAGGTTAGTTGTGGACACACTTTTCACCACGTATGTGTTAGTACGAAAATAAAAACTAAGAAAGTGTGCCCGATTTGCAAAAGAAATCTCGAAGACCCGTCCGCCGAAAAACCAACTGGATCAGGGACCACCACACGAGCCCAAGCAAAAAGAGACACTATGGCCTCAGTTCCCGAAATGGCCGACGACAACGTTGCAACTTCCGTATCAGTCGCACCATCCGTAACCGATGCACCTGCAACAGAGAGCTTGCATCAATTGATTGTGAATTCGATGGCAGCCGCATCGACCCGTCAGTCGGAAATATGGGCGCAGTCCGCTGCCCGACAGACAGAGTTGATCATGCAAGTCTTGCAGAAAGGGTTCGAGCAATTGTCAGGTGCCAGTTCTGTCCGGCAATCTGAGCAAATAGCACGGAATGGTTCTGGCCGGACCGATTCGACTCAAACAGAGCAGACCGAATTTGAGAGACTGTCTTCCTCTGGGTCTGCTCAAGGGTCGACTACAACTTCCCCACCAGCAGCTAGACAGCAACCTGATCCTGGAAATCATAGTTCTGATAGGCTGCTACCATCGAATGTATTTGGCCAACAGTCTGCAAATAGATATACACCGCTAGGTTCGGATTTGCGCCCAGATCGAATTAGCCAAATTATTTTTAATTGGAAGCTACGATTTTCTGGCAAATCTGCCTTAGGAGTTGATGATTTTATATATCGAGCGGAGGCATTAACATTCCAAACGCTAGATGGCAATTTCGAGTTGCTTGCGCGATATGTTAGCAACCTATTCGAAGGAACAGCAAGCGAATGGTTTTGGAGGTATCACAAGAGTGTGGCGATAATAAAATGGGAAGGACTTCGCCAAGCTCTTAAGACGCAATTTAAGGACGAGCGTACAGATCTGCACATAAGAGCTAATATAGATAGGCGTAAACAAAAGGAAGGAGAAAGTTTCGATGAGTTCTACGAGTCAATAATTTCACTGGCTGACAAGCTCTCTGTTCCCATGTCTGAAGCTTCTCTCTTAGAGTCACTTAGGTCCAATTTGCGTGCTGATATTCAACATGAACTCCTATATGAGGAGATTCCCACCGTAGCAAAACTCCGCCATTTCGTTAGGACTCGAGAGATATTCCTTCAAACGGTAGGAAAACCATCGACATCAAAACCTCATCCAGTGCCAACGCCACGTCGATCAGTTAATGCGGTTCAATGTCAGGTCGAGGGGGAACCAGAAACCGAAATATCGGATGACGAAGAGGTTGAGATAGCTGCAGTAAATTTAATATGCTGGAATTGTGAGGGCACTGGTCAACGCTACCAGGATTGTGATAGCCCAGTTCGTCGCGTATTCTGCTACGGCTGTGGAAAGGCGGACACATATAAACCGTCATGCAAAAAATGTAGTGGTCCAAAAAACTGGGTAGCCCGTGCACCGCCGAAAAGTGCACGCAAACAAACGAGCTCGAAATCAACCAACACAGACTAGATGCTGTCAAAGACACACCTACCACTTCCTTACCCATGAATTCTTATCTACCGGCTGTTCCCTTCCCCATTTCCATCTCATCTGAATTCGACCAACTAACCCATACCAATGGGAAATCTAATTACTTATCTCGCTCTGTTGCACGTCGCACTGACTTTCATAAAATGTGCAAGCGCGAACGAAAATTATTGCTGTCGACAGTAGTTGCCAACTCTCAGGACATTAGACCGTATGCCGATGTTTTTCTTTTAGGCAAAACCGTTAACGGCTTGCTTGACACAGGCGCTTCGATTAGTTGCATCGGAGGTAATTTCGCTCAAGCATTCCTTGAATCAAAACACCCATACAAAACTCTGTTATCGAATGTGCGCACCGCCGATGGTAAGGCGCAGAAAATACTTGGAAAACTAACCACGGATATTCGATTTCGTGAGAAATCGCATCCACTGACCCTCTACCTTGTACCGTCATTGTCGCAAGATCTATATTTGGGAATCGACTTCTGGAGAACCTTCAATTTGCTGCCATCATGTTTTGTTTCAGAGCACTTACCACTTGCCGAAATAGATGTCACTCCGATGAGGACATTGAAAACAAAACAACAGGAGTTATTGTTAGAAGCAATAAATTGGTTTCCATCGTTTGCTAAACTGGGTTTAGGACGAACATCTCTTCTTTCACATGCAATCGATGTCGCCAATGCCACTCCTATCAAGCAGAGACATTATCCAGTCTCTCCAGCCGTTGAAAAACTAATGTACGAAGAGCTGGATAGAATGCTTAGTCTAGGCGTGATTGAGGAATCCTTGAGTGCTTGGTCTTCCCCTGTCGTTCTCGTCCGAAAGCCTGGCAAGGTGCGTCTGTGTTTGGACAGCAGGAGAGTGAACGCTGTCACAGTTAAGGATGCCTACCCAATGCCGTTTATAGAAGGCATTCTCAGCCGGCTTCCAAAGGCTGAGTACATCACAAGCCTTGACCTCAAAGACGCTTTTTGGCAGATTCCGCTAGTACCTTCATCCCGGGACAAAACAGCTTTCACTGTACCTGGTAGACCTCTCTATCAATATACCGTTATGCCATTCGGTCTTTGCAACGCCCCACAGACATTGTCAAAGCTGATGGACAAAATCATTCCAGCTCATCTACGGCGTGAAGTTTTTATCTACCTAGATGATCTTTTGATCGTCTCAGAGTCGTTCGAGAGGCATTTGTCAGTGCTGAAAGAAATTGCAGAACAATTAAAGCTGGGAGGTTTGACCATAAACATCGGTAAAAGCCATTTCTGTATAAAAGAGGTTAAATATCTAGGCCATGTCGTCGGACACGGAACTATCAGTACAGATCCTGATAAGATTGCCGCGATTAAAGATTTTCCTATTCCTCGGTCTGTGAAACAGGTTAGACGCTTCTTAGGCATGACTGGGTGGTATAACAAATTCATTTGCAACTATGCCTCCATTGCGTCACCCATAACCGACACACTAAGAGCTAATCGCAAATTTTGTTGGAGTGAGGAGGCTCAGAAAGCGTTTGAGGTATTGAAGAGTAACCTCAGCTCTGCTCCAGTCCTTCATAGCCCGAGTTTTGAAAAACCTTTTGCAATTCATTGTGATGCAAGCCATACTGGCGTAGGTGCCGTACTAGTCCAAATTAACAGCGATGGCGATGAGGTACCGATAGCTTTCATGTCCCGCAAGCTTAACCAATGCCAGAGGAACTACTCTGTAACAGAAAAAGAGTGCTTGGCAGCTGTCTTGGGCGTTAAGAAGTTTAGAGCTTACGTGGAGGGGCAAGAATTTTCTATAATTACAGACCATGCCTCCCTAAAATGGCTTATGTCCCAGTCCGACCTCAGCTCGCGGTTGGCTCGTTGGGCCTTGAAATTGCAAGGTTTTGAATTCAAAATAGTTTATCGAAAAGGTACCCAAAACGTGGTCCCTGACGCACTGTCCCGTACCCATAATGATGATCTATCCGAAGTCAGTCTTGGCGATACAGTGGATCTGGATTCCGAATACTTCCGGTCAGTCGAATATAAGGCTTTGGCCGATAAGATACAGGTGAACCAGCAACGCACGCCTGACGTTAAGGTAGTCAATGGATACATTTATCGAAGAGCGGAGCATGCGACAGGAGACAAGATTGCCGACGATTTATGTTGGAAATTATGGATTCCAAAAGACTTGGTTCCAGAAATTCTCAAATCCCCCCTATCTTCTCACGCAGGCATTTGTAAGACCCTTGAGAAGCTGCGTCGTCATTTTTTCTGGCCAAACTTAGTGACAGACGTGAAGAATTACATCAACAACTGTGACCTGTGTAAGTGCACAAAATATCCGAACTACACCTTACGTCCGCCCCTTGGGAAAAGTGCTGAAACGCAACGAATTTTCCAACGGCTATTTGTCGATTTTTTAGGACCCTACCCTAGAAGTCGCTCAGGGAATGTTGGAATATTTGTGGTACTAGACCATTTGTCCAAGTTTCCGTTCCTAAAAACTGTAAAAAAATTCACAGCTGATGCCATCATTCACTTCCTTGAAAAAGATATTTTCCATTGCTTCGGTGTTCCGGAAGTTATCATTTCCGATAACGGCGTTCAATTTAAATCGAACAACAATATAAAATTAAACATTCCTATACTGCCATCTATGCTCCCCAGGCAAATGCGTCTGAGAGGGTAAGCCGGTCGGTGATTGCCGCCATGAAGTCTTATATACGACCCGATCAGAAAAACTGGGACGAACAGCTCAGTCATATCTGCTGTTCTTTGCGCTCAAGCGTGCATTCAGGTGTTAGTTCCAGTCCCTATCGAATAGCCTTCGGCCAAAACATGATTACGAGTGGATCCGAGTACAGCATCTTGCGCAATCTAGAACTCTTGGAAGATCGAACCGTGCAATTCAATAGGGAGGATTCTTTTGACTTAATTCGTTCCAAAGCAAAACAGTCCATGCAACAGCAACGCATGCGAAATGAGCGAAAAATATAATCTACGGAGCCGAGAAGTGTCCTTTGCCGTTGGTCAGGAGTTATTCCGTCGCAACTTCCAACAAAGTAATTTTGCAAAGGGTTTTAGTGCTAAGTTGGCTCCAAGCTTTATCAAAGCAAGAGTAAGAACGAAATTGGGCAACAGCTATTACGAAATCGAAGATTTGCAAGGTCGCTTGGTCGGAAAATATCATGCAAAAGATCTCAGGCAATAATGCTTACTCCCAGCGCGGATCACTCTTTCCATGATTTCACCCTGTAAAGTGTGATTTTAGCAGGGGGGTGTTGTAGTGGCGCTGGTAGTTGATAGTTGGTGGCCGGTAGCTGGTCGCAATAAACGACATAAAATAGTAGGACCCACCTATTCGATAAACTTTGGCCAATTATGTGGGCAGAAGACGCTGCATAATTTTGGGAGAAAGTCGAGAACAGCTGTTTAAGTGAAGCTTTTGCAAGTGCTAGGCAGCGCATCACAAAGGAGCTTTTGATCTTTAGATCCGAGTTAAGCAGTCCAAAGCACAAGGTCGTTCTCTTTCGTATCTGGATAATTTTATATCCAAATCTATATAAATTCCACGTGTCCGGAAAGAGAAAAAAACCGAAAACGAAAGTGCGGCTGTAAATACAACCTTTAAGCGTGAATCCCGTATCAGCGCTGAGATACGGTCATTCGAAATCCCCGTAACTTCTCGGGTATACCGGCCACGCCTTCACGGAGCCTCTGGAAAACTGGGCCTTGAGAATCCCAGGCCAGAAGGCAACCACGATCCGTGGATAAAACCAGAGAAAAAGCGGTATGTGCAAGTGCCCTGTTGAAAAATTTGGTTTTTTTTAGCCCTCGCGGGTGTTTTCTGTTTCACTTTTAGGCCCCTGGCCGCGAACGGCAGCCCACCAAGTTTCCAAGTAGCGCCCCTTCACCAAGCTCCGCCACTTGACGGCCATAACGTCAGACGAACCTTGGTGTGGGGCCGAGGTTATTTCTCCGATAGAAATTGGCGGAAAAACCAGCCAACCACATTACATAACCTCTGCCGGCCCTAACCCTTATGTCGGCCATAACCTTTGCGCAGGCGCCACGCGTGGCAGGCGCTGTGCTCTACAAGCTGCTGAGCGCCGCCCCCCCATCTGGTTCACCGCTAACCATTTCTGCGACGGCTTATAGGCCTGGTCCGGATTAAACCATTTTTTTTGTTTGCCAAGTGTAGTTATAAGTGCATTAATTTTAAATATTGTTTTTGGTTCCTTCTGAACCCCTCTTTTCGTCTATTAATTACTCTCAGTCCCACTCCAATCTACAGTCATGCCTCAATATAACCGCTACCACATCATTGTTTTGTAAATGATAAATTTGGTTGGTGAGAAAAGAAAAAAAGAAAAGCAAGAAGAAAAACCCCTCCCCCCCATTACAACTCCTCATCCCATATGGGTCATTTATAATTTTACGTCCACAGCTTCCACGAATTCCACAGCGAAGGGCGCCTTTCTGCGAGGGAACACTGTAAGGAAACTGTAAGTGACCCAATTATTACTCTCCCTTTTGTGCTAATGTTCTTGTGACAAAATGTTTGCGCTAAAGATCATCGACCGCCGCTAAGCTTGGCCTCTTATCAGTTTAGTCGGTTGTGTCTGCGTGCGCTTGAGTGCTTGCATTTTTTTTTGCATTCTTCCAATGCCATCACATCTCCCGTACCCACAAACAACAACAAATTCATGAATTGGTATCGCGGAGTACTACTTTTCTTTTCCCTCTTACTTTGCTACATATATTAAATTCTCATATTCTCATTTATACACATTTAACTTACAATGTCATATTTTTTCATATACCTATACATTTAAATTTTTACATTACATTTATACTTTATATATACATTTACATTTTTATATTATAATTTCTTCCTATATATATACTTTTTTATACCCTACTTTATAAATTACCATTTTGTCGTTTGCCTAATAGAGGTCAACAGAGCTGAATTGTTTGCAAAAGAATATGAAGTTTGTAGTGTTAGGATTTCCATTGCTTGTGTAAATAAATTTACTTTGATATGAATTTCTGCTAGTTGCGCCTAATTTACGGGGTCATGCGTCGTGTAGGGGATAGGTACCGGTAGACTTATTTTGGGATCGCTATATGTACATTGTTTTGGATTTAAGCGATCACGGAAGGGAGGGCATCAGTGGTCGCGTTTACACCTTGCGCCACGTAAATAAGTCCGGATGCTAGGAGTTTCCACTATTTCTTTCTGTCACTTTTTCTTCTTTCAGTGTTGAAATAACCAATTTGTCCATCGCACGCGAAAATTAATGAACTAATGTGTTTAGGCGAGCAGGCAGAGCAGCGGCTCCTACCCTTTCCCACCCCCTCTCCCGACTGCAAGAGACCGGAACCAGCGCGTGCCCCGCCAAAAGCTCTTCACCCACCACCAGCTCACTACGTTACATACTACAATTGTAAGGAAAAATTCAAAATTGACATGAATAGTTTTTTCTTCCTTGATTATTTTTAAAGGCCTTTTATTAGAAATCTGGGTTTTAATCTGGTTTAATCTGGTTTTGCAACAGCGCCCCTCGGTCGGTTGGGTGGGAGGAGGGCTGCGTTTTGGCCTGGGATTCGCGCGTAACAGCATTCGGCTGGTGTCCCATGGGCCACTTGATGGTGCAGTCATTGCACGTCAACGTCCAAACAAGAATATTGTTTACTGTGGATATTATTATTAACTACGAAAATTCTTTGACGTATTTGAATAATACAGGGCAGCAATAATGAGCAGACGAGTGTGAGCAGACAATATTCCGATGTATCCGATTTAAGCCGCAGGGGTACAAGAGAAGACCTAAATATGTTAGAATCTGTTATGGATTTATCTTTTTTGGATATTGCTTGCTTATATTAACTTTTCCCAGAAGATCCATCACAGCCCCATTTGCTGATCAATGTGCGATTTTGCGGAAAACTCTTATGGTGAGGTAAACTCTTAATGAGCTGTTTCGCAGTGTGTTCCATCAGGTCTTGAAGTTTTACTTCTGCTGATATCTCTGTCGTTATTGTTGATACCTGCACTGCCATTATTTTTGCTTGTGTAATTTTTCTGTATTCAATCAGAATGTCTACATTATGATGGATTAAGGAATATCGTAATATTGAATATTTCTCATTAGACATTCCCAGATCCAAAAACAATCGTAAAGCCTCTTCAGATGTGTACTTCCTCGGTGAGGATTCTATTCTTGATATTGTCAAGTATCACCGGGCTTGCATCAAAAACAGCTTTTGTAATACACGACCTCTTGTTTTCCTTGTCGTTCGTATATTTGATTGACAGTGCCTCTGATAAATGATCCGCACGCATAAGACATGTTGCTTCTAAAAGTTTTCTCTTTCTTGTATAATCTGAACAGTCATCCAAGGTTTTTATTGGTCTTTCTGTGACTCGTCCTGTAGAGGTGGAGGGTCCATCATATAGCAAGCTGTTTTCAATCAACCAGTTTGCGTTTTTGCTATTAAAGAAGTCCGTTTTACGGAATGCGCCCTCCCATTTCTTTTTAATATTTAAATGAAGAATTTTAATTTTTGTTTTTATACTTTTATGCTGCTCTGGGTTGTCCGATCCTACATTCAGTTCATTAAGAAAAGATTCCACAAATTCGTTTAATGTTCTTGAAGTTCCATATATCTCGAATAACTTTGTATTATCCATAGACATTTTCACGTTAATTATGTTTAAAAATTGTATTCACTGCTGCTTATAGGCAACTGGATGCTTTAGAAGTCAAAAAGGCTAAAGTGTACCTATGTATGTACCAAACTTTGGAATAATAAAAGACAGGTTACAAAAACTGGTCAAAAAAATTAGGTCAGTGGTAAAAAGACTAACCTGCATACTCATTAATGACCATAAACATAATTTAGGTAGCTCAAAATTGAAAATTTCTTAAATATGTAGTTTACCTGAGTTTTCTCAGCTTTCAGCTTTGACCTGACTTTACAAAAAAAGTTAATCAAATGGCCAACATTTTGTATTTTGTATGGGATTTAGCACCTGTGTCAGTCTTTCTTTTGCCTGTTTTTTGTGCGAGGTAACTTCACTTAAATCGACCTAGAAGCCAAACGCCTCAAAATTGGGATTTGGAACATAGGTAAAGGAATATTCAATAAACATATAAAAAAAATATGTCGGAAAAATTGGATTAACTTTTTCTGTAAAATCAGGTCAAAGTTAAAAACAGCTCAAAAATTAGATGGTTGCAACAAAATAGGTTTTTATTGATTACTAATAACAATGAATATACCTAAATGGAGACACTAAAAATTAATTCATCCTCAAATATGCAGCAAGTGAAAAAAAGTTGAATACATTTGTGCACACTGAAATAATTTTCAACTCTCCTAAACTAAAAGTCAGATTATCTTGATAATTTGATTTTTGAAAGCTCTGGGAAATTCTCTGTTAGATACGTGTATTCATTTTATTCAAGCGCTCAAAAAATTCTTTGACTTCTGCCACTATTTTTTCGTTTGATGTCTCACTGTGAGCCGGTAGTAACAGTAATCGTAGTATTTTTTTTTATAATCCAGTGAAAAAGTATCCTTGTACGACCAAGGATCTTTCAGGATTAAGCAAGCGAAGTGCCGCAATAAAAGTTTCGATTGAGAACATTACATTTTTGACATATCGGTATCCGCACAAGAACCCGCGTGTATTCGTTCAAATTAATTCACATTGTGGCCCGCTTGTTCAAGTGTTACCGCCACTAAAGTGAAACATAAAATCAATTGAAAGAAAAAGTGCACGCAGAATTTCACAAAAGACATGTCTGAAGCAGTCTGTGAATACAAAATAAGTAGCCAGTTTAAACAAGACGAGACCGCTACTATAAAAATGCTGGAAAAATATCCCAAATAGGATGCCCCAATCAAAGGACTGATCTGAAGGAAGGTCTTATAAACGAGTATAAGACACAGACCCCACTGGAGGAACTGATGCGCCGCCTGTATTCTACACCTTACAAAGGTAATCTACGTATGTTCTGTGAAGAACTAGAAGATACGAGTACTAATATTCAGCTTGCTTAAAAAAATGATCAGAATAATTCTACAGTCTTTACTCAAGCAATGGCAAATACTATCAAAAATACAATACAGCGTAAACTTCCCGATAGATTGTTCATGACTTCAGCAAGGCATGAAATTTCAACTATTAAAAAATTAAGACAAGTCGCACAACAAGAAAGCCTATACGAAGAATCCACTTCGCAGAATATTGATAATCGTTCTAAACTAAGCGCTAAATGCCTAAACCCAAACACTTACATTAATTATAACAGAAACACACATTTTAATCAACAATATACTCAACCCTGTATTCCATTCAAATATTCAGGACCGAACCAAACGGATAACATAAACAATTCCCAAATGCAACCCCATCGAAACGCTCAGTCTAGAGAAATGAAATTTGACCAGAACCGACAATTGTACCAAGAATTCAGAGAAGACTTTAATCGAGATCGACAGAATGACAACCGAAACTACACCCAGCCCCCTCAACAACCAAGAGTGTCGAGAAAGCATTTTAAAGACGGCAGCGGACAGTCGCGCATGGAAATTGATGAAAATCATCAACAATACGAATCGGATAACGAATATGAGACGGACCAAAACGAAAAACAATCCCACGACGACCAAGTTAAATATAAACAACGATACGATAATAAAAACGAACAATCCAGCGACGATCAATCTTACTGTAAACAAAACGGACAGTACCACGACGATCAATTTCAACATAATCAAACCGATACCGACCAACACAAGACATCTTATCAGGCCGAAAATATTCAAATACTAGCCTGGGAACCCACCAATGCATAGAAATTATGTTCAATAATAACATATACCGTTGCATAATAGACACTGGGCCATCGATAAACATGATGAATCACAACTTTTTCCATTTACAAGTCCATGATAAGCCAATAGTTGTCAGAAGTATGACAGGGTACTCAAACGTAAATAAATTTGTAAACTTACCACTCAATGGTTTATTTCAGCAAACACAAAAACTTTATTTGCATCCATTTTCACCATATTATTATATCCTTATAGGCAGAAAAATTTTAATGGAAAACAATGGCATAGTTGACTATGTAAGAAAATATACAACAATTAGTAACAGAGGGAATACATAAAGAACTATAATCAAACGACCCAAATAATTCCAACGTTTTTGAAGCTCAATTAGAAGATAACAATTTTACCGATGAAATTAATTGCGCCATGAATAATGAAATTTCTACAGGAAATACCTATCGTCTTGACCATTTGAATCTGGAAAAAAAAAGTAGGCTCACAAAATTTTTGAAAGAATTTAAAGACATCCAATGCATAGAAAACAAAAATTTTTCTGTTACCAGTATCATACGTCATGAAATTAAAAGTTCACATGAAAATCCAATATACAAACGACTATACCTTTTCGTATATGAAACAGAGGTGAATAAACAAATTAATGAAATGTTAAAACAAGGCATCATTCGCGAAAGCAATTCTCCATATTGCAGTCCCTTATGGATCGTGCCCAAGAAAATAGATGCGTTGGGTAAAAAAAAATTTAGAATAGAATATAAATGTAAACGTGATATCTGTAAACGATAAATTCCCGATTCCCAATATGGACGAAATACTTAGTAAACTTGGAAATTGCCAATACTTAGCCACAATTGATTTAGCAAAAGTCTTCCATCAAATCGAAATGGACCCAAAGTCAATACCTAAAACGGCATTTTCCACTAAACATGGCCACTACGAATTCACCCGCAATTTGGCTTAAAAAACGCCCCAGCAACATTTCAACGATGCATGAACTTCGTACTTAAAGACCTCATTAACAAACATTGCCTTGTCTATTTAGATGACGTCATTGTCTATTCAACATCTGTCACAGAACACCTAGAATCTCTAAGAAAAGTGTTCGAAAAACTTAAGGAGGAAAATCTAAAACTTCAATTGGATAAATGCGAATTTCTTAAAAAGAAAACTGATTTTTTAGGTCATACTATAAGTCCACAAGGCATACGACCCAACAAAGGAAAACTTAGAGTAATAGAAGAATTTCCCATACCGAAAACTTCAACAGAAATCAAATCATTCTTAGGTCTATGTTGCTATAACCGTAAGTTCATTCCAGACTTTGCAAAAGTCGCAAAGCCTATGACTCTCTTTTTAAAGAAAGGATGTAAAATTGACTTTAAAAATGAAGAATATAATAAATATTTTGAAAAATTCAAAACTTTATCCATGAATGACCCAATTCTCAGACTACCAGACTTTACAAAGATATTCCAAATCACTACTGATGCCAGTAATTTTGCTTTAGGAGCCGTGTTGTCACAGGATAACAAGCCTATTAGTTTCGCAAGTAGAACCTTAAATGATCACGAACAGAATTAAAGTACAATCGAAAAGGAATTGTAAGAAATTGTTTGGGCAAATAAATATTTTGGCCCGTATTTATATGGAGTTTTTCTTTAAATTCTAAGCGATCATAAACCACTGGTTTGGCTTAATAATATTATGAACCCAATATGAAATTGCAAAGTTGGCGTATTAAACTCAGTGAATATGTTAAAAAAAAAAGGTTTTTTTTTTCTTTTTGAGATTTTTATTCACACACTCAGATACAGAAACAAGGTCCTGGGTCCACAAGGAGCCAAGTCACGGTCGCAACGTAGAGATAGATAGCCTGTTCCGCTTTAGGGTTAAATAAATGCTCAAATATTCGTATGCCGTCATTAGGCTAAGACCGCGAAGCTGCGCTGTCGGAAAACCCCGACAGCCTAGCGGCTGAATTATATATTATCTTATGTATATGTTTATGCTTGACGCTGGTGGAAGCGGGAGAGTGAGAAAGAATTTATTTTAAGGATCTGATCGACCTTCACAAGCCACAGAGTACCCTCCAGCCCTGGGTAACATCTGTTGCGCCATCCCTAAGTCACCCACCCCCGACAACGTTAGAACACACACCTCTTCTGGAGCCGCTGGAGGCGTTTTTACTTAGTCTTATTTCCCTTCTCGACTATTATGATTTTCTTAGCCAATAAGGTAACTTTAAGCGCATACTGAAACGAACCGACCAACCGGCGATCGTTCACTTCGGCGAGAACCAGACAACGAGGCGCACGCACCAAAAAACTTTGCAAAGTCCGCAAAGGCATGCCACTGATACATAAGTAGGAAGGAGAGACAAAGATGGCTCTACATTGGCCAGCCAAAATAAAAGAAGACATGAGAATAGAAATTACACGAAACGACATTACTATGACCCTATGCATTTTGTTTGTGTATTTTGTATTCTTTTTCTGCCGTCTTATCTTTTGAGCTTGATCGCGTGCATAATCGTTTTAACTTTGACGCGAGTGGAACTTTCTGCTTAAATTTTCTAAAATTTATACAAAACATTAAGTAATATATATTAATAACTAGCAAACCCGGCAAACTCCGTTTCGCCACCAGATGGCTTCGTTTTATGTAACATTTCGTTTGGTGATAAAAAGATGAAGAAACATTTTTTTTTGTTTTTTATTTGAAAAGGAAAAATTTTATTTCATTTCACATCAGTAATGAATTAATTTCGATTACAAAAATTAAGTGTTATTTAGTTGAAATTCTCTAAGTAAATGAAAGTGAATCCAAAGTAAATACTGAATCGAAGCGTTATACGTGTCCGCAAATTATCTGTTTCATTGAAGTGCTCTTTGGTAAACCACATTTTTTGTTTTTTGGTCTGACGTTAACACAAACAAAGCGGATGGTTTTCCAACTCGTGAACACGCAACGTATAACTGGCCTTGTGAAAAACATTAATAACCGTTAATAATGGTTCCCTCAATCAAATTCGGCACAAGTCTTTTTACCGAAAGTCGAGTAACGTTGCAAAGTCGCGGTGGATTATAACAAATCCCGATGATGTAGTAAATTATCCAACGGAGTTTTAGAACTCTCTGGAGTTACCAGGATTTCCACCGCATAACTTGCAACTCAAAGTTGGTACAGAAATCAACGGATTTGTATGTCACCAAATCGCCAGCAATTTTTGATTGAATGGTGAAATTCAGTGCGTGTACATCATTATTCTTTGCGGCGAGAATTCCTCGTTGACTTAACCAAGCATAATGCTGATAACTCTCACTAATGTTTGGGAAAACATTTTCAATAAGAGCTAATTGAGAGTCTACAAATCGGCAAAAGTCGTTGGCAAGAGTAATTAATCCAGATGTCGCAACAGCTGGGACTTTTCCATTACCAACAGCTAAAAATTGTTTGGAAAATTGTGTAGCACTTTGATCATTTTGAAGTTGAACTCTCATATTAGTGGTTAGCGATAATGTTTTTACGTTATTCCATCAAGGTGATGCCTTCAGGCAAGCATTCAATTCATCTGCAGACGTTCCAAGGGGGAATTACTGGCAACGTCTGCCTGAAATCGCCTGCCAATAATATCATCAAGCCGCCAAAGATGTTGTTATTTCGCCGAAGATCCTTCAGTGTGAAGTTAAGTGCTTCAAGTGATTTCTTATGTGCCATTGTGCACTCATCCCAAACAATGAGCTTGCATTGCATCAACAATTTTCCCTTTGCATTGGATCGGGAAATATTGCATGTCGGAGTATCAATTGTGTTTAAATTGAGTGGCAACTTAAGCGCAGAACGTGCAGTACGACCGCCATCTAGAAGAGTCGCCGCAATTCCAGATGATGCTAACGCCAAAGCTATGTCACATCTTGATCGAATAGTGGCCAAAATCAATGAAATGACAAATGTTTTCCCTGTTCCTCCAGGTGCGTCCAGGAAGAATAGACCACCAGTATTATTGTCCACCACTTGCATTAATGTTACGTATACTTGCTTTTGCTGTTCATTCAGCAACGGCACATTATTTCGAACGAATTCCTGCAATGTAACAACATTGTATTGCAGCTCTCGATTTAATTCTTGGTTGAATGCATCGTGCATCGATCGATTTGGCGCAATCATTCCTACTTCAATCAGTAGCTTGTTTGCAATAGTCAAGCATTGATCCTCAATCAGAATCAATCCTTCATTGTAGATTTCATCGGTTATTTGGATGTCAGGATTATTCGTTTGAATGCGCAAGCGATGGAAGATATCTTCACATATGTCGTCTTTGTATTTGTTCCATAACTGAATTGGTTGTGAAGGAAAACATGTGGTGATGATAATTGCGAACAGCGTTCGTATTTGGTACGCATTTGATGAAACAACTGAATCCGCAAGTGTTAAATCCCAATGAGAATCGTTCTCCAGCAAACCCAATAGTTGACATGCTTCTCTATATGTTTGGCATTGGTGGCCATTCACAGTTTTCAAATGCGCAAATGATTTTGGACCACGTGCATTTACCAACAGCAGTCGCAAATAAAAACATTCATCATTTCTAGGATGAACAGTATACATGCGACATGGAATTTCTTTGTTGATTGATTCCAAGTGTAATACATGGGCATTTCAACGTACATCAGCGTCGCAGCGAATGTCGTGGGATCAGTGACTGGATCAGGAATTTCAGCTAATATGATGTCATCCACTTCATTTGAATGTAATTTGTTCAGCAACCAAATTAGGATATGAGCATGCGGTAGTCCACGCTTCTGCCATTCCACCGAGTACATATAACAACGTGTGTCACTAAAAACTCGATACTTAGTAAGCACATCCATCATTAACCTTGAGTTTTTGCTGAAATACTCTGGCGATTATGTCATGGCGATCTTGCGGTTTTTGGCCCGGTTCCAACTCACGTTCAATTTCCGTCCACTTCGGATTGCATGTGAACGTAATAAATAAATCCGGAGTTCCATAATTTCGCACGTACGTCATAGCGTCTTGAGCGTATTCGTGAATGTGGCGTGGGCTTCCGATATAAGATGATGGGAGAATCGTCAGACGTCCAATATTCTGAACATCACTATCTGAATGAATAGCATCACGCAAGTGTGTATAGTCCTCAGATCGTAGCTTTGCCTGATTGAATCGGATGAACGCTAAACGTTCGGTCTCGACTTTGACATACATGTCGACAGCGAATTGCTGGAATAGCCGACGGAACTACAGAATGACATTCTCCTCATGTGTACGAATCATCATAAAATAAGCATAGTAATTCATTGCGCTTAGATTTTTATTCGTTGATACGCCTGAAAATGCAAAATTAAATGAATTGTTAATTTAAACCAATAAAAGCAATAATAGCAATAATTAGTGTGGGAATATTGTACCTGTAATTGGATCGACCATCTTCAACGTGATGTCGTATCCGTCTTGCCCTTGCCAATAAATGATTGGATATTGTAACGCATCGTACAAACGATGTGTCTCGTTTACACGATGCATGATATTGCTTCTTCGTTGAACGACAATGTCTCGCAATTTAGTTGGATCGCCAACAATAATTGCAGAAACATCATTAACGGTGGGTGCATTGAATCTTCGCACATTTTCACCTGTTGGGGTACAATCCGCTCTTATGACAAATTTGTGCGTATCCGAACATGTTCACCTGTTGGGGTACAATCCGCTCTTATGACAAATTTGTGCGTATCCGATGGCATTCGTTCCAATGCTGTTTTGAACATATTAACCACAGCATTATTAGCGTGAAAAAATGCTTGCAACTGTTCAATAATTCGTCCCTTTAACTGGAATTTTGTCTTTGATGATGGTTGATTTGATGGTTTCCAATTGAAATGTTAGAAAACGAATAACTTTTTTTTTTAAATTTTTTTTTCACAATTTCACATTACCGGTTTGTCACATGAAGAGTAAAGGGGTATATTAGATTTGTGCAAAAAACTGATGTGTGTAACACCCAGAGGGAATCGTTTCCGACCCCATAAAGTATATATATTCTTGATCAGCATCAATAGCCGAGTCGATATAGCTATGTCTGGCTGTCCGTCCGTCTGTCTGTCTTCATTAGCGCCTATAGCTCAGAGACTATAAAAGCTAGAAGAACACAATTTTGTATCCAGACTCCTGTTCTATCGCACTGTTACAAGTGCATTTTAAAATTTCGCCCCGCCCCCTTCCGCCCACTCAAAAGACGAAAAGCTGTGCCATGCACAATTTGAAAGATACGAGAAAACTAAAAACGCAGAATCGTAGAGAATGGCAATATCTATCAGAGTATTGAATCTTGATCAGATCGGAATTTAAATATAGTCAGAAGGAACAAATGAAATTTCAGTGGCCTTCCAAGCGCAGACTCTTTACCTCTCTCTCTCGCACACAGCCGTGTATGTATATGTAGGAAGTAGATTTAGACATGTAGAAAAGACAGATGTAAAAAAGTATGTAAACAAAAATGGAAATAATATATATAAATCTCCGAAAAGGTTGACTTAATTTTTTTTTGTCTTTTTTGGCTAAAACTACATTTATCCCTTTTGCGAACATGTAATAATGTAATTTATTACAAGCTCACATACATATATACTGACTGAGTACCGGGTATAAAGTAGAGCCGCGGCTCACAACGTTCCCCCTCGTTTTTATTTATGCCAGCGGCTGGCAGACGCCGATTGCTTGCTCTTTGCCCAGCCAGATAAATGAACACGAGATCGATATGCAACCAATGCGCAGAGAGATTAGCATAGCACTAAATTTCGCAACGTCGGGAGATCAATGCTAGAGCCGAAGCGGCGGCTGCGGAGAGCCCTTAGCATAGAAAGAGCGCAGCAGCGCTGCCGAACGTTAGCGTTTACATATGTTGGTTTATTAATGTTAAGTACAGTGGGCTTGAATTATGATGATGCTGCTGGGCCGAACATACTCCCCCCGTTGGAAGCCAGCCTTTCAACAGACTCCCTAAGTGGCAGTAGATATAGCCGAGTAACGGCCCTCTTGATGGTTCCTGATGCGGTCTACAAGTCCGCTACGCGGCACACGCCATCCTTGCCCTGGACGACATCGACAATTCTAGCCAGTGGCCAACGCATAGGAGGAAGATTTTCGTCCTTCACCAGAACAACATCACTCACGCAGTGGTTTTGCGTGGGAATCCGCCACTTCGACCGCTCTTGCAAGAGAGTGAGGTACTCTTCACGCCAATGGCTCCAGAAGATTTGCTGCAGTTAAGTGACCCGCTGCCAACCATCCAGACGATTGTAGTTGAGCTTCGTTAGGTCAGGCTCGAGGATTGTCTCATGTGGGCCACCTAGCAGCAGATGAGCAGGGGTCAAAACATATAAGTCATCAGGATTTTCTGAAAGCGAGAGCAAAGGACAAGAATTAACAATTGCCGTGATCTGGCAGATCAGAGTACGCAGCTCGTCGAAGCCAAGCATAGAGGGCCCAACTGAGCGGTAGATGCGATGTTTTGCAGTCTCCACGGCCGCTTCCCACAATCCGCCAAAGTGCGGAGAGCGTGGTGGGATGAAACACCAGTCGATCGAGTCAGCCAATCAGGATTCATGGACCTCCTTCACATGCGAGTCGCTCATGAAAAGCTTCTTTAGCTCCAGCAGCTCGTTCTTGGCGCCAACGAAGTTTGTCGCATTGTCAAACCAAATTTGACTTGGCCTTCCTCGTGTGGCAGTGAAACGCTTTAATGCGCCTAGAAACGAAGCGGTGGTCAGGTCCTTTACTAGCTCCATGTGTATTGCCTTGGAAGTGAAGCAAATTAATACACTGATGTAGCACTTGATCGGAGGCCTCGTGCGGATTTCTGATCGGTAGAAGAGGGCCCACAATAATCCACTCCAGTGACTTCAAAGGGTCAAGATCCTTCCAAACGCTCTTTAGGCAGGTCTCCCATGATGTGCTGAACCATGCGCGGCTTAGTCCGGAAGCATCTCAAACATTGGTGACCCCGACGTGATTAAAGCCATTTGTTAATCGCGTTTCGTTAAAAAACATATAAATTGAACAATACATTCGTTGCTGTGCAGTTAAATACCAACAAATTCATTTGGTGCACAATTAAGAACAGTTTTATGTGCAAGTCAGTGAGAGTGCCGGTTGTCTGAGATTCCGTTATTTTAACCGTCGAATCTCTCATTCCATGCTCGGCTGCAGCCACAGTTCTTGGATTTCGGGTCTCTCATTCTCGTTCTCGCTATGCACACCGTCGCTTAAGCGGTATTCTATTCTCCGTTTCGTCGCGTTGCAAGCCGTTGCAAATCGTTCGCATCGATATGTTGGCAGAAATGCGAGGGGAGTTCAATAAGTCCCACAATGAGCTGGAAGCTCTCAATCAAGATGAGATTGGGAGTGCGATGCGCGACGACTTCGATGCGCTCTTCATATCGCTGAAAGCTGAGTTGCTTGTTGCTATCGAAATGTGCCACTCACGCGCCGCTGCCAATTCAACCACCCTGCCAGGCCATTCTGGACACAGTACCATCATCATGGCTCACAAGCATCGGCTTCCTGAGCTGAAGGTACCCAAGTTCTCCGGTGGATACGTGGAATACTCGGATCTTATGGCGATGTTCACAATCGGTCATTGGATCGGATGCGGACCTTAGCGACATCGAGAAGCTCCAGCATCTTCGCTCGTGTCTCGCAGATGTGGCCTTGGATTCGGTTCGATCATTGGAGCTCTCCAGTGCCAATTATCGTGCGGCTCTGGATATTCTAGATAACCGTTTTAATAACAAACGACTTGTCTTTCAGTTCGAGAAACTTAAAGAGGAAAATCTAAAACTTTAATTGGATAAATGCGAATTTCTAAAAAAGGAAACTGATTTTTTCGTCGTACTATAAGTCCAGAAGATATATGACCCAACAAAGGAAAACTTAGAGCAGTCACAGGACAACAAGCCTATTAGTTTCGCAAGTAGAACCTTAAATGATCACGAACAGAACTGCAGTACAATCGAAAAGGAATTGCTATCAAGTTTTTCGGCAACTAAATATTTTCGCCTGTATTTATATGGAGTTTCTTTTGAAATTCTAAGCGATCATAAACCACTGGTTTGGCTTAATAATATTAAAAAACCCAATATGAAATTGCAAAGTTGGCGTATGAAACTCACTGAATATGACTTTAAAATTAAATATTTGGAAGGAAAAAAAATGATGTAGCAGACACTTTGTCCCGCACTAAAATAGAAGAAAATATGGTAGGAGAACACAGCAGCGACTATACACAGTGCACAAGACGATAACGAAAATTGTATAGAAATTACCGAAAAATAAATTAATTTTTTCGCAAGACAAATGGAAATAATAAAAGACACCAAGGGCGAAACAGACATTGAACATTACTTTAAGAAGCTAAAGGGAACAATTAGATACACAGAAATGACACTATCAAAAGCAAAAGATATCCTTGTTAATTACTTCTTAAACCATACCAGTGCCATTTACATGGACAACGAAACAGATTTTTTAGTTTTCCAACAAGCATATAAAGAAATTGTTGGAAATATATTGGGTTTATTTGAGAGACGCGTAGTGGTTCGGTTGAACATTTATTTGAGTGTGTCCGGAAATGAGAACCATACATTATACGTACATACAAAGCAGTGTGGCCAGATTATTGTTGCTTATTAAATGGGAAAAATCGATTACATTTTTAACACTTCTTCTTAAGCTACATATAATCATTTTAAACTAACGCATGTTTATCTTTGTCATTCCAAGTATTTTTACAAAATCGTCGTGCTTTTGCTTGCTTAAACATTTTGTCAGTAGATCTGCAACATTGCCATTTGTGGATACGTATTCCAGTATTATTTCATTACATTCTACTTTTCCGCGAACAAAATGATACTTAATATCAATGTGCTTGGTGCGTTTGTGGTGCACCGGATTTTTGGCAATATGCTGCGAGCTTATGTTGTCGCCATAGATGGTTAGCGGCTCTGCAACAGTTGACCAACCAATCTCGTTCAGAAGTCTTCGTAAATAAGCGGCCTCCTTAGCAGCCATAGATAGAGCTATGTATTCAGCTTCAGTGCTGCTCAATGCGACAACAGTTTGCTTAGTTGAAGTCCAAGAAAACGCACTGCCTGCTAGAAAGAATGCGTAGCCACTATAAGATCTTCTATCGAGCCTGTCATTGGCCCAATCTGCATCTGCGAAGCCTCTTACTGGTTCGCCACACTTGCGATATGTGATGCCCAAATTCTTCGTACCAGCCAGATACCTTAGAATGTGTTTTGCAGCAGTCTCGTGTTCTGCATGGAGATCGGTATTTCGTTGCGACAGTTTGCTTACTGCGTGCAAATTTCCGGTCGGCTCAAGACGGCTAAATACATAAGGGAACCAATTAATGACTGATATTGTGTTATATTCACCTTGACACAATTATCGTTAATGCAGTCAACTTGATAACCTGGGTCGAGCGGTGTGCTGACTGGACGGCACTTGCTCATGCCATACGTCTCCAATAGTCCCTGAATATGCGATTTCTGGCAAAGCGAAATCGAACCCTGTTCACCGTCTCGCTCGATTTCCATTCCTAGGAAATAGTTTATGGGGCCGCCATCGTGCAACTTGAAGTTTATGCGATCTTTTTCTTAATTACGGCTATATCTTTTTTGTTTGGACACGCAATAATTAAATCGTCGACGTATACTGCAATATAGCTGTATGTTTGTTTATCTTTCTTGACGTACAAGCATGCCTCGTTCTTGCATCTCTTGAAGCCCATGGAAGACAATATTTCGTCCAGAGTTTTATTCCAGACACGTCCGGATTGCTTGAGTCCGTAAAGTGCTGTACGCAGCTTTAGAACTTTTTCTGGATGATGCTTGTCGACAAAATTCTGAGGCTGCTTCATGTACACAGTCTCCTGAAGTTTACTGTTTAGGTAAGCATTTGATATATCCAGTTGGTGCATATATAGCTGTTTTTCTGCAGCTATCGCGAACAACATGCGAATGGTCTCATACCGAATTACAGGTGAAAATGTTTCCCAATAATTTACTCCAAATTGTTGCCCACAGCCTTGAGCAACCAATCGAGATTTGAACTTCTCAATGAGACCATCCTTGTTTCTCTTGATTCGAAAAACCCATTTTGAGCCATTTTTTTTGTCCTGGAGGCAGTTCACACAATGACCACGTGTTATTTTCCTGTAGAGCGTCGTATTCCGTTTGCATTGATTCTATCCAATCTTTAGAGTAATGGCTTTGCAAAGCTTCAGCAACTGACTGCGGTATCTCAGTGTCATCCACCTGATTGAGAAGACTATTGAGCACTGCCTGGTACTGTTTTCTCGGTCGTCCAGGTTGACCGCTGCGGATGATTTTGGGTCTGCCACGCCCACGCTGTACTGCATTCTCTTGTGGCGGTGCTTGGCCGCTCACGTAATTTTCGTCTGGTTCACTTGCGCTCAAAAACTCCTCCTCTTCTTCGCCGGAGTCAATGCTTGAGTCTGAATGATCGGCTATTAAAGGTACATCTGAGTTTTGATCTGGAACTTCAATTGACTCAAGGCGAAGTATGTTTGTCATGAAATTGTCATTTCTATCTGAAATATCACAATTCGCAATGCTTTTTGTGTCAAACTCACCTTCTACAAATTTGACATCACGCCTTTCAATTATTGTCCGCTTCTCTCGATCGAACAGCCGGTAAGCTTTTGCAGCTAAGGAGTAGCCAACAAAAATATATTCTTTGCCCTTTGGCTGGAATTTGCTTCTTCTGGTCTTATCCAAAGCAAATGCTCGAGATCCGAATACTCGCAGGTGTTTTACTGACGGCTTGCGTCCTTTCCAGGCTTCGAATGGTATACCGCCGTTTAAGGCCTTTGTGGGGCATCTATTGCGGATGTAAACTGCCGTAGTAACAGCCTCTGCCCACAAGAACTCATCCAGATTTGCATGGATAAGCATACTCTTTGCCATCTCTACAATTGTTCGATTGGCTCTCTCGGCTACACCGTTTTGCTGAGGGGTGTAGGGAACCGTCAATTGCCTTTGTATGCCGCACTCGTTCAAAAAATCTGAAAAATCCTTGTTTACATACTCTGTTCCATTATCGCTGCGCACAGCTTTTATTTTGTTGCCCGTTTGGCATTCGACATAACTTTTGAATATTTTGAATTTTTCAAAAACTTGGCTTTTCGCGTGCATAATGTAAACAAATATCTTGCGCGAGTAGTCATCAATAAATGTCACAAAATAGCGATTGCCACCGATTGATTTTACATTCATTGGGCCGCATACATCTGTGTGCACTAGCTCAAGCACTTGCTTCGTTGTACGATTTAACTTCTGTTGGAAAGGCAATGTACATATTTTTGCCCTGTTACATGTATCACAATTAATTTCCATTTAAAATTTTTCAACACTCATGCCATGAACAAGCTGCTTTTCGCTCAGCTGTTTTAAATCTTGGAAATTAAGATGGCCAAATCTATTATGCCACTTCATTTCCGGCGAAACTGTGTTCAACAAGCAAACTGCACTTTTTTCTGAGCACTGTTTGTACACATACAAGTTGTTTTCTTGCTTGGCTTTTATAATGGTTTCTCCTTCTTTATTTTTAATCAGTGCCACTTTTCCAATAAATGTAGTGGAATTCTCGAATTTAGCTGCTGTGCTCACTGAGAAAAAATTCATATGTAATTCAGGGACATATAACACATTTTGCAAGTTTATTATCATATTTTCACTTTGAATTTTAACATTGCCAGATCCGGGTGATGAGACGAATTTATTTGTAGCCAACATTATCGATGTTTCCTTCTCAGCATAGTTAAAGAAAATGTTGCGATCGCAACACATGTGAGATGTTGCGCCACTATCTACGCACCAAACTCTTTTTTGCTGCTCTCCGACAAAACAGTGCATTAAACTGCTTGCCTGTTCTCTTTGTCCACTTGATTTGCTACCCTTTTTCTTGGATCTGCACTCGCTTGCTCGATGACCAGTTTTTTCGCATTTGAAACATTTCCCATTGAAATACTGCTTTGCGCCTATGTTCCCGTCGTTCTTTGTTCCGTTCTTCTCGACATTCTCGTCTTCTCGCGATCTGCGCTGTGTATGTGTGTATACTGCTTGTGTGGTCGAATGATTTTCGCGTTCTGCTTTTTCCTGTTTTCTAGTCATCATTTTCTATCATTTTTACTTTAACAGCTTCAAATTTTGGCAGCTCGTCACGCGTTTCGATCGCGAATACAAAATTTTCCCATGAATCGGGCAAACTGCTTAGTAACATAATTACTTTTAGCTCGTCGTTGAGTTTTATATCCAATTCTGACAATTTTTCAATTGTCTCTACAAAAGAATTCACATAGGCGGACACATCATCGCCCTGCTGCATATTTAGTCGAATTAGTTTTTGATAAAGTTGCACTTTCTGAATGGGGCCTTTTGGCATGTGAAGGTCCATTAATTTTTTCCACATAGCTTCAGATGTTACGCACGTCTTTATGTGCACAAACTGCGATGCCTTAATATTTAAGGTTATGTACGCCATTGCTTTCTGATCAAATGTTTCCCATTTCTGAACAGATGCGTCATCTTATCCAATCTTTTTTCCACACACTACATCCCATTAGTCTGCCATTACTAGGACACTTTTCATGGCCATGTTCCACACACCGTAATTGTTTTCATCAAGTTTTTCGATTTGATTTGACAAATTCATGTTGGCTTATTGTTCCGTGTTAATTCGCAAACGATACTAACTATTGACAATTTAGCACAACCGACACTCAAACTTAGACGCTTTCTAGTCAGTTATAAAACCGAAAACAACGAACTCTGGGCCCATAACCAATGTTGGAAATATATTGGGTTTATTTGAGAGACGCGTAGTGGTTCGGTTGAACATTTATTTGAGTGTGTCCGGAAATGAGAACCATACATTATACGTACATACAAAGCATTGTGGCCAGATTATTGTTGCTTATTAAATGGGAAATATCGATTACATTTTTAACAGAAATAATAAATCCACACAGTTATATTAAAATATTAAAGAGTATAATCAAACGTAAAGACATCAAGTCCTACCCAGAATTTAAAGAATTTATCATCAATGAACACGTAAAATTACTTCATACAGGTATCGAGAAAATGATACGTCTTTTTAAAGAAACCCACTCTTTTCCAGACTATCAAAAAAATAATTCAGAACATTATTAGTTAATGTGAAGTTTGCAATATTGCAAAAAAAGGAACACCGATTCCAAAAAATTGACCTTTGAATTAACCCCAGAAACCAATAGTCCAAGGTAGATTTATGTTATAGATTTCTATTCAATCGAAAATGAACAATATCTTTCATGAAAAAGGAAAAACAGATACAGAAATATAATCATTCTTAGGTCTATGTGGCTATAACCGTAAGTTCATTCCAGATTTTACAAAAGTCGCAAAGCCTATGACTCTCTTTTTAAAGAAAGGATGTAAAGTTGACTTCAGAAATGAAGAATATAAAAAATCTTTTGAAAAATTGAAAACTTGAATCATGAATGACCCAATTCTCAGACAACCAGACTTTACAAAGATATTCCAAGTCACTACTGATGCCAGTAATTTTGCTTTAGGAGCCGTGTTGTAACAGGAGAAATAGCATTTTAGTTTCGCAAGTAGATCCTTAAATGATCACGAACAGAATTACAATACAATCGAAAATGAATTGTTTGCAATTGTTTGGGCAACCAAATATTTTGGCCTTTATTTATATGGAGTTTTCCTTGAAATTCTAAGCGATCATGTCACGCACTGAAGTATAAGAAAATATGGTAGGAGAACAAAATAATATTTCCACAGCAGCGACTATTCACCGTTAGTTGTAACCAACATAACCTTTTATATATCCTAACCTTTAATACAGCCTTTTAAATAATTAGCTAGTAGGAAAAACAAACAGAAGCGCTTACTAGGGAATAGACACCACAGGTCCCAGCTTAACCGGCCCCATTTATCAGGCCCCAGTGTCGTCTCCACTATCGGCATAACGACCATCACTAAACGGAGCCCACTCTCACTCCGGACACCCCGACCTACAGAAAATCAGGCAACAGCATCGGTACGCGTTGGATTTCATACCGCCGGAAGGGCGAACTACTTACTCTGGCCCAGGAATTTGGACTGGACAAGACCGGAGGCGTGGACGAACTCCGTGCTCGGGTCACCGCCTTCATATACCGTAGTGGCCATTCGGAAGCGGTGCAGGCCCGAATCAAAGAATTGGAAGCGCAATTCGGTAGTATCCCTAGTCAGAAAAATCCAGAAGTGTCGGCAGTACCGGGACTCCAGACGAAGGAAGAGAAAGGTGCCGAAGGAAAACCAACTCTCTTGGCGATCCTCGAGCCAGCCAGAGCAAGTCGAACGACCGATTCAAAATCCCCCGTGCGCCAAGGGAACACCGGATCGGTAGCACAAGCCACCGGGAACGGGGAATCGCAAAGCTCGGCAGTTCCTGAACACCCTACGACGAGTCAAGGATCCGGTACGTCCATCCAGGAGTATTACCCAGCAGCGATCGATTACCCCAGCTTATCCAAAGAGTGGATGTATCGTACGCCCACCAGGAGCCCTTGCAGGTGATGATACCCGCACCATACAACAGGCCTCGAGGATCCAGCCCCAACGCGGTCGGCCCAGCCCACCTGCAGACGGGTCTCTGGTCATCCATAACGAACATCAACGCCGGTCCGCCCAGGGTCAACGTATCTCAAGGACAGCCGGCGGCGAGATTTTGTACTCTCTGTCGGCGGATAAACTTCGAAAGTGGGGACTCACTTTCGACGGCCACACGGACCCGTTGGCGTTCATCGAGCGAATCGAGGAACGAATCGAGTCATATGGAGGAAGCCCCGAGCAGCTACCACGCGCAATATCTGGCCTCCTCACAGGAAAGGCAGAGGGATGGTTCAGGACCTTCCACATCCAGACGCAAAGCTGGACGGATTTCCGTGAGGAATTCCTAGACTTCTTCCTACCCCCGCTATACTTCCAGCGGTTGGAAGACACGATCCGCAGTCGCAACCAGAAACCCAAAGAATCTTTCAGGGACTATATGATCGAGCTACGTTTGATGATGCAGCGAGCCCGATACATCAAGGAGCAGGAACTAGATAAAATCTACGAGAATCTTCGACCACATTACCAGATGTGCACCAGACAAAAGGACTTCGGTACGCTCACGGAGCTAACGCAACGCATATCAGCGTATGAGACCGCCCGCGACCACGACTACCCTCGCAGCGATTGATTCGGGCAGACCGATTTCCCCGCCACCTTCGTAGAGACCGTGCGGGGCATACAACTGGACAACAGTGGACTAAGTCACCGACCCCGCCACCACTTTCGTAGAGACGGTGCGTGCTGACAAGGTTCCCAGAACACATCATGGCAAGCTCCCCAAATCATCACCACGCAACGACGAGGAACTTCGGCAGCGATAGCTGTGACTCCGCTGGATCAATTCAGGGCCAGCTCGTCTAACTGGGAGTTGCCTTCTACGCAACTACAAGGAACTTCGGCAGCGACAACTGTGACTCTGCTGGATCAATCCAGGGCTAGCTCATCTAAGTGGGAGTTGCCTTCCACGCAACGACAAGGAACTTTGGCAGCGACGGCTATGACTTCACTGGATCAGTCCAGGGCCAGCTCGTCTTCCTGGGAGTCACCTTCTGCACAACGTACAGTAACTTCGGCAGCGATAGCTGTGTCTCCGCTGGCTCAATCCAGGGCCAGCTCGTCGAACTGGGAGTTGCCTTCCTCCTCACAGAAAGTGAAGCTGCATCAGAAACAGGCGAAAGGAGAGCAGCAGCGACAGCAGCGCCCACGCAAGCCCTAAGCCTTGGCGACAAAACGCCACGCGACAAGTGACGCGCAACAAAAAAGAGAGCAGAGAATGGCTCCGACGCGTGCCGGCCGGCAGAAACTAAGGAGTCTCGAAACAGAAGGAAAAGTGACAAGTCGTGCGAACGGAAAAATATCATCCCGAGTGCCAAGATCTATAGACTCCATAAGCGGACACCAGGATCAGCTAGGACAACACTGCAAGGATCTTTTGTAAACAAGGAGGAGATAGAGGGTAAGCCGAGGCCGTAGGCGAGGAAGAGACATAGAGGATGGTACGAATTTAGGTAGGGTCCCGTCTAGCCATATCCCAAAAGTCGGGGCTACCATGAATCCACGATTTCTTTTGTAACATAATGGAAATAGATGGCTACCCAAGCCACCGAATGGCGTGGTGCACGTCATTCCGCTGACCCTCGGTATCCAAGTTATCTGAATGTGGAATAAAGAATATTGAATGGAATTTTGGCTGTTTATTTCCCGTTGTTCTTCCTATTCGACCCCAACACCTCTGAGGCTTCGCTGTTCTGACACGGAGCGTGGCTCGAGCGTGATCCCCTCCTAAGCAACCTTTCCCATTTCCTCCAGGGGTGATACGAAGCGTCGCTGTACGCGGGAAAGCCTAAGGCTGGCGTGGCAACCGCGTACTGTGATCCTCCCTCCAGTAATATACCCTCCTATTTCGGCTTAGCAAGGATCACGTGTTTAGCCGCGCGTTCGTCCGCAATTGTCGTCTTGAGTTGTGAACGGTGGTGACGTTTGACCACGTCCCGTGTCGCGCGAGCCCTATCGAGGCCTCGCCGCGTGAATTGCCCCGATCTGTCCCTGAGGCCCACCTACACAAATCTGCTGTATGCGCGGACTGGGCCCTGGGAGACTGAGAGATGTACCCCAGCCGAGATCCCACACGCTTACATATGTTGTTAATGTTAAGTACATGTAATTTTATAAGCGATGGAAATAAATTGCATTGCATTGTTAGGATGAATGGGCTGCTGAACACACATCTTTCTCTCAAAATATCTCGAACAGCTTCTACAAAACATAAGAACTTGTACTTAATACTTTGGTTGGATTTAGTAGAAGTACTCACAAATGACCACAACCTACTCCTTCATGCCTTTATTTTTTTTTTAGTGCAGATACCCAGTCAAGAAGCCCATCCTCGTCCAAGTTACATCTTCCAGACGTTAAGCTGCAACTACAAAGTGTCTAGGTCGTATTTATAGCTGCAAAACTG
The DNA here is from genome assembly GCA_963969585.1 of Drosophila helvetica. Lineage (NCBI taxonomy): Eukaryota > Metazoa > Arthropoda > Insecta > Diptera > Drosophilidae > Drosophila > Drosophila helvetica. Next base: position 32,713,692 of record OZ018402.1, on the reverse strand, counting down.
CAAATCCCGAAAATCCCGAAATATATCAGAAAAAGTCATTTCGGGTCAAAGCGGAAATGTCGTGTTGACTAGTTACTAGTTGACAGCACGACTTCCATTAAAAAAAAAGATAGATAACTTTTTTCCCAATACACAATAGGCACTTATTAATATTCCATAATACTTCGTCCGAACAATTTATGTAAATTATCCGATCTATTCCAAATTACTTGTGCAAATAATGCCACAATGCTTCCAGTTCGTCCGTTTAATAAAAATATATCCTAAACAAACTAATGTTTTAACTTTAATTTTATTCCCACCGGAATGGCGAATTCGGCTTCCCCTTTCTTTTTTCTTTTTTCGTCTCAATAAAGATTTTTGTGCCCGTCGCCTTCTCGGTGGCCATCCTTGCTTTGCCCATATTAGCCACTTTTCTCAGAATCCAAACGATGCTCCCGGCGATGTTTTTTCCAACTTTGCGGCGAACTTCAGTTTCTTTTAATGTTTTCAAAAGCAGATATTCCTTAAAGAATTCCGCCTACGTTGGCATTTGCAGCAACCAAAGAAGCTTCGAAATATTGCCTTTTGTTTGGTGATATATGCGAATTTTCAGATATAAATTATTTGTTCTCTCCTTAGCCAATTTGAGTTACGTTCCCATCCTGTGTTGCTATGTAGAAGCTTAAATTTAGTGGTAAATGAGGCATTGGCATAAATGCAGCCTTATTTACGTTACTTTGCATCAAAGTGTTGGTTTGTGTAGGTCTGTTGGCCGGTGCTAGTCTTCTCACATGTCTCTTGTGTATTTATTCCGTGACCTATGGGCTCAGGCTGTGCCGGTGCTGGTCTTCGCAAAGGTCATTTTTGTGTTCTTGCTAACGCTGGAACACTGTCATAAGCTGCACATTGAAAATGGGAAAATTCACAATATAAAAATTTCTTTTACATTTTTGTTCTTTAATTTCTAAGAATACACAATTTAAAAGTTAAAAAAAAATTATTTTTTTTCTTTTTGAGATTTTTATTGACACAGAATCAGAATCAGATACAGAATCGAGGTCCTGGGTCCACAAGGACCCAAGTCACGGTCGCAACGTAGAGATAGATAGCAAAGAATTATACAAAATATTTTATACCCCGCCAGCCTAGTCACGGGCCAGCCTACGTGGGCCACCCCATTGACTGGTCTCCTCAGCCTAGTCAGGGACTAAACAACATTGATGCAACATGCCGACACATCAACCCCAATGACATGCAATGCAAAAGCGGTATAGGATCTTACATATAGTCGGGCTAGTCTGCGGGCCAGTGCTGGACTGGCTGGGCTAGTCAGATAGCTAGGCAAGGGCTAGTCCGCAGAACTGCTGGACAACTTTAACAAAACTTGTCTAAACAAATGTAAAAGCTCAATAGAATTTCACGGTCTGCAGAGCTCAGATCGAAGATCTTTGATTCAGTCTTGACATAACCTTTACAGTACAATCAATAAATAAAAATAAAAATATTAGATGAGTGTTATTTTATAATGAATTAAAGACCCAACTATTTAATTGGCGCAGCCGCGGCCATTCTGTCATTTCAGTCCAGCAACTGCTAAATGAATAACTTCTGAATCAATGAAGATATCTTCATGAAATAAACAGCATTTGAAATATACATTTTTCAAAATTGAGTCTGCAATATAACGTGGCGCTACATTGTTTAGAAGCTTACCTATAAAAAGCCAAAGTTGAACTTTGTTGCCGGTGCATATTTTCCTATGTAATGTGCTTAATTTGGGAATTTAACTTTTTTTTTTATCAATAAATGTTTGAGATGCCAAGCTTTTTTGGCACCTATTTATGTCCAGAAACAAAATGAGAACGAATTGATTTAATAAGGGTTAATATTTATTTATACAGGCGGCTAGCAGAAGCCGATTGCTTGCTCTTTGCCCAGCCAGATAAATGTTCACGAGATCCTATGCAACCAATGCGCAGAGAGATTAGCATAGCACTAAATTCCGCAACGTCGGCAGATCAATGCTAGAGCCGAAGCGGCGGCTGCGGAGAGCCCTTAGCATACAGAGAGAGCGCAGCAGCGCTGCCGAACGTTAGCGTTTACATATGTTGTTGTATTAATGTTAAGTACAGTGGGTTCTAATTATGATGATGCTGCTGGCCCGAACATACTCCCCCCGTTGGAAGCCAGCCTTTCAACAGACTCCCTAAGGGGCAGTAGACATAGCCGAGTAACGGCCCTACTGATGGTTCCTGATGCGGTCTTCAAGTCCGCTACGCGGCACACGCCATCCTTGCCCTGGACGACATCGACAACTCTAGCCAGTGGCCAACGCATAGGAGGAAGATTTTCGTCCTTCACCAGGACAACATCATTCACGCAGAGGTTTTGCGTGGGAGTGCGCCACTTCGACCGCTCTTGCAAAAGGGTGAGGTACTCTTCGCGCCAACGGCTCCAGAAGATTTGCTGCAGTTGAGTGACCCGCTGCCAGCCATCCAGACGATTGTAGTTGAGCTTCGTTAGGTCAGGCTCGAGGATTGTCACATGTGGGCCACCTAGAAGCAGATGAGCCGGGGTCAAAACATCTAAGTCATCAGGATTTTCTGAAAGCGAGAGCAAAGGGCGAGAATTAACAATTGCCGTGATCTGGCAGATCAGAGTACGCAGCTCGTCGAAGCCAAGCACAGAGGGCCCAACTGAGCGGTACAGGTGATGTTTTGCAGTCTTCACGGCCGCTTCCCACAATCCGCCAAAGTGCGGAGAGCGTGGTGGGATGAAACGCCAGTCGATCGAGTCAGCCAAGCAGGATTCATGGACCTCCTTCACATGCGAGTCGCTCATGAAAAGCTTCTTTAGCTCCAGCAGCTCGTTCTTGGCGCCAACGAAGTTCGTCGCATTGTCAGACCAAATTTGAATTGGCCTTCCTCGTGTGGCAGTGAAACGCCTTAATGCGCCTAGAAACGAAGCGGTGGTCAGGTCCTTTACGAGCTCCATGTGTATTGCCTTGGAAGTGAAGCAAATGAACACACTGATGTAGCACTTGATCGGAGGCCTCGTGCGGATTTCTGATCGGTAGAAGAAGGGCCCACAATAATCCACTCCAGTGACTTCAAAGGGCCGAGATCCTTCCAAACGCTCCTTAGGCAGGTCTCCCATGATGTGCTGAACCATGCGCGGCTTAGTCCTGACGCATCTCACACACTTGCTGACTTCCTTTGACACTGCCTTAATTCCTCCAATTGGCCAATATTCCAGCCGAATTTTGGCAAGCAGGGCGCGAGGTCCGGCATGAAGGTTCCTCTCGTGATAATATCTTATCAGAGCACAGGTTATGGGATGTCCCTTGGGCACAATAAGCGGGTGCTGAGCATCAAATCCTAGCAATGAGTTTCCAAGACGCCCTCCAACTCTAAGTAATCCAGACTGATCGATGAACGTAGAGAGCGAGCTGATGGAACTGGATTTCGTGACTTGACCGTTGCGTTGAATCTCCTTTATGTCCATCCACAAGGTTGCCAGCTGAATGTGTCGGATTAGGAGATGAGTTCCTTGCCGGATATCGGAAACGGTGAGTCCAGAGTGCCGAAGACGATGTGCAAATTTATGCATGTAGGCGAAGGTGCGCTGCATGCCAAAAAATGTGTTTGCAAATTTGCATCCTGAGGTGAGATCGGTATGTGGAGACACGATCAACAATGCTCGCTTTCGGAGCTCTAAAGTCGGTATTTCAGAAACAGGGAACACAGGCCATTCTTCCTTGGAGCCTACCAAAAACGATAGACTGTGAAACCACAGCTCTGACTGGATAAGGTGGTTGGGAAGTGAGCCTCTAGATAGGATGTCAGCAGGATTTAAAGCGGTGGGAACATAGCGCCATTCCATTGTTGCCGTCAATTCCTGAATTGATGCCACTCGATTTGCCACGAAAACTTGAAATTTGGCGGGCTCATCTCGTATCCAGGATAATGCTGTTGAGGAATCCGACCAGCAGTAAAACTGACCTGTAAAAATTCCAATCTCTTTTAAATTATTCATTATTTTCGCAAGCAAATGGGCTCCACTTAATTCCAGCTTGGGGATTGATAATGTTTTTAGCGGCGCCACTCGAGACTTTGAGCACAAAACATTGCTCGACACCTGCCCTTCCCTGGATACGACATATATGCAAGCGCCATATGCTTCTATGCTGGCATCACAAAATCCATGGACTTCTACAGCCGTAGTGGAATGATGAACCACGCGAGGAAAAGAAATCCTAGTGATGCTTGCCAAACTGTTTCTCAAGTCCATCCAAGTTGAATGCAACGCTGAGGGTAGGCTTTCATCCCAATCCAAATGCTCTCTCCAAAGCTGCTGAAGGAAGACCTTGCACCTGACAATGACAGGATTTATCAATCCCAGGGGGTCGTAGAAGCGAGCAATCGTGGACAAAACCGATCGCTTGGACGGCTTTAAATTTGCGTCCAGGGCAGATAAGGCGAAAAGCAGCTGATCTGAAGCGGGGTCCCATGCTAAGCCAAGAGTCTTAGTTATGTCGCTTCCATCATGAAACCTTAGGAATTTCTCTCTGTCATCTTCAGGGGTTCCATCGAGTACCTCCGGGTGACTAGAACACCATTTCCTAAGCTTGAAGTTTCCGCGAGACAATATAGCGGAAGTTTGGTGCATCTTCTCCATGACCTCGGAAACTGAGTTACCGCCAGAAATGAGATCATCTACATAAAACTCCTGTTGCAGAGCAGCTGAGCCAAGAGGGTAGGACTCACCCTCGTCGATGGCCAGCTGGTGCATTGCGCGAACTGCTAAAAATGATGCCGCCCTAGTACCGTATGTGACGGTGTCTAATGTGTAGACTTGAATCTCGGACTGGGCGAGTCTCGCCATAGGATACACTGATAGTAGTTGTCAGGTGGAGATACTTGTACGCAACGATACATCTTGCAAATGTCCCCAGTGAGAGCAACTGAATTAGAATGTTAAACAATGCAGGCTGAATGACGGGGCCTGACATCATCACATCATTCAGGGAACATCCAGTTGATGTAGCAGCAGAGCCATCAAACACGACACGAAGTTTTGTCGTTGTACTGTCGTCCTTTAGGACACAGTGATGAGGCAAGAAATTTTTGCAGAGGGCACGGTAATCAGGTTTGACTGGGGACATATGCTTCAAATCAATGTATTCCCTCATAAAGGCGGAGTACCGATCCCTGAGCGTTGGGTTGCGATCCAATTTGCGCTCCAAATTGATGAATCGTCGATACGCCTGAGTATAGGATTCCCCTAAGGGATCAGCATTATGTTTTAACGGGAGACGAACTGAATACTCCCCCGATGGCAACCGTGAAAAGTGGCTTACAAAGTGCGCTTCGCAATCTAATTCTTCCTTGGTATTCACACTTGCTTCCACACAATTCTCGACTTCCCAAAACATGCGAAGTGTTTTATCCAGTCTGGAATCCAGGTTAGATTCCGGCACCGGAGAATTGTGAGTTCCTAAGAGCGCCGAGCTTGCTACCTTTTGTCCACCGTCAGATACGATCCAACCGATCCAACAGATACGCAGAGGAGATCATAAAAAATGCTCGCACCAATGAGGAGATCCACTCGCTGAGGGTTGAAAAAGGCAGGATCGGCAAGCTGAATGTTCGAGGGAATACTCCAGTCGGATACATTGACTGCCAGACTTGGTTGGCAATCGGTGATTGTAGGGGCAATGAGAGCAGTAAGAGTCGTTTTGTAGCTAGATGTGCGAGAATGCATGCAAATGTTGACGGTGGAACCCTCAGTGGACACGCTGGTATCGCCTAGCCCAGAGACAAGTGCAGATGATTGAGTTCTTCTAAGCTGGAGCTGCTGGGCGAACCTGGATGTGACGAGGTGAAGTTGTGAGCCTGAATCTAGTATGGCACGACAAGGAACTAAAACGCCAGACCGATTCTTAACGAGGACCACGGCTGTAGCCAGAAGCACAACATCAGAGTGAAGACCTTGGGCAGCAAGAGAGGTAGACGCAGGTGAATGAGAGCTGCTAACAGAATCCTGAACTGCAGAAATAGCTTCCGATTGAAGCGCTAGATCCGGAGTAGATGGTGGGGAGCTTTGCGTTATGGATTGCAGATTTTCAAAATGGAGCAAACTATGATGACTTCCGTTGCAAACGCGACATTTTCCACTGTTGCATGCGCGAGTGCGATGCCCTGACTTTAGGCAATTAAAGCAGAGGGAAAGCTTCTTCACTTCCTTGTGGCGCAGCAACGGGGACAAGTTTCCGAATAATTTGCAGGAGTATATGCCATGGCCCGCTGAATGGCAAAAGGTGCATCCAGACGGGTTGGCGGAAGACTTGGAGGCAACAAACGTTTTCCTTAAATGAGGAGTAGAAAGGTTTTTTCCCACCTGAGCGCTACTAGCGGGCGTCGCTGTAGCGTATTCCAAATTCTCCATTTTCCGGCAGCGCTTGTTCAAGAATTCGTAGAACTCGACTGCGGTGGGAATGGCGTCCGACAATGTGTCCTCCCATTTCCTTTGCGTCTTAGCATCCAGCTTCTGCAGCAGAACGTGGATCACCATGCAGTCAGAGATCTCCTCATCCTTTCCCAATGTCCGCAACGCACGCATATGCAAATTGACTGCGTCCGAAAACTCCCGTAGCCTTTTCGGCGATGGCGAATCTACCCTCTTGCGCCCCAGAATCTTCTTGATGTGTGCCTGAAAAACAAGTCGTTTGTTATTAAAACGGTTATCAAGAATATCCAGAGCCGCACGATAATTGGCACTGGAGAGCTCCAATGATCGAACCGAATCCAAGGCCACATCTGCGAGACACGAGCGAAAATGCTGGAACTTCTCGATGTCGCTAAGGTCCGCATCCGATCCAATGACCGATTTGAACATAGCCATAAAATCCGAGTATTCCACGTATCCACCGGAGAACTTGGGTACCTTCAGCTCAGGAAGCCGATGCTTGTGAGCCATGATGATGGTACTGTGTCCAGAATGGCCTGGCAGGGTGGTTGAATTGGCAGCGGCGCGTGAGTGGCACATTTCGATAGCAACAAGCAACTCAGCTTTCAGCGATATGAAGAGCGCATCGAAGTCGTCGCGCATCGCACTCCCAATCTCATCTTGATTGAGAGCTTCCAGCTCATTGTGGGACTTATTGAACTCCCCTCGCATTTCTGCCAGCATATCGATGCGAACGTCGATTTCCGCGGCGGTTAATTTGTCAACTTTATCGCCTGAGAATGATTCGCCAAGCCTTCGCATCCGATTATATACCGTCTGAACTTTGCGCTTATAAAGATTCAGTCTGGTATCAACCGTCGCAATATTTCCGCCCGCGCCTGTATTCGGATCGCTGTCCATGGTAAACGGTTTGCAATGCGACGAAACGGAGAATAGAATACTGCCTAAGCCGAGAGCGAGAATGAGGGACACGAAAAGTCAAGAACCGTGGCCGTGGTCGAGCATAGAATGAGAGATTCGACGGTTAAAATAACGGAATCTCAGACGACCGGCACTCTCACTGACTTGCACATAAAACTGTTCTTAATTGTGCACCAAATGAATTTGTTTGTATTTAACTGCACAGCAACGAATGTAATGTTCACTTTATTTGTTTTTTAACGAAACGCGATTAACAAATGGCTTTAATCACGTCGGGGTCACCAATGTTTGAGATGCCAAGCTTTTTTGGCACCTATTTATGTCCAGAAACAAAATGAGAACGAATTGATTTAATAAGGGTTAATATTTATTTATACAGGCGGCTAGCAGAAGCCGATTGCTTGCTCTTTGCCCAGCCAGATAAATGTTCACGAGATCCTATGCAACCAATGCGCAGAGAGATTAGCATAGCACTAAATTCCGCAACGTCGGCAGATCAATGCTAGAGCCGAAGCGGCGGCTGCGGAGAGCCCTTAGCATACAGAGAGAGCGCAGCAGCGCTGCCGAACGTTAGCGTTTACATATGTTGTTGTATTAATGTTAAGTACAGTGGGTTCTAATTATGATGATGCTGCTGACCCGAACATACTCCCCCCGTTGGAAGCCAGCCTTTCAACAGACTCCCTAAGGGGCAGTAGACATAGCCGAGTAACGGCCCTACTGATGGTTCCTGATGCGGTCTTCAAGTCCGCTACGCGGCACACGCCATCCTTGCCCTGGACGACATCGACAACTCTAGCCAGTGGCCAACGCATAGGAGGAAGATTTTCGTCCTTCACCAGGACAACATCATTCACGCAGAGGTTTTGCGTGGGAGTGCGCCACTTCGACCGCTCTTGCAAAAGGGTGAGGTACTCTTCGCGCCAACGGCTCCAGAAGATTTGCTGCAGTTGAGTGACCCGCTGCCAGCCATCCAGACGATTGTAGTTGAGCTTCGTTAGGTCAGGCTCGAGGATTGTCACATGTGGGCCACCTAGAAGCAGATGAGCCGGGGTCAAAACATCTAAGTCATCAGGATTTTCTGAAAGCGAGAGCAAAGGGCGAGAATTAACAATTGCCGTGATCTGGCAGATCAGAGTACGCAGCTCGTCGAAGCCAAGCACAGAGGGCCCAACTGAGCGGTACAGGTGATGTTTTGCAGTCTTCACGGCCGCTTCCCACAATCCGCCAAAGTGCGGAGAGCGTGGTGGGATGAAACGCCAGTCGATCGAGTCAGCCAAGCAGGATTCATGGACCTCCTTCACATGCGAGTCGCTCATGAAAAGCTTCTTTAGCTCCAGCAGCTCGTTCTTGGCGCCAACGAAGTTTGTCGCATTGTCAGACCAAATTTGACTCGGCTTTCTTCGTGTGGCAGTGAAACGCTTTAATGCCCCTAGAAACGAAGCGGTGGTCAGGTCCTTTACGAGCTCCATGTGTATTGCCTTGGAAGTGAAGCAAATGAACACACTGATGTAGCACTTGATCGAAGGCCTCGTGCGGATTTCTGATCGGTAGAAGAAGGGCCCACAATAATCCACTCCAGTGACTTCAAAGGGCAAGGCAGGTCTCCCATGATGTGCTGAACCATGCGCGGCTTAGTCCTGACGCATCTCACACACTTGCTGACTTCCTTTGACACTGCCTTAATTCCAGGATAATGCTGTTGAGGAGTCCGACCAGCAGTAAAACTGACCTGTAAAAATTCCAATCTCTTTTAAATTATTCATTATTTTCGCAAGCAAATGGGCTCCACTTAATTCCAGCTTGGGGATTGATAATGTTTTTAGCGGCGCCACTCGAGACTTTGAGCACAAAACATTGCTCGACACCTGCCCTTCCCTGGATACGACATATATGCAAGCGCCATATGCTTCTATGCTGGCATCACAAAATCCATGGATGAACCACGCGAGGAAAGGAAATCCTAGTGATGCCGGTGCATATTTTCCTATGTAATGTGCTTAATTTGGGAATTAAACTTTTTTTGGATTAATAAATTAATTTTATTTTACATCATTTTTATTAGCTCAATCTGATTTTCAAAAAAAAATTTTGTATTCTGGAATTTGGTTTAATTTATTGTTTTCTGTAAAATATGCCTTCACTTCCAATTAAGAGGGAGGAATATCTAATAAACTTAACATTTCTAAAGAATAACTATTTTCCAATTTGAGATCTCACATGTTTAATGGATGAATTACATGGATCTGAAGAGGCTGCTGACATGTTGAAAACATCCCTGTTTTGGGGCTTTCGTGATATCTTGCACGTATTCATGTACCTGTAATTCTTGCAATCCTTGTTTCTCGCTTCCTGTGCTTCCTCTGATATCTCTCCAATTGGTAAGCTCTGATATTCAATTAAAATTTGACCATGTGTCACAATTTTACGAAGCGTAGGAGTAAGCTTCTTTTCAGGATATTTTTTCTGCAACAGCTCTGCGAGGCATATTCACATAATTTGTAGGTGTTAATTTTTTTCTTGCAGTTTAAAACATTCAAAATGACACCCAATTTCTTGATTATGTCAATATTCACACCAGTTATTTCTGCAGTAATTTCAACTTTTTCAAAGAATATCCGTGATGAGTTTCCATCGTTTGAGTTTCCATTTCATTGTTTGGGGCAATCCACCTTCAGTGATAGTTTTTCAACAAATTTTTCTTGAATAATTTTTTTCCTATTGTTTTGTTTTTTTCTTTGGCTGTCGAGCTGTTTTCAAAATATTCTCCCTATCGCGGAATGGTGTATGCAAGTTTTAAAATGAACTCCATACATCTTATTCTTGCATGTAATGGGGAAATACCATATTCCATATTTTCCTCTTCAACTATGGAATCATCAATAATTTTTAAAATCCTTTTGGGTTTTCTTGCAAAATTCACATTTCAAGGTAGATTAAGTATTTGTTATTTCGTTAAGTACTTTTCCATCAATCATTGTAAGAAAAAATTCAAAATTGACATGAATAGTTTTTTCTTCCTTGATTATTTTTACAATTTTTTAAATTTTTCTTGCAAAATACGCATTTCAAGGTAGATTTAGTATTAGTTAGTTCGTAAAGTACTTTTCCATCAATCATCGTAAGGAAAAATTCAAAATTGACATGAATAGTTTTTTCTTCCTTGATTATTTTTAAAGGCCTTTTATTAGAAATCTGGTTTTTAATATTGTTTACTGTGGACTTTATTATTAGCTACGAAAATTCTTTGACGTATTTGAATAATACAGGGCGGCAATAATGAGCAGACGAATATGAGCAGAATATATTCCGATGTATCCGATTTAAGCCGCAGGGTACAAGAGAAGCCCTAAACATGTTAGAATCTGTTATGGATTTATCGTTTTTGGATATTGATTGCTTATATTAACTTTACCCAGAAGATCCATCACAGCCCCATTTGCTGATCAATGTCAGATTTTGCGGAAAACTCTTAATGAGCTGTTTCGCAGTGTGTTCCATCAGGTCTTGAAGTTTTACTTCTGCTGATATCTCTGTCGTTATTGTTGATACCTGCACTGGCATTATTTTTGCTTGTGTAATTTTTCTGTATTCAATCAGAATGTCTACATTATGATGGATTAAGGAATATCGTAATATTGAATATTTCTCCTTAGACATTCCCAGATCCAAAAACAATCCTAAAGACTCTTCAGATGTGTACTTCCTCGGTGAGGATGCTATTCTTGATATTGTCAAGTATCACCGGGCTTGCATTAAAAACAGCTTTTGTAATACACGACCTCTTGTTTTCCTTGTCGTTCGTATATTTGATTGACAGTGCCTCAACCCAAGCAGTTTGCGTTTTTGCTATTAAAGAAGTCAGTTTTACGGAATGCGCCCTCCCATTTCTTTTTAATATTTAAATGAAAAATTTTAATTTTTGTTTTTATACTTTTATGCTTCTCTGGGTTGTCCAATCCTACATTCAGTTCATTAAGAACAGATTCCACAAATTCGTTTAATGTTCTTGCAGTTCTATATATCTCGAATAACTTTGTATTATCCATAGCCATTTTCACGTTAATTATGTTTACGAATTGTATTCACTGGTGCTTATAGGCAACTGGATGCTTTAGAAGTCAAAAAGGCTAAAGTGCTCAAAAAAGGAATGCAATATATATACCTATGTATGTACCAAACTTTGGCATAATAAAAGACAGGTTACAAAAAGTGGTCAAAAAAATTAGGTCAGTAGTAAAAAAACCCTCTAGCTGAACCCTCCCCGAGGGTGCCGGCTGGGCAATGGGCACTGCATTATCCCGGACAAGGGTAATGCATTGTCGCTTGCTCTGTCCGAGGCAATGCAGTGTCTAGCTAAGGCAATGATTCAGCGTCCTCTCGATCTTGAGTCGGGGGAGCTGGGTCAGAGCCATGGTTAGAGGTACCTGGCAGTCAGGCATAAAACGCTAGAGGGTGGTTCCCCCGAAAAATATTAACTATATGGACCTTCGGGCCAAAAATGGAGGCTGAGACGGATCAAACTCGGGCTGGGATGTCAGCCCAAACGTAGGTGGGACGCGTCAACCCGTCGTATGCAGTTGAGCCAGCCGCCCATGAAACTAAGTGTGATGCAAATCAACCTGCATAAAAGCAAGGTAGCATCGGCGGAGCTCCTTATAGCCATGGAGCAAGGGCCCGCTGACATAGCTTTGGTCCAGGAGCCCTGGATTGCGTCAGGAAATACAGTGGCCGGACTGAAGGTCGCAAATTACAACTCGTTCTACCCAACGTCGGTAAGCTGGAATAGAACCTTCGTAGAAAGGGAATCCACGCTTACCTTATGTCTCATTACAGCACAGACGACCTGACAGTAGTGATGCTGGAGAGTGAGGAGAAGCGCCTTCTGGTAGCCTCCTGCTACATGGCACACGACAGGCCCGCACCACCTGAAGAACTAAGGAGTCTGGTGGAAGAAGCCGACTCCAAAGACCAACAACTCATCATTGGTACGGACGCCAATGCCCACCACAGTGTGTGGGGAAGCCCCGATATCAATGACCAAGGTGAGTCACTCCTAGACTTTATATTATCAAATAACATAGATGTAGCAAACGTGGGAGAGGACTACACATACGTAGGTCCCACCTCGTCCAACGTGCTAGATCTAACCCTCGTAACAGGAAAGAGTACCTTGGTATCTGGATGGAGAGTCCTCGAAAGACCATCCTTCTCGGACCATAGGTACATTCAGTTCAAGTGCGAATTCAAATACATTCCGAAGGTGACAGTCTTCAAGAACCCCCGGAACACAAACTGGGAGAAGTTTAGGAAGACCGTTACCTCGAAGCTCGCGAATCCGGGAATAGTGAAATCCGCGGAAGACATAGAGAAGTCCTTGGAGACCCTCTCCAAGGAACTTCTGTCTGCCTACCAAGGCGCATGCCCGCCATCAAGAACGAGAAAGAGGACCAAACCACTCTGGTGGAACCGGGACCTCTCCCTCAAGAGAAATAACCTCAGGGAACTCTTCAAACTCGCCAGAGTAGCGAATGAGGAGATCATCAACGAGGAATACAAAACACTACTCAGAGACTACAAGAAGGAAATACGCAAGGCACAACGTAGCTCGTGGAGGAACTTCTGCTTGAACATCGAGAAAGTGTCTGAAACAGCACGACTCAGGAAGCTGCTCTCGAAGCAGCCCACCATACAGAGTCAGCTACAATTAAATAACGGACAGTGGTCAGAAGACAGCGAAGAGGCTCTGACAGCACTAATGAAGGCCCACTTCCCGGGATGCACCGAGGTCACTGATGCTGAAACGCATCAGGACCTAGCAACCGAGGAACAAACACCCCCGACAGATCTAATAACCCACAAGAAGATCCAATGGAACGACCAAAAAGACGATCATGGCTCTTCGGAATATACTCGGCATGTCTAAGTACAGGCTATATCCCTATCCAATGGAAAACAGCTAGAGTTGTTTTCCTCCCAAAGGCAGGAAAGTGCAGCCATGCTAGTCCCAAGGATTACAGACCGATAAGCCTTACCTCTTTTATGCTTAAAACACCGGAAAAGCTGCTGGACGGATACATCAGGAAGGAGGTGGGAGGACTGATGTCAACCAACCAGCACGCTTATACCAAAGGGAAATCGGTGGAAACAGCTCTACATTCACTAGTAGCTACCATCGAGAAGGCTCTCACCAATAAAAAGTATGCACTAGGAGTATTCGTAGATATATCCGGAGCATTTAACAACGTAGCCACGAACGTAATAATGGATCGCCTTGAAGCGACCCACATACACCCAGCAATCAACCTATGGATAAAGAACCTCCTGAGTAGTAGACGGGTGCAATCAGAGTGGGGCACCGCTTTCACGGTAAAGGGAGAGCACAGAGGCACATCTCAGGGTGGAGTCCTGTCGCCCCTCCTGTGGAATCTGGTGGTCGACGAACTCATCAAGAGATTCGAGAGGAAGGCCCCAAAAATAACAGCTTATGCAGACGACATAAGCATAATTATTACGGGCGTATGTCCATCGACTCTCAGCTCCATAATGGAACGAACACTCAGGGAGATATGCGAGTGGGCGGACGAAGTAGGACTCGATATAAACGCGGACAAGACGGACCTCATCCTCTTTACAAAGAGGTACAAGGTACCGGCATGGATCCCCCCAAAAATCAACCAAACAAGGCTAACCCCTAAAACACAGGTCAAATACCTCGGCACAGTACTGGATAGCAAACTGGCATGGAAACCCAATGTAGTGGAAAGGGTGAATAAGGCCACCATTGCGCTTTATGCATCCAAGAAGATGCTTAGCAGCACATGGGGCCTGTCACCCGCCCTAATGCATTGGATCTACATCTCGGTGGTGCGACCAACTCTGCTGTATGGAGTCCTAGTGTGGTGGCAAGCAACTGAGAAGAAGACGTACCACAAGCTTATGGAAAGGACCCAGCGACAGGCTCTGCTATGTATCACCGGGGCGCTGAGGTCAACCCCAACTATAGCACTCGAAACCATACTCGGAATCGATCCCCTCGACATCCACGCTCGGCTGACTGCGGGTAAAGCAGCACAGCGACTGATCGCATCGGGGAACATGTCACCCCAAGGATATGGGCACAGTTCAATTGGGAGGAACATGACCAGTCATAAAGACTACATGACCCCCCAAACTTGCCTAGAAGTCAAAACCAACACATTTTTGGGACCCGAAGACTGGAAAAAAGGACGGGACCAGACTCAACACCTCAACATATATACTGACGGCTCCAAGATGGACGGAGGAGTAGGAGCGGGCTTACAAACTTGTACAAACTTGTACAAACCCCGAAATAAGGGTGTCATATAGGCTACCAGACCGATGCAGCATATTCCAGGCGGAAGTTTTCGCTATCAAGAAGGCAGCAGAGGTCGCTCAGCTAATAGAGCGACCACACAACGTGGTGAACATATTCGTCGTTAGCCAAGCAGCGATAAAATCTATGCAGTCGTTCGCAGTTGGTTCCAGAAGTGTCCTGGCAAGCAGGGAGGCATTAGACTCACTATGCACGACCAAGTCAGTGCGAATCTACTGGGTTCCCAGCCACCAGGGCATGAAAGGAAACGAGGCTGCGGACGTTCTGGCTAAGGAAGGCGTCGGGCTGACGAGCGAAAGAATCGAAAACGTGCCTATCTCCCTTAGAACGTTACAAAGCGATCTAGAGAAGCAGGCCGCTCTACAAACCAAGAACAGATGGAGGAACGCAACCACCTGCAGAACCTCGAGAACCATGTGCAAGGAGCGCAATGAAAATCTGGCTCACTATCTTCTGCATCTTCCACGGAAAGACTGTAGACTGATAGTGGGAATACTCACAAGTCACTGTCTGGCTGCGGCGCACGCGGCCAAGCTGGGCATCACCAACAGAGACAGCTATAGGAAATGCGATGAATCCGGGGCTATCGAAACCCTGGAACATCTCATCTGCAACTGCCCGGCTCTTTCACGGGCAAGGACAAGATACCTAGGCGCACCGGAGATGGCATCACTGAAGATGCCTCCAAGAGGACGCCGAGGGAATTACTTAGCTTTGCTAAACACACCTCGATACTCGAGGACTTCCAAATCTCAGCAATACCCCCGTAAAGGTCAATCTACATCCGGATCACTAAGGGCCATACTGGCCTATGAAAGCCCCCGCTGAGGGACGTCCGGGTTAACCTAACCTAACCTTGTATGGGATTTAGCACCTGCGTCAGCCTTTTTTTTTGTGCGAGGTAACTTCACTTAAATCGACCTAGAAGCCAAACGCCCCAATATTGGGATTTGGAACATAGGTAAAGGAATATTCAATGAACATATACAAAAAATATGTCGGAAAAATTGGCTTAACTTTTTATGTAAAATCAGGTCAAACTTTAAAAACAGCTCAAAAATTAAATGGTTTTGAAAATACGCTCTTCTTGATTAATGTCCATGCAACAAAATAGGTTTTTATTGATTACTAATAACAATGAATATACCTAAATGAAGACACTAAAAACAGAATCATACGTAACGTAGTTCACTTTTAATTCATCCTCAGATATGCAGCAAGTGAAAAAAGTTGAGTACATTTGTGCACACTGAAAAAATTTTGAACTCTCCTAAACTAAAAGTCTGATTATCTTGAAAATTTGATTTTGAAAGCTCTGGGAAATTTTCTGTTTTTGAAGCTCAATTAGAAGAAAACAATTTTACCGATGCAATTAATTGCGCCATGAATAATGATATTTCTACAGGAAATACCTATCGCCTTGACCATTTGAATCTGGAAGAAAAAAGTAGGCTGACAAAATTTTTGAAAGAATTTAAAGACATCCAATACCTAGAAAACAAAAATGTATCTTTTACCAGTATCATACGTCATGAAATTAAAAGTTCACATGAAAATCCAATATACAAACGACCATATAGCTACCTTTTCGCATATGAAACAGAGGTGAATAAACAAATTAATGAAATGTCAAATCAAGGCATCATTCGCGAAAGCAATTCTCCATATTGCAGTCCCTTATGGATCGTGCCCAAGAAAATAGATGCTTCGGGTAAAAAAAAATTTAGAATAGTAGACGATTTCCGAAATGTAAACGAGATATCTGTAAACGATAAATTCCCGATTCCCAATATGGACGAAATACTTAGTAAACTTGGAAATTGCCAATACTTTACCACAATTGATTTAGCAAAAGGCTTCCATCAAATCGAATTGGACGCAAAGTCAATACCTAAAACGGCATTTTCCACTAAACATGGCCACTACGAATACACCCGTATGCTATTTGGCTTAACAAACGCCCCAGCAACATTTCAACGATGCATGAACTTCGTACTTAAAGACCTCATTAACAAACATTGCCTTGTCTATTTAGATGACGTCATTGTCTATTCAACATCTGTCACAGAACACCTAGAATTTCTAAGAAAAGTGTTCGAAAAACTTAAGGAGGAAAATCTAAAACTTCAATTGGATAAATGCGAATTTCTTAAAAAGAAAACTGATTTTTTAGGTCATACTATAAGTCCACAAGGCATACGACCCAACAAAGGAAAAGTAATAAAAGTAGTAATAAACTTAAAGTAATAGGAGAATTTCCCATACCGAAAACTTCAACAGATATCTAATCATTCTTCACATAGACCTATGTGGCTATAACCGTAAGTTCATTCCAGACTTTGCAAAAGTCGCAAAGCCCATGACTCTCTTTTTAAAGAAAGGATGTAAAATTGACTTTAAAAATGAAGAATATAATAAATATTTTGAAAAATTAAAAACTTTATCCATGAATGACCCAATTCTCAGACTACCAGACTTTACAAAGATATTCCAAATCACTACTAATGCCAGTAATTTTGCTTTAGGAGCCGTGTTGTCACAGGAGAACAAGCCTATTAGTTTCGCAAGTAGAACCTTAAATGATCACGAACAGAATTAAAGTACAATCGAAAAGGAATTGTAAGAAATTGTTTGGGCAAATAAATATTTTGGCCCGTATTTATATGGAGTTTTTATTTAAATTCTAAGCGATCATAAACCACTGGTTTGGCTTAATAATATTATGAACCCAATATGAAATTGCAAAGTTGGCGTATTAAACTCAGTGAATATGTTAAAAAAAATGTTATTTTTTTCTTTTTGAGATTTTTATTCACACACTCAGATACAGAAACAAGGTCCTGGGTCCACAAGGAGCCAAGTCACGGTCGCAACGTAGAGATAGATAGCCTGTTCCGCTTTAGGGTTAAATAAATGCTCAAATATTCTTATGCCGTCATTAGGCTAAGACCGCGAAGCTGCGCTGTCGGAAAACCCCGACAGCCTAGCGGCTGAATTATATATTATCTTATGTATATGTTTATGCTTGACGCTGGTGGAAGCGGGAGAGTGAGAAAGAATTTATTTTGAGGATCTGATCGACCTTCACAAGCCACAGAGTACCCTCCAGCCCTGGGTAACATCTGTTGCGCCATCCCTAAGTCACCCACCCCCGACAACGTTAGAACACACACCTCTTCTGGAGCCGCTGGAGGCGTTTTTACTTAGTCTTATTTCCCTTCTCGACTATTATGATTTTCTTAGCCAATAAGGTAACTTTAAGCGCATACTGAAACGAACCGACCAACCGGCAATCGTTCACTTCGGCGAGAACCAGACAACGAGGTGCACGCACCAAAAAACTTTGCAAAGTCCGCAAAGGCATGCCACTGATACATAAGTAGGAAGGAGAGACAAAGATGGCTCTACATTGGCCAGCCAAAATAAAAGAAGACATGAGAATAGAAATTACACGAAACGACATTACTATGACCCTATGCATTTTGTTTGTGTATTTTGTATTCTTTTTCTGCCGTCTTATCTTTTGAGCTTGATCGCGTGCATAATCGTTTTAACTTTGACGCGAGTGGAACTTTCTGCTTAAATTTTCTAAAATTTATACAAAACATTAAGTAATATATATTAATAACTAGCAAACCCGGCAAACTCCGTTTCGCCACCAGATGGCTTCGTTTTATGTAACATTTCGTTTGGTGATAAAAAGATAAAGAAACATTTTTTTTTGTTTTTTATTTGAAAAGGAAAAATTTTATTTCATTTCACATCAGTAATGAATTAATTTCGATTACAAAAATTAAGTGTTATTTAGTTGAAATTCTCTAAGTAAATGAAAGTGAATCCAAAGTAAATACTGAATCGAAGCGTTATACGTGTCCGCAAATTATCTGTTTAATTGAAGTGCTCTTTGGTAAACCACATTTTTTGTTTTTTGGTCTGACGTTAACACAAACAAAGCGGATGGTTTTCCAACTCGTGAACACGCAACGTATAACTGGCCTTGTGAAAAACATTAATAACCGTTAATAATGGTTCCCTCAATCAAATTCGGCACAAGTCTTTTTACCGAAAGTCGAGTAACGTTGCAAAGTCGCGGTGGATTATAACAAATCCCGATGATGTAGTAAATTATCCAACGGAGTTTTAGAACTCTCTGGAGTTACCAGGATTTCCACCGCATAACTTGCAACTCAAAGTTGGTACAGAAATCAACGGATTTGTATGTCACCAAATCGCCAGCAATTTTTGATTGAATGGTGAAATTCAGTGCGTGTACATCATTATTCTTTGCGGCGAGAATTCCTCGTTGACTTAACCAAGCATAATGCTGATAACTCTCACTAATGTTTGGGAAAACATTTTCAATAAGAGCTAATTGAGAGTCTACAAATCGGCAAAAGTCGTTGGCAAGAGTAATTAATCCAGATGTCGCAACAGCTGGGACTTTTCCATTACCAACAGCTAAAAATTGTTTGGAAAATTGTGTAGCACTTTGATCATTTTGAAGTTGAACTCTCATATTAGTGGTTAGCGATAATGTTTTTACGTTATTCCATCAAGGTGATGCCTTCAGACAAGCATTCAATTCATCTGCAGACGTTCCAAGGGGGAATTACTGGCAACGTCTGCCTGAAATCGCCTGCCAATAATATCATCAAGCCGCCAAAGATGTTGTTATTTCGCCGAAGATCCTTCAGTGTGAAGTTAAGTGCTTCAAGTGATTTCTTATGTGCCATTGTGCACTCATCCCAAACAATGAGCTTGCATTGCATCAACAATTTTCCCTTTGCATTGGATCGGGAAATATTGCATGTCGGAGTATCAATTGTGTTTAAATTGAGTGGCAACTTAAGCGCAGAACGTGCAGTACGACCGCCATCTAGAAGAGTCGCCGCAATTCCAGATGATGCTAACGCCAAAGCTATGTCACATCTTGATCGAATAGTGGCCAAAATCAATGAAATGACAAATGTTTTCCCTGTTCCTCCAGGTGCGTCCAGGAAGAATAGACCACCAGTATTATTGTCCACCACTTGCATTAATGTTACGTATACTTGCTTTTGCTGTTCATTCAGCAACGGCACATTATTTCGAACGAATTCCTGCAATGTAACAACATTGTATTGCAGCTCTCGATTTAATTCTTGGTTGAATGCATCGTGCATCGATCGATTTGGCGCAAACCAAATCCAGCAAACCCAATAGTTGACATGCTTCTCTATATGTTTGGCATTGGTGGCCATTCACAGTTTTCAAATGCGCAAATGATTTTGGACCACGTGCATTTACCAACAGCAGTCGCAAATAAAAACATTCATCATTTCTAGGATGAACAGTATACATGCGACATGGAATTTCTTTGTTGATTGATTCCAAGTGTAATACATGGGCATTTCAACGTACATCAGCGTCGCAGCGAATGTCGTGGGATCAGTGACTGGATCAGGAATTTCAGCTTATATGATGTCATCCACTTCATTTGAATGTAATTTGTTCAGCAACCAAATTAGGATATGAGCATGCGGTAGTCCACGCTTCTGCCATTCCACCGAGTACATATAACAACGTGTGTCACTAAAAACTCGATACTTAGTAAGCACATCCATCATTAACCTTGAGTTTTTGCTGAAATACTCTGGCGATTATGTCATGGCGATCTTACGGTTTTTGGCCCGGTTCCAACTCACGTTCAATTTCCGTCCACTTCGGATTGCATGTGAACGTAATAAATAAATCCGGAGTTCCATAATTTCGCACGTACGTCATAGCGTCTTGAGCGTATTCGTGAATGTGGCGTGGGCTTCCGATATAAGATGATGGGAGAATCGTCAGACGTCCAATATTCTGAACATCACTATCTGAATGAATAGCATCACGCAAGTGTGTATAGTCCTCAGATCGTAGCTTTGCCTGATTGAATCGGATGAACGCTAAACGTTCGGTCTCGACTTTGACATACATGTCGACAGCGAATTGCTGGAATAGCCGACGGAACTACAGAATGACATTCTCCTCATGTGTACGAATCATCATAAAATAAGCATAGTAATTCATTGCGCTTAGATTTTTATTCGTTGATACGCCTGAAAATGCAAAATTAAATGAATTGTTAATTTAAACCAATAAAAGCAATAATAGCAATAATTAGTGTGGGAATATTGTACCTGTAATTGGATCGACCATCTTCAACGTGATGTCGTATCCGTCTTGCCCTTGCCAATAAATGATTGGATATTGTAACGCATCGTACAAACGATGTGTCTCGTTTACACGATGCATGATATTGCTTCTTCGTTGAACGACAATGTCTCGCAATTTAGTTGGATCGCCAACAATAATTGCAGAAACATCATTAACGGTGGGTGCATTGAATCTTCGCACATTTTCACCTGTTGGGGTACAATCCGCTCTTATGACAAATTTGTGCGTATCCGAACATGTTCACCTGTTGGGGTTCAATCCGCTCTTATGACAAATTTGTGCGTATCCGATGACATTCGTTCCAATGCTGTTTTGAACATATTAACCACAGCATTATTAGCGTGAAAAAATGCTTGCAACTGTTCAATAATTCGTCCCTTTAACTGGAATTTTGTCTTTGATGATGGTTGATTTGATGGTTTCCAATTGAAATGTTAGGAAACGAATAACTTTTTTTTTTAAATTTTTTTTTCACAATTTCACATTACTGGTTTGTCACATGAAATTAACTGAGCAGAGAACAATGAGTAGCTGTCAAACAATATATCACGCACCGGCGCCATCTACTTAAAATATTGGTTTGTAGTACATGCTATGTATCAGAGATGGCGCTGTATGTAAAAAAAGATTTTCTCGGTTTTCTGTTGAAATTTTTCCTGAATTTTTTTTCTTTGGAAATCGGTTCGTGCGTTCTAGAGTTATAGCGTCAGGAAGGAAATCCCGACTTCTTTTTATATAGTAGATAATAGTTAAAGTGCATATATTCATAAAACATATGTATATATATATATTTAAGATAATCGTGCTTAGTTGTGTGCTTGGTACAATAAAAAAGCAGAGAAATAATTTTGAGGCTGCTGGGAGAGCCAGGACCGGGGCTAACTCAACTGCGCCGTGCTTTGCACTTGAAAATGAAGCGGGTCATTGCAAAGAAAAATACAATACGCTAGTGCTGGACTGGCTGGGCTAGTCAGCTAGGCAAGGGCTAGTCCGCAGAACTGCTGGACAACTTTAACAAAACTTGTCTAAACAAATGTAAAAGCTCAATAGAATTTCACGGTCTGCAGAGCTCAGATCGAAGATCTTTGATTCAGTCTTGACATAACCTTTACAGTACAATCAATAAATAAATATAAAAATATTTGATGAGTGTTATTTTATAATGAATTAAAGACCCAACTATTTAATTGGCGCAGCCACGGCCATTCTGCCATTTCAGTCCAGCAACTGCTAAATTAATAACTTCTGAATGAATGAAGATATCTTCATGAAATAAACAGCATTTGAAAGATACATTTTTCAAAATTCAGTCTGCAATATAACGTGGCGCTACATTGTTTAGAAGCTTACCTATAAAAAGCCAAAGTTGAACTTTGTTGCCGGTGCATATTTTCCTATGTAATGTGCTTAATTTGGGAATTAAACTTTTTTTGGATCAATAAAGTAATTTTATTTTTTTATTTTACATCATTTTTTTCAACTCAATATGATTTTCAAAAAAAAAAATTTGTGAATTTTGGAATTTGGTTTAATTTATTGTTTTCTGTAAAATATGCCTTCACTTCCAATTAAGAGGGAGGAATATCTAATAAACTTAACATTTTTAAAGAATAACTATTTTTCAATTTTTTTTGAGCTCTCACATGTCTAATGGATGAATTACATGGATCTGAAGATCATGTACCTGTATTTCTTGTAATCCTTGTTTCTCGCTTCCTGTGTTTCCTCTGATATCACTCCAATTGGTAAGCTCTGATATTCAATTAAAATTTGACCATGTGTCACAATTTTACGAAGCGTAGGAGTAAGCTTCTTTTCAGGATATTTTTTCTGCAACAGCTCTGCAGTCTTCGAGGCATATTCACATAATTTGTAGGTGTTAATTTTTTCCTTACAGTTTAAAACATTCAAAATGACACCCAATCTCTTGATTATGTCAATATCCACACCAGTTATTTCTGCAGTAATTTCAACTTTTTCAAAGAATATCCGTGATGAGTTTCCATCGTTTGAGTTTCCATTTCATTGTTTGAGGCAGTCCACCTTCAGTGATAGTTTTTCAACAAATTTTTCTTGAATAATTTTTTTCCTATTGTCTTGTTTTTTTCTTTGGCTGTCGAGCTGTTTTCAAAAGATTCTTCCTATCGCGGAATGGTGTATGCAAGTTTTAAAATGAACTCCATACATCTTATTTTTGCATGTAATGGGGAAATACCATATTCCATATTTTCCTCTTCAACTATGGAATCAAAAATTTTTTTAAATCGTTTTGGGTTTTCTTGCAAAATGCACATTTCAAGGTAGATTTAGTATTAGTTAGTTCGTTAAGTACTTTTCCATCAATCATTGTAAGGAAAATGACATGAATAGTTTTTTCTTCCTTTGATTATTTTTAAAAGCCTTTTATTAGAAATCTGGGTTTTTTATATTGTTTACTGTGGACTTTATTATTAACTACGAAAATTCTTTGAACTATTTGAATAATACAGGGCGGCAATAATGAGCAGACGAATATGAGCAGACAATATTCCGATGTATCCGATTTAAGCCGCAGGGGTACAAGAGAAGCCCTAAACATGTTAGAATGTTATGGACATATCGTTTTTGAATATTGCTTGCTTATATTAACTTTACCCAGAAGATCCATCACAGCCCCATTTGCTAATCAATGTGAGATTTTGCGCAAAACTCTCAATCTGATGGTGAGGTAAACTCTTAATGAGCTGTTTCGCAAGGTGTTCCATCAGGTCTTGAAGTTTTACTTCTGCTGATATCTCTGTCGTTATTGTTAATACCTGCACTGCCATTATTTTTGCTTGTGTAATTTTTCTGTATTCAATCAGAATGTTTACATTATGACGGATTAAGGAATATCGTAATATTGAATATTTCTCCTTAGACATTCCCAGATCCAAAAACAATCCTAAAGCCTCTTCAGATGTGTACTTCCTCGGTGAGGATGCTATTCTTGATATTGTCAAGTATCACCGGGCTTGCATTAAAAACAGCTTTTGTAATACACGACCTCTTATTTTCCTTGTCGTTCGTATATTTGGCTGACAGTGCCTCTGATAAATGATCCGCACGCATAAGAAATGTTGCATCTAAAAGTTGTCTCTTTCTTGTATAATCTGAACAGTCATCCAAGGATTTTGTTGGTCTTCCTGTGACTCGTCCTGTAAAGGTGGAGGGTCCTTCATATAGCAAGCTGTTTTCAATCAACCAGTTTGCGTTTTGCTATTAAAGAGGTCAGTTTTACGGAATGCGCCCTCCCATTTCTTTTTAATATTTAAATGAAGAATTTTAATTTGTTATTTTTGTTTTTATACTTTTATGCTGCTCTGGCTTGTCCGATCCTACATTTAGTTCATTAAGAACAGATTCCACAAATTCGTTTAATGTTCTTGAAGTTCTATATATCTCGAATAACTTTGTATTATCCATAGCCATTTTCACGTTAATTATGTTTACAAATTGTATTCACTGCTGCTTATAGGCAACTGGTTGCTTTAGAAGTTAAAAAGGCTAAAGTGTACCTATGTATGTACCAAACTTTGGCATAATACAAGACAAAAACTGGTCAACAAAATTAGGTCAGTGGTAAAAAGACTAACCTGCATACTCATTAATGACCATAAACGTCATTTAGGTAGCTCAAAATTGAAAATTTTTTAAATATGTAGTTTACCTGAGTTTTCTCAGCTTTCAGCTTTGACCTGACTTTACAAAAAAAGTTAATCAAATGGCAAACATTTTTTATTTTGTATGGGATTTAGCACCTGCGACAGAAGGTGACCTAGAAGCCAAACGCCTCAAAATTTGGATTTGGAACATAGGTAAAGTAATATTCAATGAACATATCCTAAAAATATGTCGGCAAAATTGGATTAACTTTTTCTGTAAAATCAGGTCAAAGTTTAAAAACAGCTCAAAAATTAGATGGTTTTGAAAATACGCTCTTCTTGATTACTGTCCATGCAACAAAATAGATTTTTATTGATTACTAATAACAATGAATATACCTAAATGGAGCCACTAAAAACAGAATCATACGTAACATAGTTTATTTTTAATTCATCCTCAAATATGCAGCAAGTGAAAAAAAGTTGAATACATTTGTGCACACTGAAATAATTTTCCACTCTCCTAAACTAAAAGTCTGCTTATCTTGAAAATTTGATTTTTGAAAGCTCTGGGAAATTCTCTGTTAGATACGTGTATTCATTTTATTCAAGCGCTTAAAAAATTCTTTGACTTCTGTCACTTTTTTTTCGTTTGATGTCTCACTGTGAGCCGGTACGATACTGATAAAAGTCATGGTAACAGTAATCGTAGTATTTTTTTTTTATAATCAAGTGAAAAAGTATCCTTGTACGACCAAGGATCTTTCAGGATTAAGCAACCGAAGTGCCGCAATAAAAGTTTCGATTAAGAACATTAAATTTTTGACAAATCGGTATCCGCAAAAGAACCCGCGTGTATTCGTTTAAATTAATTCACATTGTGGCCCGCTTGTTCAAGTGTTACCGTCACTAAAGTGAAACATAAAATCAAATGAATTAAAAAGTTCACGCTGAACTTCACAAAAG
This sequence comes from Drosophila helvetica, assembly GCA_963969585.1. Classification (NCBI taxonomy): domain Eukaryota; kingdom Metazoa; phylum Arthropoda; class Insecta; order Diptera; family Drosophilidae; genus Drosophila; species Drosophila helvetica. The sequence continues at coordinate 32,688,177 of OZ018402.1, read as the reverse complement.
ACATAAGTCTGAAGCAGTCTGTGAATACAAAATAAGTAGCCAGTTTAAACAAGACGAGACCGCTACTATAAAAATGCTGGGAAAATATCCCAAATAGGATGCCACAATCAATGGACTGATCTGAAGGAAGCTCTTATCAACGAGTATAAGACACAGACCCCACTGGAGGAACTGATGCGCCACCTGTATTCTACACCTTACAAAGGTAATCTACGTATGTTCTGTGAAGAACTAGAAGATAAGAGTACTAATATTCAGCTTACTGAAGAAAATGATCAGAATAATTCTACAGTCTATACTCAAGCAATGGCAAATACTATCAAAAATACAATACAGCGTAAACTTCCCGATAGATTGTTCATGACTTCAGCAAGGCATGACATTTCAACTATTCAAAAATTAAGACAAGTCGCACAACAAGAAAGCCTATACGAAGAATCCACTTCGCAGAATATTGATAATCGTTCTAAACTAAGCGCTAAATTCCTAAACCCAAACACTAACATTAATTATAACAGAAACACACATTTTAATCAACAATATACTCAACCCCGTATTCTATTCAAATATTCAGGACCGAACCAAACGGATAACATAAACAATTCCCAAATGCAACCCCATCGAAACGCTCAGTCTAGAGAAATGAAATTTGACCAGAACCGACAATTGTACCAAGAATTCAGAGAAGACTTTAATCGAGATCGACAGAATGACAACCGAAACTACACCCAGCCCCCTCAACAACCAAGAGTGTCGAGAAAGCATTTTAAATACTATCCTGGGAACCCACCAATGCATAGAAATTATGTTCAATAACAACATATACCGTTGCATAATAGACACTGGGTCATCGATAAACATGATGAATCACAACTTTTTCCATTTACAAGTCCATGATAAGCCAATAGTTGTCAGAAGTATGACAGGGTACTCAAACGTAAATAAATTTGTAAACTTACCACTCAATGGTTTATTTCAGCAAACACAAAAACATTATTTGCATCCATTTTCACCATATTATGATATTTTTATAGGCAGAAAAATTTTAATGGAAAACAATGGCATAGTTGACTATGTAAGAAAATATACAACAATTAGTAACAGAGGGAATACATAAAGAAAAAAGTAGGCTCGCAAAATTTTTGAAAGTGCATAGAAAACAAAAATTTATCTTTTACCAGTATCATGCGTCATGAAATTAAAAGTTCACATGAAAATCCAATATACAAACGACCATATAGCTACCTTTTTGCATATGAAACAGAGGTGAATAAACAAATTAATGAAATGTCAAATCAAGGCATCATTCTCGAAAGCAATTCTCCATATTGCAGTCCCTTATGGATCGAAATGGACCCAAAGTCAATACCTAAAACGGCATTTTCCACTAAACATGGCCACTACAAATACACCCGTATGCTATTTGGCTTAACAAACGCCCCAGCAACATTTCAACGATGCATGAGCTTCGTACTTAAAGACCTCATTAACAAACATTGCCTTGTCTATTTAGATGACGTCATTGTCTATTCAACATCTGTCACAGAACACCTAGAATCTCTAAGAAAAGTGTTCGAAAAACTTAAGGAGGAAAATCTAAAACTTCAATTGGATAAATGCGAATTTCTTAAAAAGAAAACTGATTTTTTAGGTCATACTATAAGTCCACAAGGCATACGACCCAACAAAGAAAAAGTAATAAAAGTAGTAATAAACTTAAAGTAATAGGAGAATTTCCCATACCGAAAACTTCAACAGATATCTAATCATTCTTCACATAGACCTATGTGGCAATAACCGTAAGTTCATTCCAGACTTTGCAAAAGTCGCAAAGCCCATGACTCTCTTTTTAAAGAAAGGATGTAAAATTGACTTTAAAAATGAAGAATATAATAAATCTTTTGAATAATTAAAAACTTTAATCATGAATGACCCAATTCTCAGACTACCAGACTTTGCAAAGATATTCCAAATCACTACTGATGCCAGTAGTAGTAGAAGAAAATATGGTAGGAGAACAAAATAATATTTCCACAGCAGCGACTATTCACCGTGAGGTGTAACCAACATAACCTTTAATATAGCCTAACCTTTAATATAGCCTTTTATATAATTAGCTAGTAGGAAAAACAAACAGAAGGTCTTACCAGGGAAAAGACACCACAGGTCCCAGCTTAAACGGCCCCATTTATCAGGCACCAGTGTCGTCTCCACTATCGGCATAACGACCATCACTAAACGGAGACCACCCCCACACGGAGCGTGGCTCGAGCGTGATCCCCTCCTAAGCACCCTTTCCCATTTCCTCCAGGGGTGATACGAAGCGTCGCTGTTCGCGAAAAAGCCTAAGGCTGGCACAGCGCTCGTAACATCGACCGATTAGGGCCATATAAGGAGGAGCCCAGGCGGCGGACAGACACTCAAGTTCGGGCCTTCAACCGGAGCACATCGAAAAAAGACAACAAGTGAAACCCAAGTATCCATATCCCAGCCAGTGACATATCCTTATTCAGGATCCCTGACCACAGCACTAACCCACACATCCTTCCACACGATAAGCACTGCACTCATATCCTTATCCAGGATCCCTGACCACAGTACTATTCGACGCATCCTTCCACGCGGTAGTAACTACACTCATATAGTGCCACAGCCTCCCGACTGAAGGATCAGCGACTCCCGTTATCTCAAGTAGCCTACTCTCACACCGGACTCCCCGACCTACGGCAACTTAGGCAACAGCATGGGAACGCATTGGATTTCATACCGCCGGAAGGGCGAACTACTTACTCTGGCCCAGGAATTTGGACTGGACGAGACCGGAGGCGTGGACGAACTCCGTGCTCGGGTCACCGCCTTCATAAACCGTAGTGGCCATTCGGAAGCGGTGCAGGCCCGAATCAAAGAATTGGAAGCGCAAATCGGTAGTATCCCTAGTCCGAAAAATCCAGCAGTGTCGCCAGGACCGGGACTCCAGACGAAAGAAGAGAAAGGTGCCGATGGGAAACCAACTCTCTTGGCGATCCTCGAGCCAGCCATAGCAAGTCGAACGACCGATTCAAAAGCCCCTGTGCGCCAAGGGAACACCTGATCGGTAGCACAAGCCACCGGGAACGGGGAATCGCAACGCTCGGCAGTTCCTAAACTCCCTACGACGAGTCAAGGATCCGGTACGTCCATCCAGGAGTATTACGCAGCAGCGATCGATCCCCAGCTTATCCAAAGAGTGGATGCATCGTACGCCCACCAGGAGCCCTTGCAGGTGATGATACCCGCACCATACAACAGGCCTCGAGGATCCAGCCCAACCGCGGTCGGGCCCCTACCACCTGCAGACGGGCCTCTGGTCATCCACGTATCTCAAGGCCAGCCGGCGGCGAGATTTCGTACTCTCTGTCGGCGGATAAACTTCATATGGAGGAAGCCCCGAGCAGCTACCACGCGCAATATCTGGCCTCCTCACAGGAAAGGCAGAGGGATGGTTCAGGACCTTCCACATGCAGACGTAAACCAGGACGGATTTCCGTAAGGAATTCCTAGACTTCTTCCTACCCCCGCTATACTTCCAGCGGTTGGAAGACACGATCCGCAGTCGCAACCAGAAACCCAAAGAATCCTTCAGGGATTATATGATCGAGCTACGTTTGATGAAGCAGCGAGCCCGATACATCAAGGAACAGGATCTAAATAGAATCTACGAGAATCTTCGACCACATCACCAGATGTACACCAGACGACAGGACTTCAGTACGCTCATGAGACCGCCCGGTACCACGACTTCCCTCGCAGCAATTGATCCGGGCAGACCGATTTCCCCGCCACCTTCGTAGAGACCGTGCGGGGCATACAACTGGACAACAGTGGACTAAGTCACCGACCCCGCCACCACTTTCGTAGAGACGGTGCGTGCTGACAAGGTTCCCAGAACACATCATGGCAAGCTCCCCAAATCATCACCACGCAACGACGAGGAACTTCGGCAGCGATAGCTGTGACTCCGCTGGATCAATAGAGGGCCAGCTCGTCTAACTGAGAGTTGCCTTCCACACAACGACAAGGAACTTCGGCAGCGCAACTGTGTCTCTGCTGGATCAATTCAGGGCCAGCTCGTCTAACTGGGAGTTGCCTTCTACGCAACTACAAGGAACTTCGGCAACGACAACTGTGACTCTGCTGGATCAATCCAGGGCTAGCTCATCTAAGTGGGAGTTGCCTTCCACGCAACGACAAGGAACTTTGGCAGCGACGGCTATGACTTCACTGGATCAGTCCAGGGCCAGCTCGTCTTCCTGGGAGTCACCTTCTGCACAACGTACAGTAACTTCGGCAGCGACATCTGTGTCTCCGCTGGATCAATCCAGGGCCAGCTCGTCGAACTGGGAGTTGCCTTCCATAACCGCCACTGGAATCAGTCTTTTCCCCCTCCCCCCGAAGAAAGGAGGGAGTGTGAGGGAGTGACCCAAACAACATAACCTTTAATATAGCCAAACCTTTAATAAAGCCTAATCTTTAAAAAAGCCTTTAAAATAGTTAGCTAGTAGGAAAAACAAACAGAAGGTCTTATTAGGGAGAAGACACCACAGGTCCCAGCTTAACCGGCCCCATTTATCAGGCCCCAGTTTCGTCTCCACTATCGGCATAACGACCATCACTAAACGGAGACTCCCCCCCCACCCCGAGCTGAGAGTGGCGATGGCAGCAGAGAGGGGGCAGCGACGGCGGCAAATTATCTGAATGTGGAAAAAAAAATATGGAATGGAATTTTGGCTGTTTATTTCCCGTTTTTCTTCCTATTCGACCCCAACGCCTCTGAGGCTTCGCTGTTCTGACACGGAGCGTGGCTCGAGCGTGATCCCCTCCTAAGCAACCTTTCCCATTTCCTCCAGGGGTGATACGAAGCGTCGCTGTACGCGGGAAAGCCTAAGGCTGGCATGGCAACCGCGTACTGTGATCCTCCCTCCAGTAATATACCCTCCTATTTCGGCTTAGCAAGGATCACGTGTTTAGCCGCGCGTCCGTCCGCAATTGGCGCCTCGAGTTGCGAACGGTGGCGACGTTTTACCACGTCCCGTGTCGCGCGAGCCCTATCGAGGCCTCGCCGCGTGAATTGCCCCGATCTGTCCCTGAGGCCCACCTACACAAATCTGCTGTATGCGCGGACTGGGCCCTAGATGTACTAAGAGATGTACCCCAGCCGAGATCACTTCCTTACAACACAGTGCACAAGAAGATAACGAAAATTTTATAGAAATTACCGAGAAACCACCGGCGGGCACGGAGAGGAGCAATCCTCTCTGCGTGTCGCCAGCGGTCACACCTCTGACGGGACGGGAGCAGGTCACGTTAGTTGTAATACTACTGCCGGAAAAATTCGCTGTAGGATGAGCCGCGCAGGTGCCGTAGTCGAGACAGACTCGGACCTGGAGAGCGTGCTGTCCATCAGCAAAACTGAAGAGGAATGCCTTCTTCGCTCGCCTGAACCAGGTTCCAGCTCCCCGCGTAGGGAAGGGCCGAAGCGTTCGAGGGAGGGGATGAGGGCAAAAGCTCAGTATAAGGCGGCCCTGAAGATTTTTAGCAGGCTACAAGGCAAGGCAGATATCTCCCCGGAGGAGAAATCCAAGCTAGCTTGGGCCGAGCTGAAGGTGGAAGAGGGCCGTAGATACTACGAACGGTTGCCTCAAATGAAGGCTTCCACTAGTGAACACGCAAATAAGGTGGCGGAGTTGCTAGCTACCAAGAGGCAGCGCTCGACCGACAACACCGCCACCCCGGCAGGCAAGCGGCAGCGCGGGCCCAAGAGAGCGGAACCATCCCCACCACCACCGAAAACGGCGAAGCAGAGGTCTGTCAATGCTTCAAAGGTCAGCGATGTGTCCAAGAGACACCTGATCGTAGCTCTCATCGACAGACGTGATGAGAACGGGAAGATGACGGCGGCGCAGTGGAAACTGGTCCACGCACGGCTCGTCGACTCCCTGCTTGCACGGATGGAGGAAGACCCCACAGTGCCCATGCCCACTTTTGATGGCGCTGGATGGCTGAATGGGGTCAAAATCCTGAAATGCAATGACGACCCGACGCTGAGGTGGCTGACGCAGACGGTCTGCCAATTGGTGGCGTTGTGGGAGGGGGCCAAGCTGGAGGTGGTGGACAGGGAGCTAATCCCGTCCATTCCAAAGGCGAAGGTACTCTTCCCCATCGTCATCCAAGGAGACCGCACGCTGAAGCTCCTTCAGCGTCAAAACCCGGACATACCAACCGCAGACTGGAAGGTACTGCACGCTGGTAGCCCACTACCCAACGAGGGGGGCCAGCATGTGATCCTCCACATCAACAAAGACGCAGAGGACGTCCTTTACCCCAGATACGGGAAAATGGCGTGGGGCATGGGCAGTGTGTACCTGCGCCTCAAGAAGCGCCGCCCCGAAGACACAGACACACACACCCTGCAGTCAGGCGAGGTGGAGAAGGACCTCGGTCTAGACACCATCGTGAAGGCCGCCCAGGGTCTGGCTCTTGAAGACTCCCAGGAAGATGAGGACGGTGACCTGACGATTACAGTCAACCCGTCGTATGCAGTTGAGCCAGCCGCCCATGAAACTGAGTGTGCTGCAAAGCAACCTGCATAAAAGCAAGGTAGCATCGGCGGAGCTCCTCATAGCCATGAAGCAAGGGCCCGCCGATATAGCTTTGGTCCAGGAGCCTTGGATTGCGTCAGGCAATACAGTGGCCGGACTGAAGTTCGCAAACTACAACTCGTTCTACCCAACATCGGTAAGCAGGAATAGAACCGTCGTACTAGTACGAAAGGGAATCCACGCTTACCATATGTCTCATTACAGCACAGACGACCTGACAGTAGTGATGCTGGAGAGTGAGGAGAAGCGCCTTCTGGTAGCCTCCTGCTACCTCCTCCGCACCACCGGAAGAACTAAGGAGTCTGGTGGAAAAAGCCGACTCCAAAGACCAGCAACTCATCATTGGTACGGACGCCAATGCCCACCACAGTGTGTGGGGAAGCCCCGATATCAATGACCGAGGTGAGTCACTCCTTGACTTTATATTATCAAATAACATAGATGTAGCAAACGTGGGAGAGGACTACACTTACGTAGGTCCCACCTCGTCCAACGTGCTAGATCTAACCCTCGTAACAGGAAAGAGTACCTTGGTATCTGGATGGAGAGTCCTTGAAAGACCATCCTTCTCGGACCATAAGTACATTCAGTTCAAGTGCGATTTCAAATACACTCCGAAGGTGACAGTCTTCAGGAACCCCCGGAACACAAACTGGGAGAAGTTCAGGAAGACCGTTACCTCGAAGCTCGCGAATCCGGGAATAGTGAAATCCGCGGAAGACATAGAGAAGTCCTTGGAGACCCTCTCCAAGGAACTTCTGTCTGCCTACCAAGGAGCATGCCCGCCATCAAGAACGAGAAAGAGGACCAAACCACTCTGGTGGAATGGGGACCTCTCCCTCAAGAGAAATAACCTCAGGGAACTCTTCAAACTCGCCAGAGTAGCGAATGAGGAGATCATCAATGAGGAATACAAAACACTACTCAGAGACTACAAGAAGGAAATACGCAAGGCACAACGTAGCTCGTGGAGGAACTTCTGCTCGAACATCGAGAAAGTGCCTGAAACAGCAAGACTCAGGAAGCTGCTCTCGAAGCAGCCCACCATACAGAGTCAGCTACAATTAAATAACGGACAGTGGTCAGAAGACAGCGAAGAGGCTCTGACAGCACTAATGGAGGCCCACTTCCCGAGATGCACCGAGGTCACTGATGCTGAAACGCATCAGGACCTAGCAACCGAGGAACAAACACCCCCGACAGATCTAATAACCCACAAGAAGATCCAATGGGCCATAGACTCCTTTGCGGGCATCAAAGCACCTGGACTGGACGGAATATTCCCAGCCATGTTGCAGGCGACCAAAGAGACGATCATCCCATGGCTCTTCGCAATATACTCGGCATGTCGGAGAACGGCAATGGAGAACGGCTAGAGTTGTCTTCCTCCCAAAGGCAGGAAAGTGCAGCCATGCTAGTCCCAAGGACTACAGACCGATAAGCCTTACCTCTTTTATGCTTAAAACACTGGAAAAGCTGCTGGACGGATACATCAGGAAGGAGGTGGGAGGACTGATGTCAACCAACCAGCACGCTTATACCAAAGGGAAATCGGTGGAAACAGCTCTACATTCACTAGTAGCTACCATCGAGAAGGCTCTCAACAATAAAAAGTATGCACTAGGAGTATTCGTAGATATATCCGGAGCATTTAACAACGTAGCCACGAACGCAAAAATGGATCGCCTTGAAGCGACCCACACACACCAAGCAATCAACCTATGGATAAAGAACCTCCTGAGTTGTAGACGGGTGCAATCAGAGTGGGGCACCGCTTCCACGGTAAAGGGAGCGCATAGAGGCACACCTCAAGGTGGAGTCTTGTCGCCCCTCCTGTGGAATCTGGTGGTCGACGACCTCATCAAGAGATTCGAGAGGAAGGCCCCAAAAATAACAGCTTATGCAGACGACATAAGCATAATTATTACGGGCGTATGTCCATCGACTCTCAGCTCCATAATGGAACGAACACTCAGGGAGATATGCGAGTGGGCGGACGAAGTAGGACTCGATATCAACGCGGACAAGACGGACCTCATCCTCTTTACAAAGAGGTACAAGGTACCGGCATGGATCCCCCCAACAATCAACCAAACAAGGCTAACCCCGAAAACACAGGTCAAATACCTCGGCACAGTACTGGATAGCAAACTGGCATGGAAACCCAATGTAGTGGAAAGGGTGAAGAAGGCCACCATTGCGCTTTATGCATCCAAGAAGATGCTTAGCAGCACATGGGGCCTGTCACCCGCCCTAATGCATTGGATCTACATCTCGGTGGTGCGACCAACTCTGCTGTATGGAGTCCTAGTGTGGTGGCAAGCAACTGAGAAGAAGACGTACCACAAGCTTATGGAAAGGACCCAGCGACAGGCTTTGCTATGTATCACAGGGGCGCTGAGGTCAACCCCAACTATAGCACTCGAAACCATACTCGGAATCGATCCCCTCGACATCCACGCTCGGCTGACTGCGGGTAAAGCAGCACAGCGACTGATCGCATCGGGGAACATGTCACCCCAAGGATACGGGCACAGTTCAATTGGGAGGAACATGACCAGTCATACAGACTACATGACCCCCCAAACTTGCCTAGAGGTCAAAACCAACACATTTTTGGGACCCGAAGACTGGAAAAAGGGACGGGACCAGACTCAACACCTCAACATATATACTGACGGCTCCAAGATGGACGGAGGAGTAGGAGCGGGCTTATATTGTACAAACCCCGAAATAAGGGTGTCATATAGGCTACCAGACCGATGCAGCATATTCCAGGCGGAAGTTTTCGCTATAAAGAAGGCAGCAGAGGTCGCTCAGCAAATAGAGCGACCACACAACGTGGTGAACATATTCGTCGATAGCCAAGCAGCGATAAAATCCATGCAGTCGTTCGCAGTCGGCTCCAGAAGTGTCCTGGCAAGCAGGGAGGCATTAGACTCACTATGCACGACCAAGTCAGTGCGAATCTACTGGGTTCCCAGCCACCAGGGCATCGAAGGAAACGAGGCTGCGGACGTTCTGGCTAAGGAAGGCGTTGGGCTGACGAGCGAAAGAATCGAAAACGTACCTATCTCCCTTAGTACGTTACAAAGCGATCTAGAGAAGCAGGCTGCCCTACAAACCAAGAACAGATGGAGGAACGCAACCACCTGCAGAACCTCGAGAACCATGTGCAAGGAGCGCAATGAAAAGCTAGCTCACTATCTACTGCATCTTCCACGGAAAGACTGTAGACTGATAGTGGGAATACTCACAGGTCACTGTCTGGCTGCGGCGACGCGGCCAAGTTAGGCATTACCAACATGGACAGCTGTAGGAAATGCGATGAATCCGGGGCTATCGAAACCCTGGAACATCACATCTGCAACTGCCCGGCTCTTTCACGGGCAAGGACAAGATACCTAGGCGCACCGGAGATGGCATCACTAGAAGATGCCTCCAAGAGGACGCCGAGGGAATTACTTGCCTTTGCGAAACACACCTCGATACTCGAGGACTTCCAAATCTCAGCAATACCCCCGTAAAGGTCCATCTACATCCGGATCACTAAGGGCCAGACTGGCCTATGAAAGTCCCCGCTGAGGGACGTCCGGGTTAACCTAACCTAACCTACCGAGAAACCAATAAATCATATCACCAGACAAATGGAAATAATAAAAGATGCCAAGAATGAAACAGACATTGAACATTACTTTAAGAAGCTAAAGGTAACAAGATACACAGAAATGACACTATCAAAAACAAAAGATATCCTTGTTAATTACTTCTTAAACATACCAGTGCCATTTACATGGAGAACGAAACAGATTTTTTAGTTTTCCAACAAGCATATCAAGAAATAATAAATCCACACAGTTATATTAAAATATTAAAGAGTATAATCAAACGTAAAGACATCACGTCCTACCCAGAATTAAAAGAATTTATCATCAATGAATACGTTAAATAGTCCAAGGTATATTTTTGTTATAGATTTAAATTCAATCGAAAATGAACAATATCTTTCATGCATTGACGTGTATTCAAAATTTGCATCACTTATCTAAACTAATAGCAGAGATTGGTTAAAAGCCAAAGGTGCCCTCACTAGAATTTTTAACGACATGGGAAAACCACAAAAAATCAAAGCAGATAAAGATTCAGCATTTCTAAGTAGCTCTTTAAAAAGTTGGCTAGAAACAGAACAAATACAAGTAGATATCACCACAAGTAAAACAGGAATATCAGACGTAGAACGCCTTCACAAAACAAAAAAATTAGAATTATCAAAACTGACAAAAACCGTGAAAATAAAGAAACTTGACTAGAAACTATACTATACATTTACAACTATAAAACAAAACACAATACAACTATTATACTACTCCATGCAGGAACACCTGCATAGAATTCGCAGCTAATAAAAGAAAACAAAAATAGCACGTCTTGGAATTTTCAATCCCAAATGACTGCAACGTGACAAAGTTGACAACATTGACCATAAAAATATAAATGACATAAAAACTTCCGCTTGGTATAGCATACCCACTAATGAAATATTCTTATTATCCCGTATCCCTATAAACATAATTGAAACATCAACATTCCTAATAACACCATACCAAAGAAAATATAAATAGTAAGATGCACATCTCCATACAACATTTTTGAGGTCGATTTTGGCTGTGTGGAATTCCATTTCAATTCGAACACGAAATAGAGAGAGGCAGATAGTCAGAGAGACAGAGAGCGAACCGCTCTCTCGTCCTATAAGTGAGGCTGAGATTTAACTGTACGTGTTCAAGTTAACGTACCCAATTACATTGGTCTCTTATACGAGTTATAAACAGTCTTTGGTGTCCCCAAATTCAATCTCGATCTTTGGATTTCAATTTTTGGCTCCCAAATAATTTATAAAGAATCTTTTCTCACACCCCACCTAAAGTGGAAAACAAACTTTTCTCACACCCGCTTTGAAAAACAATCTCGGCCCACGCCCGGCTTTCGGGTAAACAATCGAACACCCGGGTTTCAAGTAAACAATTGAACACCCGGCTTTCTGCAGATTCTGCATTTTTGGTATTTCACAATTCTAGATCTGGATTACCAATCCGAGTCAGTCCGTTTGTTTATAGGAAAATGGTATCGAGAAGAGAACCATTGGGGTTTCATGATGTGGAGATGGAATCAGTAGAGTCAGTCTTGATCTTGGATCAGAACGGAAAAGTCGAACTAAAGCCAAGGTCACCAAAATTGTGCCGAAACCTATCCGGTTGAACAATTTACCTCGAAACTGAAATTCTTTAAGTCTTGTTATGCTCAAAAAATTTGTGAAATAAAGTTAAACAATTGTACTTTTGAAAAACACAAATCGCCACCGCGAATGCTTAATTGGCGCCCAACGTGGGGCCACGCGTATTCAAAGCACCGAAAAACAAAAGTGTTGCGTAGGCTCGAACCCAATGAAGGACAATTAATTAATGCAATAAATCCTTCAATAGAACGCGTTGTGACGGAGTGTTAAGACAACAAAAAAGAAAACTGAGGAAATTAAATAACCAACCGGAAGGCTCGGCGCGTAACAAACAATTCAACAATATCTAATATCAATATTCAATTGATTGAATTGAATACGAAAAAACCAACCAACCAACCAAAAAACCATACTAAAACCAAGGAAGAGCTGTAGGGAGGACCCTCGCTTCTATCATCAAGTAAGATATCAAGTTAACCAAAAGAAGGACGACCCCTTCTGGAAAAATTCGTGAGAATCAAAAAAAAAAATTCAATTTAATAAACAGATAAATAAATATAAGTAGTTATATAAGTACAATTATTAATATTATAGAGTACAACATTTAAAACTAAAAAACACTGGATAACTTAATTTCGGATTTGCAAAAATTAAAAATGACTACAGAATCAAGGACTGATCTGACCGCCGATCTGTTCAAACAGTTGATAGCAATTCAGATTTCACAAGTTAAATAGCAAATAACACAATTAAAACAACATTTAGAAACATCCTCAGATCAGGTAGTAGATTATCAGGCCGAAAAATTGATTAAAAAATTAAAGATAAAACCACCTTAAAGGTAATAGAATCATTACCAGTCTTTAGTGGGGGACTTAATCAATATGTAGGATGGAGAGAGATCTCATGACTGGTCTCAACGGCGGTATTTCCGAATTACTGTTTGCGTTAAATCCACCAGACCTACCAAATGCATTGGCAAAGGTGCAAGAACTACAAGCTAATAACGGAAGGGCACAAATTGCCTACCAATTCAATAACCCACCAAAGAATCCAGGAAATACCAAAAATACCTTGAGGTTCCACCAAAAACAACCAAGAGCTTACAACGGACCTTTCGAACAGAAAAACAACTTCCAGAAAAATAATGTGTCTTGGGGACAACCCTATTTTCTAAATAACAGACAACAAAATCAGACCTCCGAACCAATGGAGGTGGACAAATACAAAACCGACCAAATAATAATCCCTACAGGGGAAATCATAACCAAGCCCAACAGAATAGAGCCAACACTGGACAGAACAATCAGTTTAGCCCAAATCTACCGCTTAAACGAAAACCAACTGACTCGTTAAAGCAACCGCAACCGGTAAATAAAGCCATGAGGGTGAACAATATTGAAGAGGATCATTTTTTAGATCAGCCCCCGAAGTAGGTCCTCCCTACTTAAAAAGAACAGACACAAAATTAAATAAAAATTTTAAGGTCTTAATAGATACGGGAGCAACATCCTGTTACATAAAAAAGGGAATTTATAAGAATAATGTAAATAATGTAAATGGGTTTTCGATAATCAAATATTTTCATATAATAACCATATTTAATACAAAACAAGTATTTTACGAAATACAGGGTATGGAAACAGATTTACTTATAGGATTTAATCTACTAAAAAAGATAGGAGCGGTAATTGATACCGAAAAGGGAATTTTAAGATATAATAATAACGAAGAGCAGATCATTTTCGATGAGAAAGTTTCTCTAAATAAAATAACCCTTACAGAAGTGAATATTATCCTTCTCTCCTTCTTCTCTCTCTCGCTATGTAATGGCTCGGTCAAACTTTTCAGTTCTTAATTCCCAGTGCTATAAGAACTACCTATCTAGATGCAGGATACGTTTTTCTCAGGACCCTAAGCAGTTTTACAGCTTCGTAAACAGTAAGCGTAAAACGTCCGCTCATCCATCCTCGCTATCATTTCTTAATACGTCGGCAAACACTGATCAGGCAATTGCCGATCTTTTTGCCCAATACTTCCAAACAACTTATTCTCAGGAATGCTACTCCGGGCAGCCGTACCCATACGGTTTACCCAGGTCGAACGGCATCTTCAGTCCCTTGCTAAATGAAAGCTCTCTGCTTCTTGACCTCCGGAAAGTTAAGCCGGTGTTTTCACCGGGTCCGGACGGAGTTCCCGGCTGTGTACTTAGATACTGCGCCGAGTCTCTGTGTGGACCGTTGCTTAAACTATTCAGCCTGTCCATTAACTCTTCATGCTTCCCCTCCATATGGAAGGAGTCGTTCATTATTCCTCTCCATAAGAAAGGTAGTAAGTCTGACGCGAAGAACTACAGAGGTATATCAAAGTTATCCGCAATTCCTAAAGTGTTTGAGAAAATTTTAACTCCGCACCTGCAGCATCTTTGCAGATCACTTATATCTCCAGCCCAGCATGGATTTATAAGGCGGAGATCAACAACCACGAATTTATTGGAGTTCACCTCCTTTATCATTAAAAGCTTCCAAGGTAATCTACAGACGGATGTCATTTACACAGATTTCAGTAAAGCATTCGACTCTGTAAACCACACTCTCCTAGCACACAAACTTGACCTTTTAGGGTTTCCACCCAATCTCTTGAGATGGATTTCTAGCTACCTTTGTTCCAGGTCCCAAAGAGTCCTCTTCAAAAACTCCCTATCTTCACCAGTTATGGTTACTTCGGGCGTACCACAGGGCAGCCATCTAGGCCCCCTACTCTTTACACTCTTTATAAATGACCTGCCTTCGGTATTAACATACTCTCGAGTACTTATGTATGCGGATGATGTTAAGCTGTGTGTCCAGTTCAAGGACAGCTTATCTCACTCCAGGTTGCAATCCGATCTTAATAGCTTTCAGTCATGGTGTTGTGCAAATTTGTTATACCTTAATTCTTCGAAATGTAAAGTAATGACATTTCATCGCTCCAGCGCCTTTCTGGCTCCTTACACACTAGGCGGGGGTTCTCTCGAGAGAATTACCCTAGTTGATGATCTTGGTGTTCTTCTAGATCCCAAGTTAAAGTTTTCTGAACACATTTCTACCATGGTAAATAAGGCCATGGGCGTGCTTGGGTTTATAAAGAGGTGGTCAAAGGAATTTGACGACCCCTATATAACAAAGACTCTCTATGTATCGCTTGTTCGTCCGATTTTAGAATATGGTTCTTGTGTATGGTGCCCTCAGTACAAAGTACACCAGGACCGTATAGAATCAGTACAGAAAAACTTTTTAATTTTCGCTCTACGCGGCCTCAACTGGGATGCAAGTGTGAGACTGCCGTCTTACTCTAGTAGATCGCTTTTAATAAACCTTCCATCTTTAGTTAACCGTAGAACAATGCTTGGTGTGATTTTTGTGCACAACTTGATCAAGGGTGACGTAGATAGCCCTGACTTGTTGAGCCGCATAAACTTCACGATTCCTATTAGAATTACTAGAAATTATATACCTTTGTTCCTTCCGATTTGTAGATCGAATTATTCCTTGCATGAACCTTTTAGAGTTTTATGCTCGGATTATAATTCCCTCTACCATATTATATCGGCAACTAATTCCCTTCCTCTTCTTAAATTACTAATACTCACATACCTTTCTCATAGTTAGTAATTGTAGTTGTGGTGTACGATAGTTTTAATGCATGATTAACTCCTTTAGTAAGATTAGTTCTAATTTTCCTCGAATACTAGTCTAACATCTATCTTTCCTGCATGATCGCGATCGGTTCGGTTAACGAGTCGCGCGTTTTGCGACAGCGCCCCTCGTTCGGTTGGGTGGGAGGAGGGCTGCGTTTTGGCCTGGGATTCGCGCGTAACAGCATTCGGCTGGTGTCCCATGGGCCACTTGATGGTGCAGTCATTGCACGTCAACGTCCAAACAATTAAAAGAATTTATGATAAAAAAATATTTTGAAGCAGGAAAGGCAGAAAGAACCGATTCAGTACAGGTAGAAGGAAGTTTATACAGCTTGGGATCAAGGAATCCTGAGCATGCCGACGTAGAATTATCCGTCAACACAAAAATAAAAAGTTTGGGATTAAAAAATCCTGAACATGCCGTCGTAAAAATATCCGACTTAAATACACATATAAATTCAGAATCGGAACTGATCAGATTGAATAACACACTTACTCATGAAGAGGAAAATTTAGAGAAACTCAGAGAAAGAATGATAGATATAATACAAAAGGACCATCCAAATATAGATTTGCAGTTACCGTTTAGAACGGATATAAAAAGAAAAAATAAATACTGAACATGATAGGCCAGGATATATCCATATGCTTATTCGGTTAACGATTTCGTTAATAAAGAAATAAGTAAAATGTTAGACGATGGTATAATTAGACCTAGTAGGAGCCCATATAATTCGCCAGTGCTAGTTGTACCAAAAAAGGAGTAAATGAAGATGGAACTCCGAAACATAGGTTGGTAATAGACTTTAAAAAATTAAATGATAATACAATACCAGACAGATACCCCATGCAGGATCCTTCTGTAATTCTTTCCAATTTGGGGAAGGCAAAGTATTTCTCTGCTCTTGATTTAGAATCGGGATTCTATCAGATATTGATGAAAGAATCAGACATAGAAAAAAACATAATTTTCCATAAATAATGTTAAATATGAATTTCTAAGAATGCCAATGGTCTTGACAAACACACCCAGAATCTTCCAAAGGGCAATGGACGATATACTTAGAGAACAAGTAGGGAAAACCTGCCATGTCTATATGGATGACATAATAATATTTTCAAAAACTATTAATCAGCACTATACAGATATAATTAAAATAATACAGATTTTACAGAATGCTAACATGAAAATTTCCCTTGAAAAGTCTAAATTTTGTCAACTAGAGACTAAATTCCTGAGATACATCGTTTCCCATAATGTCATTAAAACAGACCCGGAGAAAATAGATAAAATACAGAAATATCCAATTCCGAAAAATATCCGAGAGCTACGCAGTTTCTTAGGATTAAGAGGGTATTATAGAAAATTCGTCCGGAACTATGCAACAATTGCAAAACCGCTAACAAAGTATTTAAGTGGAGTCAATGGGAAGATTTCAAAAAGAGCATCAAAAAAAGCCTTGATACAGCTGGATGAAACAGCAGTGGAAGCATTTAATATTCTAAAAGATAGTTTAATTGCACATATAGAATTAGTACAACCGGATTACAATAAAAAATGTACTCTAACCACAGATGCATCAAACATAGCAATAGGTGCAGTATTATCACAAAAAGGGAACCTCAAAACATTTATTTCCAAAACCCCAAACAAAACTGAGCAAATTTATGCCACAAACAAAAAAGAATGATTAGCAATAGTGTGGGCACTGAAGAATTTAAGAAATAATTTATACGGAGTAAGTGGGATTGAAATTCAAACAGATCACCAACCATTGTCCTTTACCATGTCACAGAACAATCCAAAAATAGAAATGAAACGGTGGTACTACTTTATTGAAAGTTTTGCACCAAAGATCATATATAAACCATGCTCAACCAATATAGTAGCAGACGCTTTATGTCGAATTCAAATAAATCATGTAACAGACAGTGATGATGAACAAGTGGAATTAGATTCAGATTTAAATACCCAACATTCAGCAGAAAGCAGTTTTGAAAACATCATTCAAGAAACCAGGAAGCCATTAAATCAGTTTAAGCAACAGTTACTCATAGCAAAAGCTAGAATCACAGTTCATGAGCTAGTAAGAATTCATAAAAATACCCGACATATAATTGAATTTGACACAGTTGAGAATTTACTGCATATCTTAAAAGAATATATTCAGCCAAACTTAACCACTGGAATACATTGCACATTAGAAGATCTATATATTATTCAAAAAGTACTAAAGGATAATTTCATAAACAAATTTCTCTTCACGAAGAAATTCCTCCAAGATATTGAGAATCCAGAAGATAAAGCCTTAATTATAGAAGAAACACATTGCAGAGCACACAGAGGCTTAGATGAAAACTACAAACAGATAACTAAATTGTATTATTGGCCAAACTTATACAAAAAATTAAAAGAATATATAAAAGGTTATTACTTGTTACATAGAGACGACAGAAAATTGTACACTTATGAATCCTACGCTGACCTTTATCACATTACTAAATTAAGTTTTTATTAGGAGATAATAAATATAGAATCCAAACAATGAATGGGAAATTAAAATGGATATTAACTTATTAAATTTGATGATTTCAGAACTAGCCCCAAAGAGAAATAGAACGGTAATTAATGAGTTGGGTACCATTTGGAAATGGGTAGCAGGTACCCCTGATCATGAGGATTTTATAAAAATTCAGAATAAAGTAAACGAATTGCTATCAAACTCATTAAAAAATGTTATATTCAGTGAAGAGACAATATAAAGAAAAAATCGTTTAAAATTAATTACATTTGATCTGCTGAACTTGATTGATACCATAACCCTTTTAAAAATAAACATTCTTAATACAAAAATTGTAAATAAAAATGAAATAGATGACATTTACAAGCACGA
Source organism: Drosophila helvetica (assembly GCA_963969585.1). Classification (NCBI taxonomy): domain Eukaryota; kingdom Metazoa; phylum Arthropoda; class Insecta; order Diptera; family Drosophilidae; genus Drosophila; species Drosophila helvetica. The sequence goes on along the minus strand of OZ018402.1, from coordinate 32,669,730 downwards.
AAAAGAGCCTGTTGAGTTATCAGATTTACTTGACATTGCATCTTTTAAAATAGTTCGAAACGCAGACTTAATAATTATTTATATAAAATACCCCAAATTAATAATATTTGTAAACTATACCATGCAAGAGCCATCTCACAACATGATGGAAAATTAGTTATAAGCAAAAATATTTGCGAATGCGGGGGACGTTATTATCTAATGAATAATTTCAAAGCAGAAACATTTAACAATTATGCGAAAATAAGTTTAGAAAATAATTGTTTTACGAATTTAGTAAATGGCCTTAAGGCCAACTGCTTGAAAATAAGGGAAAAAAACAAAGAAATAGATTTCGTGGAAAATGGTGCCATATTAGTGTCAGGCACCAATAACGTAAACAACACTAAGTTGTTAGGTACTTATCTTCTCATATTCAACGATTCAATTATAATAAATAACAAAACAATCCACTGATAAGTTACTTTCCTTTGACAATGTTAATATTTTAAATCCATTTATAAAATTCGGGAATACTAGATTACCATTAACAACTATATTATTAATTGGGGTGTCATGATGTGGAGATGGAATCAGTAGAGTCAGTCTTGCTCTTGGATCAGAACGGAAAAGTCGAACTAAAACTAAAGTCACCAAAATCGTGCCGAAACCTATCCGGTTGAAATTCTTTGAGTCTTGTTAAGCTCAATAAATTTGTGAAATAAAGTTAAACAATTTTACTTTTTAAAAACACAAATGTTTGGTCTGCTTGTTTGTATTTGTTTTTGACGAGAAAACACCCATTACTTTAGAATTCATTGGGGACTATGACACTATTTGAAGACGCTTGCTCATAATACAAAAAAAGTAATATTTTCTACATCCTTTTTATGCTAATTTTGTTAAATGTACTATAAACAAAAATATGGGCCTATAAATATTTTGTTTTTACTTTTCACGAGTTTTCAAAATCAACAATTCCGAAAAAAATACCTTAAAAAATTATCAAAATTGAATTTGAAAACTCAATAACTTCCAGTCGGTAAGCTGCAGGTACAAAGTGTTTCGGTAAGATTTATAGCTTCAATTGTCAGGTTTTTAGAACTGCAAAGCTAAATAAGTTAAGTTATGTGAAAGAAAGAAGCACTACCCTTGAAAAAAAAAGGTTTTGAAAATATTAAAAAAAAAAAATAAACCTACGAACAAAAACCTTAATTGCTTAAAAAATTTTAAATCTCAAAATTTATCAGAAAAATTCTGTTTTGGCCACAGCGATAATGTCGTGTTGACTAGTGTTATCAGCAATCTACAGCTGTATATGTACTTTCTGCTAATGGAAATCTTACCATAGCCGCAGTCTACCGTCCACTTGGCATTACAATTACAGAAAGTCAGTTCCTGGACTTCTACAATTCTCTACAGACACTCGTTTTATAGCTTCACGAGACTACAACGCTAAACCGACGCTGTAAGGATGATCCTATCTAATGGGCGGGGTACAGCCTCTCAGTCACGCCAGGGCCATGTCCCCAATGCAGAATATATATATGTTGATACATAGAGAAATATCGGGGTCGCGCGAGTGGAAGAGATGAAATTTTACCAGAACCGATAGTTGTACCAAGAATTCAAAACGACTTGAATCGAGACCGACAAAACGACACCCGAAACTACAACCAGCTCCCTCTACAACCAATTACTAAAATCATCGAAAACACGAATCGGATAACGAATATGAGACGGACCAAAACGATAAACAATCAAACGACGATTAGTTTCACTGAAAACAAAACGGACAGTATCACGACGATCAATTTCAACATAAGCAAACCGATACCGACCAAGACAAAACATCATCTCAGGCCGAACATTTTTGCATAATAGACACTGGGTCATCGATAAACATAATGAATCACAACTTTTTCCATTTACAAGTCCATGATGAGCCCATCATTTTCAGAAGTATGACAGGGCACTCAAACATAACTTAAGCTGTATACTTACAACCCAATGGTTTATTTCAGCACACACAAAAATTTTATTTGCATCAATTTTCACCATATTACGATATTCTTATAGGCGGACACATTTTAATGGAAAACAATGGCATAGTTAATTACGTAAGAAAATTTAGGACAATTAGTAACAGAATATTCCCTGTGACGTTGCTACGGCCGGGGTATGCTCGCTGCGCCGGGGTTCACAGAAATTTATTGGTTTCTGGGTTCTCGGGTTCAAGAAGAAGGCGTAGGTTAGTAGTATAACAAGTTTTTATTATTCTTAAGATTTCAGAGTGAATAGTTAGATATGGAAGCCTGTGTCGTCTCGGGTCCTCCGGATGGGTCTTCCTTCTGGGTCTTCCTTCTCACTTGGCTACTCGGCCGCACGTGGCTGTTTGCTGCGTGCTGGTCGTCGTTGTCGTCGTCGGTCGTGGGTCTCGGTAATGGGTAACGGGTAGTACTCCAGAGGGCTACCCGCTCCTTGATGGCAAGGGCGTTACAGGGGTAAAACACGCCCCGTGAAGAAGTATTGTTGCAAGGGTAAAACACACCCTGTAGAGGAGTAGCGTTGCAGGGGTAAAACACACCCTGTCGAGAAGTAGCGTTGCAGGGGTAAAACACACCCTGTAGAGAAGTAGCGTTGCAGGGGTAAAACACGCCCTGTAGAGAAGGATCGTTGCAGGGGTGAAACACACCCTGTGGAGAAGGATCGTGCAGGGGTAAAACACACCCTGTAGAGATGGATCGTTGCAGGGGTAAAACACACCCTGTAGATTAGGATCGTTGCAGTGGTAAAACACGCCCTGTAGATTAGGATGTTAGGAAGGGGCAGGCAAGTGTTAAAAGTAGGGATCTACCTTTTGGCACTTAGCACCGCCGAGAAAATATTGGGAGATGACTCCCAGGCTGTTCCGATTTGGACTGCCCCGATTCGAACTGGCGAGGCTCTTTTTATTTCCGAACGTCAGCTGTTCTTCCTCGGATTTGGGACTAGCGCGTGTTTTTGGTCCGTAGCGCGTTCCGGGTTCCAGCTGATAGTGTGGTTGTTGGTGGCTGTGCTCCGGCGCGATCACTGGCCAGTGTGACCGTTCACTGGTGGGTTTTGGTCCCACTGGTGTTTTGGCGCGTATTTAAATTTTAAGCCTGAGTTTTGATGTTTTATGGAATGGTTATATTTTAATTATATTTAATGCTGAGGAACTTCAAGTTTGTCTTTCTTATTCTATGAGTATCTATTATTATTCTATATTCTATGGAAACAATGATTGACTTCAGGTTTTTTCTCTCTTATTCTATGATTAATATGGTGGTTATGTATGTTGGAAATGGCAATGTAAGTCATTGTGGCGGCGGCGTCGTTGGATATGACGCTGGGCGTCACACTCCCCCCTCCTCTCGTAGGCTGGCGTCATCTCTCTTCTTGGCTTGGAACCAGGCTCTGATGCGCACATCCCCGGCTCTGGTGATCCGTACCCAGCATGCCTCCTGCTTCTTATTCCAGATGCGAAACCGTCGTTGTGTGTGTGGTTGTCGGGTTTTTGCACTGTCCTGCTTTATTTGTATTAGTCTTGCCGACATTTGGTGTCCCTCTGGCACATACCATTCGGGTGGGATGTTGCCTTCGTCTTCCAACTCATTGACTGGTTTTGGTGTCTGGTGTGTGTCGTTGTCTGGTGCACGTTGCTCCTCCGGTTCAGAATCGAGGACATCGTTGTCAATTGTTGGCCGTTGATTCTTATTGACTGCTGTTTGCTGCTCCTCCGGCGCGTGTGCTTGTCCCAGATCTAGAACGTCATTGTCCTTCTCTTCCTCCTCGACTTGTCGTGCCCAGGACAGCTTCTCTGGTGGTGAAGTCAACGTCGGCATCTCTTTGGTTACCCTGCTCACTCTCTTTTTCTTCGGACCTTCGTACCATTCCGGTGTGGTTTTCTGTTCTCGTCGCTGTGCTGCTGCCTGTGATGCGCTCGTCCCGTCGTCGAGTTCTTCAGTCTCCGGTGCATGTTTTTTCTTTGTCGCTGTCACCTTTGTACCGGACACTCTCATACGTGCGCCTATTGGTGGCGTGTACAGTAATATCTGGGTTTTTCGGCCCTTGCTCTGGCCTGCCAGCATCCGCTCCTTGAACTTTTTCGGCGTTGCTTCGAATTTTTCATCCATGACTCTGGGAAAATAGAGAGATGGTGTATTTATTGTGTCTGTTGTTTCTGTATTCGCAGGTTTTATTTGAGAGACGTGTGCTCGTATCTTTACTTACGATTACTGGGGATAGGAGCTCGAGGATTTTACTGGGTCTTGTCGTATTTCGGTTCTAGTTTTGCAGTCGTTTTGTCTATTTTCTAAGATAGTGGGTGCGTTCGGACCCATACTATGTCCCCTATTTTTCGTTTCCATTCTCGTTTTCTCAAGTTGTAATGTCTCCTTTGATTTGCTGCTGATTCTTCCATATTTTGTGTTGCTATTGCCTCTGCCTCGTGTCGTTCTTCTGTGTTTTCTCGATTTATGTCATCGAAGCCTGATCCTATTGTTACTTCGTCGAATAGATTTCCTGGTAGTCGTAATTCTCTGCCAAATACCAAGAGCGCTGGACGGAATCCTGTTGATTCCGTTTTGCTGCTGTTTATTACTAATTTTAGTTCTGGTAATCGTTTGTCCCATTTGTTATGTTTCCCTGCGGCGAATTGTGGTATCATTGTTTTGAGTGTCCTGTTTGCCCGTTCGGTTGGGTTTTCTTGTGGCGTGTATGGTGCTGTGAATATTTACTTTATTCCCCACGTGTCCATTACCTGTTTTGTTTTTTGGCTTGTGAATTTTACTCCGTTGTCTGGTATCAGCTGTTTCGGAGCTCCTCCCCTCGCCAGTATTTTTACCTTGAACGCCTTTAAGAATGAATCAGCTGTTGCCTGTCTGGCCGGTGTGACCTCCACCCATTTGGAAAATTTATCGATACATACGATCATCACCGTGTTGCCATGCGATGTACTTGGTAGTGGTCCGACAAAGTCCACACATATTGTTTCCCACGGTGCGCTTGCTATTTTTGTTAACATCTTTCCTGCTACCGCTTGTTGTGAAATTTTGCATCTCTGGCAACTATCGCATGATCGTACAAATCTGGTCACATCCTTACTTAGCCCTGGCCAGAAATATCGCTGCCGTATCCGATTTTTCGTTCTTCTTATTCCTAGGTGTTCGGCCGTTGGGTTTGAATGGTTTTCCTCTAGCACCCCGCCGGGTTCTTGTTTTGGTACGCATAATTTCCATGGCTGTTAGTCTTTGTCGGTGTGGTCTGGTATGTATCTATATAGTCGGTCGCGCTTGATGACGTAGTCTGGTAGGTCTTTTGGGATTTTTTCTACGCATTCTACGCAAGCGCATTCTACGAGTTTTGATATTCTGGCCTCTTCGCGTGATAAGCGGGATAATCCGTCCGCCACTGCGTTTAACTTCCCTTTCCGATATCTTATCTCGAATGTAAAAGGCTGTAATCCCAACGCTCATCTTGCTATTTGGCCGGACGGACTTTTGATGGAGTTGAGCCATCTGAGCTCTTGGTGGTCAGTGACCACTATGAATTTATATCCTTCCAGATACATTCTCATTTTGTGTATGCTCCAGTAGATAGCCAGGCATTCCTTTTCCGTAGCGGAGTATCTTGTTTCCTTGCTTTTTAGCTTTCGACTTGCATAGGCGATCACGTGCTCTCCGTCTGCGTCCTCTTGTGTTAATACCGCTCCGATTCCACAGTCGCTTGCATCAGTTTGTGGGATGAACTGTTTACCGAAGTCCGGGCATGCTAGCACTGGCGCTTCGGTTAGACACAGTTTGAGGTCATTGAACGCGTTTTGATGTGTCTCGTCCCAGGTAAACTTTTGACCTTTCTTGAGTAAGTCTTGTAGCGCCTTTGCTCGCTCCGTGAAGGTTGGAACAAATCTCCTGTACCAATTTGCTAGCCCCAAGAAGCTGTGTACTTGTTTAAGTGTCGTTGGCGCTGCTTATTCTCGTACCGCAGATATTTTATCTGGATCCGTGTGTATTCCTTCCTTGCTTACCATGTGTCCTAGGTACTGTAGCTTTCTCTGGAAGAAGTGAAATTTGTTCTCGTTGATCCGTAAATTCGCCTTTCTCAGTCGCTCCAAGACTTCCTGTAGTTTCTGCTGATGTTCCTTCTTCGTCCGCCCGATTACGACTATGTCGTCTAGGTATGCGAAGGCAAACGGTTCCATATCTGGTCCTATTACTGCGTACAATGCCCTGTGGAACGTTGCGGCGGCTGTCGTTAGCCCAAATGGCAATACCTTCCATTGAAACAATCCTCGCCCAGGTACGGTGAATGCGGTGTATGGTCGGCTTCGTCTTTCCATTGGTATTTGTCATTACCCTGATTTCAAGTGGAGAGTGCTAATATACTTTGCCTCCCTTAATTGGTTTAATATGAAATCCATCCTTGGCATTGGGTATTCGTCTTTCTCCGTTTTCTCGTTCAGTAAGCTGTAGTCCACACAGAGTCTCCATTGGTCCGTTTCTTTTTTGTATACTAAAACCACTGGTGCGCTGTATGGGCTACGTGATGGTTCAATGATGTCTTGCCTGTTCAATTCGTCAATTTCTCGATTTATTATTTCCATTTGTGCTGGGTTGCGTAGGTAATATCTCTGCTTGATGGGTCTGTCGTCTTTTAAGTAGATTCTGTGTGTGGTTATGTTGCTTACTCCTTTCAGTGTTTGGAATATTTTTACTTCCGACGAAATCCACTCCTCCAGTTCCTTGTCCACTGGTTCCGGCTGTGTGCTTCTTACATGTTCTTTCGTTTTTTCCTGTGTGCGTCCCTCACCGATGACTATTGTCGCTTTTTCGTATGTTATTTCAGCGCCTGTGCTTTTTAGAAAATCCATTCCTAGTATCGGGGTGTCTGGTACTCCGGTCATTATTAGAAATGCTTGTGCATTTGTTCGTCCTCCTAGTTCCACTGTCGTTTCGAATCTACGTGTTGTTCTTCGTGTGCTTCTATCCGCCAGTCGTATCAACCTCCTTTCGTCCCCTTCGCTTTCCTCCTTTTGTAGTTTCTTTGCTGTTTCCTCGTTGATCATGCATCTTGTGGCCCCTGTGTCAATGATTACCTCCATCATAGTTCTGCCGATCTTGGCCCAGCCTAGGAGTTGTTTTTCCTCGTATATTAGATGGGTTGTGTCCCGCTTGAGATGGTCTGGGCCTCGGGAGTTTGGCGGGTGTCTCCCGAGCCCTGCGCGTTTTCCTGCGGCCTCCTACAGCAGTCTATTGTCCGGACTCCTTGTTTGTTACAGGTCCAACAGAATATGATCGGTTCTTTATTACATGTTCTGGCTTCGCGACCATTCTGCCCGCATCTGCGGCATTTTGGTATCCAAGTTGTGTTGTAATATGCCTGGCTGTTCCCTTGTCGTCCCGTAGCCTTTGAGAGTCCCGCTTCTGTTTCCAATTTTTCGAATTCCTCTGCTGTGATCATGAATTCTGTTACAGTTTTGAATTCACTTCTTTTCACGTAGAGTTTAAAGGGAAGACGGAAGTTCTGGTAAGTAATCTCTAGCTTTTGCTGTTCTGTTAATGATCCGAATCTCATCAATTTCCTTAGCTCTTGTACATATTCCCTCACCGTCTCCGTCTCGGCTTTCTTACGTTTTGTCACTTATTTCGCTAGTTCCTCCTGGTACCTTTGTGACATGAAGTTTTCCTTGAGTACCTCTTTCGCCTTTTTCATGTATTTACTGGTATTGGTTTTGTATGCCACCAGTCTAATGCGCTTTCTTCCAATATCACTGGCATTGCAAAAACCAAGTGGTCGTTCTCTATTCCGAATATCTCTGCTAGTTTCTCCATTCTGCTCAGGAATTTTCCCATTTGCGTATTCGTTCAATAATTGTATAAATTTTCCGTCTTTTTTCTTCGTGTTTCCAAGCCGAATTCCTCGCAGTAGTTTTCTAACTCTCTTTTCATTGCTTGATTGATCCACTGCTCTGCCATCTTGACCACTCCTGAGATATTCTTATGCTACCGCAACCTGCTCGGGCGCCACTGTGACGTTGCTACAGCCGGGGTATGCACGCCGCGCCGGGGTTCACAGAAATTTATTGGTTTCTGGGTGTGGTAGCTATAATTAAGGGATCTCGGGTTCAAGAAGAAGGCGTAGGTTAGTAGTATAACAAGTTTTTATTATTCTTAAGATTACAGAGTGAATAGTTAGATATGGGAGCCTGTGTCGTCTCGGATCCTCCAGAAGGGTCTTCCTTCCGGGTCTTCCTTCTCACTTAGCTACTCGGCCGCACGTGGCTGTTTTCTGGGTGCTGGTCGTCGCCATCGTCGTCGGTCGTGGGTCTCGGTAATGGGTAACGGGTATTACTCCAGAGGGCTACCCGCTCCTTCATGGCAAGGACGTTACAGAGGTAAAACACGCCCTGAGAAGAAGTATCGTTGCAAGGGTAAAACAGACCCTGTAGAGAAGTAGCGTTGCAGGGGTAAAACACACCCTGTAGAGAAGTAGCGTTGCAGGGGTAAAACACACCCTGTCGAGAAGTAGCGTTGCAGGGATAAAACACACCCTGTAGAGAAGTAGCGTTGCAGGGGTAAAACACGCCCTGTAGAGAAGGATCGTTGCAGGGGTGAAACACACCCTGTGGGAAGGATCGTTGCAGCGGTAAAACACACCCTGTAGAGAAGGATCGTTGCAGGGATAAAACACACCCTGTAGATTAGGATCGTTGCAGTGGTAAAACACGCCCTGTAGATTAGGATGTTAGGAAGGGGCAGGCAAGTGTTAAAAGTAGGGATCTACCTTTTGGCACTTAGCACCGCCGAGAAAATATTGGGAGATGACTCCCAGGCTGTTCCGATTTGGACTGCCCCGATTCGAACTGGCGAGGCTCCTTTTATCTCCCACTGGTGTTTTGGCGCGTATTTAAATTTTGAGCCTGAGTTTTGATGTTTTATGGAATGGTTATATTTTAATTATATTTAATGCTGAGGAACTTCAAGTTTGTCTTTCTTATTCTATGAGTATGTCTTCAGGTTTTTTCTCTCTTATTCTAGGATTAATATGGTGGTTATGTATGTTGGATATGGCAATGTAAATCATTGTGGCGGCGGCGTCGTTTGATATGGTGCTGGGCGTCACATCCCTCATAAAGAACTAGAATCAAGGGACGCAAATACCTCCAACGTTTTTGAAGCTCTATTAAAAAAAAACAATTTTACCGATGAAATGAATGATGATATTTCTACAGGGAATACCTATCGCCTCGATCATTTGAATCCGGAAGAGATAATTAGGCTCACAAAACTTTTGACAGAATTTAAAGACATCCAATACATAGAGAACGAAAATTTATTTTTTACCAGTATCATACGTCATGAAAGTAAAAGTTCACATGAAAATCCAATATACAAACGACCATATAGCTACCTTTTCGCATATGAAACAGAGGTGAATAAACAAATTAACGAAATGTTAAAAAAGGCATCATTCGCGAAAGCAATTCTCCATATATTCCCGATAAATTCGGGATTACCAGTATCATACGTCATGAAATTAAAAGTTCACATGAAAATCCAATATACAAACGACCATATAGCTACCTTTTTGCATATGAAACAGAGGTGAATAAACAAATTAACGAAATGTTAAAACAAGGCATCATTCGCGAAAGCATTTCTCCATATATTCCGATAGATTCCCGATTCCCAATATGGACGAAATACTTAGTAAACTTGAAAATTGCCAATACTTTACAACAATTGATTTAGCAAAAGGCTTTCATCAAATCGAAATGGACCCTAAGTCAATACCTAAAACGGCATTTTCCACTAAACATGGCCACTATGAATACACCCGTATGCCAATTGGCTTAAAAAACGCCCCAGCAACATTTCAACGATGCATGAACTTCGTACTTAAAGACCTCATTCACAAAAATTGTCTTGTCTATTTAGATGACGTCATTGTCTATTCAACATCTCTCACAGAAAACCTGTTTGAGATGCCAAGCTTTTTTAGCACCTATTTATGTCCAGAAACAAAATGAGGACGATTGTTTAAAGTTTATAATTATACCCGGTACTCGAAGAGTAAAGGGGTATATTAGATTTGTGCAAAACATTGATGTGTGTAACACCCAGAGGGAATCGTTTCCGACCCCATAAAGTATATATATTCTTGATCAGCATCAATAGCCGAGTCGATATAGCTATGTCTGGCTGTCCGTCCGTCTGTCCGTCTTCATTAGCGCCTATAGCTCAGAGACTATAAAAGCTAGAAGAACACAATTTTGTATCCAGACTCCTGTTCTATCGCACTGTTACAAGTGCATTTTAAAATTTCGCCCCGCCCCCTTCCGCCCACTCAAAAGACGAAAAGCTGTGCCATGCACAATTTGAAAGATACGAGAAAACTAAAAACGCAGAATCGTAGAGAATGGCAGTATCTATCAGAGTATTGAATCTGGATCAGATCGGAATTTAAATATAGTCAGAAGGAACAAATGAAATTTCACTGGCCTTCCAAGCGCAGACTCATTCCCTCTCTCTCTCGCACACAGCCGTGTATGTATATGTAGGAAGTAGATAAAGACATGTAGAAAAGGCATATGTAAAAAAACTATGTAAACAAATATGGAAACATCTAATATATAAAAATCTCCGAAAAGGTTGACTTAATTTTTTTTTGTCTTTTTTGGCTAAAACTACATTTATCCCTTTTGCGAACATGTAATAATGTAATTTATTACAAGCTCACATACATATATACTGACTGAGTACCGGGTATAAAGTAGAGCCGCGGCTCACAACGTTCCCCCTCGTTTTTATTTATGCCAGCGGCTGGCAGACGCCGATTGCTTGCTCTTTGCCCAGCCAGATAAATGAACACGAGATTGATATGCAACCAATGCGCAGAGAGATTAGCATAGCACTAAATTTCGCAACGTCGGGAGATCAATGCTAGAGCCGAAGCGGCGGCTGCGGAGAGCCCTTAGCATAGAAAGAGCGCAGCAGCGCTGCCGAACGTTAGCGTTTACATATGTTGGTTTATTAATGTTAAGTACAGTGGGCTTGAATTATGATGATGCTGCTGAGCCGAACATACTCCCCCCGTTGGAAGCCAGCCTTTCAACAGACTCCCTAAGTGGCAGTAGATATAGCCGAGTAACGGCCCTCTTGATGGTTCCTGATGCGGTCTACAAGTCCGCTACGCGGCACACGCCATCCTTGCCCTGGACGACATCGACAATTCTAGCCAGTGGCCAACGCATAGGAGGAAGATTTTCGTCCTTCACCAGAACAACATCACTCACGCAGTGGTTTTGCGTGGGAATCCGCCACTTCGACCGCTCTTGCAAGAGAGTGAGGTACTCTTCACGCCAACGGCTCCAGAAGATTTGCTGCAGTTAAGTGACCCGCTGCCAACCATCCAGACGATTGTAGTTGAGCTTCGTTAGGTCAGGCTCGAGGATTGTCTCATGTGGGCCACCTAGCAGCAGATGAGCAGGGGTCAAAACATATAAGTCATCAGGATTTTCTGAAAGCGAGAGCAAAGGACAAGAATTAACAATTGCCGTGATCTGGCAGATCAGAGTACGCAGCTCGTCGAAGCCAAGCATAGAGGGCCCAACTGAGCGGTAGATGCGATGTTTTGCAGTCTCCACGGCCGCTTCCCACAATCCGCCAAAGTGCGGAGAGCGTGGTGGAATGAAACACCAGTCGATCGAGTCAGCCAATCAGGATTCATGGACCTCCTTCACATGCGAGTCGCTCATGAAAAGCTTCTTTAGCTCCAGCAGCTCGTTCTTGGCGCCAACGAAGTTCGTCGCATTGTCAGACCAAATTTGAATTGGCCTTCCTCGTGTGGCAGTGAAACGCCTTAATGCGCCTAGAAACGAAGCGGTGGTCAGGTCCTTTACTAGCTCCATGTGTATTGCCTTGGAAGTGAAGCAAATTAATACACTGATGTAGCACTTGATCGGAGGCCTCGTGCGGATTTCTGATCGGTAGAAGAGGGCCCACAATAATCCACTCCAGTGACTTCAAAGGGTCAAGATCCTTCCAAACGCTCTTTAGGCAGGTCTCCCATGATGTGCTGAACCATGCGCGGCTTAGTCCGGAAGCATCTCAAACATTGGTGACCCCGACGTGATTAAAGCCATTTGTTAATCGCGTTTCGTTAAAAAACATATAAATTGAACAATACATTCGTTGCTGTGCAGTTAAATACCAACAAATTCATTTGGTGCACAATTAAGAACAGTTTTATGTGCAAGTCAGTGAGAGTGCCGGTTGTCTGAGATTCCGTTATTTTAACCGTCGAATCTCTCATTCCATGCTCGGCTGCAGCCACAGTTCTTGGATTTCGTGTCTCTCATTCTCGTTCTCGCTATGCACACCGTCGCTTAAGCGGTATTCTATTCTCCGTTTCGTCGCGTTGTAAACCGTTGCAAATCGTTCGCATCGATATGTTGGCAGAAATGCGAGGGGAGTTCAATAAGTCCCACAATGAGCTGGAAGCTCTCAATCAAGATGAGATTGGGAGTGCGATGCGCGACGACTTCGATGCGCTCTTCATATCGCTGAAAGCTGAGTTGCTTGTTGCTATCGAAATGTGCCACTCACGCGCCGCTGCCAATTCAACCACCCTGCCAGGCCATTCTGGACACAGTACCATCATCATGGCTCACAAGCATCGGCTTCCTGAGCTGAAGGTACCCAAGTTCTCCGGTGGATACGTGGAATACTCGGATCTTATGGCGATGTTCACAATCGGTCATTGGATCGGATGCGGACCTTAGCGACATCGAGAAGCTCCAGCATCTTCGCTCGTGTCTCGCAGATGTGGCCTTGGATTCGGTTCGATCATTGGAGCTCTCCAGTGCCAATTATCGTGCGGCTCTGGATATTCTAGATAACCGTTTTAATAACAAACGACTTGTCTTTCAGTTCGAGAAACTTAAAGAGGAAAATCTAAAACTTTAATTGGATAAATGCGAATTTCTAAAAAAGGAAACTGATTTTTTCGTCGTACTATAAGTCCAGAAGATATATGACCCAACAAAGGAAAACTTAGAGCAGTCACAGGACAACAAGCCTATTAGTTTCGCAAGTAGAACCTTAAATGATCACGAACAGAACTGCAGTACAATCGAAAAGGAATTGTTATCAAGTTTTTCGGCAACTAAATATTTTCGCCTGTATTTATATGGAGTTTCTTTTGAAATTCTAAGCGATCATAAACCACTGGTTTGGCTTAATAATATTAAAGAACCCAATATGAAATTGCAAAGTTGACGTATTAAACTCAGTGAATATGACTTTTAAATTAAATATTTGTAAGGAAAACAAAATTATGTAGCAGAGGTTTTGTCACGCACTAAAAAAAAAGAAAATATGGTAGGAGAACAAGCTAATATTTCCATAGCAGCGAATATACACAATGCTCAAGAAGATAATGAAAATTGTATAGAAATTACCGAAAACCCAATAAATCATATCACCAGACAAATGGAAATAATAAAAGATGCCAAGGAGCAAACAGACATTGAACATTACTTTAAAAAGCTTAAGGAAACAATAAGATACACAGAAACCAAACTATCAAAATCAAAAAAAATCCTTGTTAATTACTTCTTAAGCCATACCATACCATTTTTTAGTTTTCCAGCAAGCATATCAAGAAATAATAAATCTACACAGTAATATTAAAATATTTAAGAGTATAAATAATCTTAAAAATATTGAAAAACCGGAAGAATTTTTACGGAACGAAATGGTAATTTAGACTCCGGTCCAGCGGGCTCTCGATGGTTGGAGATTTCTTGGAGACGAAAAGCAAAACACAAGTCACACAATTCAATGTATTTATTACACTGGTCGCAGCCAGCGAGCTCCAAATAAAACTACCCGGCTCCAAAGCAGAGCCGATCTTACATGCCGAGAGAGAGAGAGTACTCGAGAGCAGCGCGCGAGCACCAAACGCTTAGATAATAAATGTAATAACGTAATTCATGTTATCTCTTAATTCATGCCATATCGTAATTCATGTAATATCGTATCTCATGCGATCTCTTGCTGCTACATTCTGGCCCCGTTGAAGGCCTCCGGCCCTTCAACCGTCTATTGGCAATTTTGCTAGCTTGTGGATGGGGCGTTTAATAACGCCTGTGGCCGCCGTTCGCACCTCAGCCACGCGCACTCTCCCATCGTCTCCCGCGATTGCCGCCACCACTCGTCCTGTGGTCCACTTTTGTGGCTGGGTGTTGTCCTCGTGGACGAGCACCAGACAGCCAATATCCAGGTCTGGCTGTTCGGTTGCCCACTGATGGCGCTGCTGCAGGCTGACAAGGTAGTCTGTGGACCAGCCCTGCCAAAACTGCTGCTTGAGCGCTGACAGCATTCGCCACCGCTTCAAATATGCGAAGCCTTCCTTGTTGCATGTGGCACCTTGCTTTGATTCGGGCGGCAACGAAAGAAGTAGTTGCCTTTTCAGCAGGTGCCCTGGCGTCAGCGCTTCTCCATCGTTGAAATCGTTGCCCGGAGATGCGATTGGACGGGAGTTGAGCAGCGCCTCTGCCGCTATCAGGTGTGTGCTCAGCTCGTCTGGGTATGGACCGCAGAAATCTACCCCACAAATTAAAAAAGGGCGAGCTCTTCGCACTCTATCAGCTGGCAGGTTTCCCATGATCTATCCTAGTAGGACTGGCTTTTATCGGAAACAATTTACACAATTTCTTATGACAATTGTGCATGCTTTCCGAGCAGTAATTAGCCATATCTTCTATCTTAATAATGACACCATAACTTTGGCACCTGCATGAAAGTGAGTCCGATGCAAATTGCGCAAGAATAGCGTTGCTAACTGCGATTTTTGCGACAGCAGCAGGGAAAATTTGGCATCGTATGGAATTTCTGCGTTGAGCAACCTGCCTCCCACTCAAATCAATCGGAACGTTACTCCCTCGAGTTCGCTCGTATGTATGAACGGGCTGAGTTGTTGAAGGTGTTGTGACAGGGTTTCTGACCTCTCCAGTTTGCAGAATTCTGGGCCCAGCGCGTATCTTTGGACTACTTATACCAGCCTTAGAAATGAGATCTTTTGTACTCTAGCTGATAGGGCTACCTCTCGACTACGCTTGCTTCTTTGTAGGGACCGATTCACATATACCATTATACGGAGAAATTTTTCAAACGATGAGCATCTTCCAATCAACTTGATAAGCTTATTAGCCTGACAATTAGCCACTGAATGTGCTGCCACACTTTTCCTGTTCTCTGACTGCTCCATTTCTGGAGCCAGCTCGACCTGGTGTAAACGAGGCCACTCCTCAGAATTCCTGAGTAGAAATTCTGGCCCATCGGTCCACAATGAGCACGCTACACCTTCTATGTCTGTTCCACGTGACGCTAAGTCGGGTGGATTTTGCTCGGTAGGAACGTGACGCCAAATCACATCACATGACAACTCCGCAACCCTATTGGCCACAAACGTTGCCAGTGTGGCTGGATCCCTTTCCAGCCAGTACAAGGTGACTTGGGAGACCGACCAAAAGTTTACACTCTCAATCACAAAACAATTCAGTCGAAATCGGGCTAAAGTTGCGTAAAGCTCCCTCTAAATAGTTGCATCCACCATCAAAGTCTCATTTAATGAAGTCGACGTTTTGCTCGATGCATCGAAAACGACGCGGTGCTTGGTGGTGCTACTATCAGGTCTCAGGACACATTGATTTGGAATATAGTAATGGTGTCCTGGAGGAGTGCCCTGAAGTAATGACATGTGGCCAAGTATGATATACTCCTTCATAAACTCTATATACATATCATGCAAGTTTTGATCCCGTGCGAGTCTTCGTTCTAGATATAGAAACCGGCGTTTTGCAGTATCGAAAGAGAAAGCTAAAACGTTGGGATTTATTTTAAATGGCAGCTTCACTTCGAAACAAACCGACTCGAGCCTGCGTGAGGTCTGCTTGAAGTAATTCTCGCATGCCAATTGTTCAGCAGTATATACAGCCTCCGACTTCTCTGGGTCGAGAGTCGAGAGAACAATGATCGCTACCAACAGCGATATTGCATGCAACATCCTATGTTGATGCCTTATATTTTCCGGATACAACCGATCCCAACAATGTTTTTTGGATTGATGGATGTTCCGAGCTAGGCTTTATTTGGCCTACACACATTAGTTCGAAGAATGTTTCTGCCCCTATCAGTAAATCCACCTTAGCCAGCTTGAAAAAACTGCGGGTCGGCCAGCTCAAGGTTTGGCGGTATCTTCCATTTCGCGAAATTGACGACATGATCGGGTTGGTATGGGGAAATAGAGCTTAGTACCCAAAAATCGGAATCAAAGTTATGGTCGTTAATGCGAGAGTGGACAGAAGTGTGAACCTTGTGCCTTAGGACGGACGAATTTTTTCCCACAATTGTGATATTGAGGCATGAATCATCACGGCGCAGCCGCAAGCGCTGTGCTATATCATCGGATATAAAATTAATTTGGGAGCCCGAATCTAACAGTGCCCTTGCATACTGGAATTGTCCGGACCAATCTCTCACCTTTACAACAGTAGTAGCGAGAATGACCTGGTTAGTACTCGCAACATGACTAGAATAGGCTGTTTGAGGGTCAGAAGATGATGGCTGTTCTACAGGTACAGAACGAGGCGCAATTTTCTGTGGATCTACTTCGTATCGGTGAAGTAAAGTGTCAATATTTATATCTTTTTCCCTCCTATCGACTGCAGCGAGGCACAATGGATGACACCGTATCAATGTTGGAACTAAGCTTTGAAAGAAAAGGTTTTGTTGTGCTAGGCATGTCAAACAACTGCGATACTGTATTAGAGAAAATCAAATTTTTTTTGTCGTAAACATTCTTCAAACTATCAAGAGCCTCTTCATAATTGTCGTCACAGATTTGGAACGCCTTCACTGTTTCCAATGCATCATCAGACAGACACGACAGTAAGTAATTCAACTTTTCTACATTTGTTAGTGCTGGGTCGTTATGCACCAAACTCTCGAAAAGGCTTGTAAAGTTCTTAAATTCGGCATGTTGGCCACTAAATGAATGAGGACGGTCACCAAAATCCCTCCTCTTTACTCGCTGACCCTCGAGTTCTTTAAGTGCCGACATATACAGCGCCTTTGTGATGACACACATATCCTCTACCGATCGCAGAGCTCTTTGTTGGGATTCAACAAATCCACGTCCGCCTATATGTCCATCAACTTTTTGCAATAATCTTCGATCAGCTTTAATCTGCATTTAATTTGAAGAGGGTCAAATGAAATGGTTTTTTCCTCAAATGCCGTCCTAATACGCCTAAGATCGCCGATCACTTTATCGTGTCTTTGTATTTCTGTCAATAACTTTTGGGAGACCTTTGCACCCCCTCGATAAGTATATGCACTTTTTCCCAATTCCACCTAGTTTCCACATAAAACTAATTATTTTTCTTGTTTCGGCTGTTCATTTTGCTTGATTTTATTATTTATGTTTTTATTTAATTGGTATTCCAATTCACAAAGTGCCAAAAATTGAGAGGCCAACCGGTACTGAGAAAACTCACACAATGCACAAAATGGTGGCTTGATTTGAACACTAAATTTTTTCACACTGCAATACCTGTGAATCTGGCATAGAATTTCCGAAAACCTTCCTTTTTCGTTTAAACGATGACTTCAATCCAAACCAGCCAGCTAGAGCACTATTCGCAATAAAACAAACACCAATGACTTGTGCCGAGACGACGAAAATGCACTGTCCAGATGCCGATGTCCCTGCTCGGGCGCCAATGAAAATCCGGAAGAATTTTTCCGGAACGAAATGGTAATTTAGACTCCGGTCCAGCGGGCTCTCGATGGCTATGGTCACAAAAATTTTTCTTGGAGACGAAAAGCAAAACACAAGTCACACAATTCAATGTATTTATTACACTGGTCGCAGCCAGCGATCTCCAAATAAAACTACCCGGCTCCAAAGCAGAGCCGATCTTGCCGAGAGAGAGAGAGTACTCGAGAGCAGCGCGCGAGCACCAAACGCTTAGATAATAAATGTAATAACGTAATTCATGTTATCTCTTAATTCATGCCATATCGTAATTCATGTAATATCGTATCTCATGCGATCTCTTGCTGCTACATTCTGGCCCCGTTGAAGGCCTCCGGCCCTTCAACCGTCTATTGGCAATTTTGCTAGCTTGTGGATGGGGCGTTTAATAACGCCTGTGGCCGCCGTTCGCACCTCAGCCACGCGCACTCTCCCATCGTCTCCCGCGATTGCCGCCACCACTCGTCCTGTGGTCCACTTTTGTGGCTGGGTGTTGTCCTCGTGGACGAGCACCAGACAGCCAATATCCAGGTCTGGCTGTTCGGTTGCCCACTGATGGCGCTGCTGCAGGCTGACAAGGTAGTCTGTGGACCAGCCCTGCCAAAACTGCTGCTTGAGCGCTGACAGCATTCGCCACCGCTTCAAATATGCGAAGCCTTCCTTGTTGCATGTGGCACCTTGCTTTGATTCGGGCGGCAACGAAAGAAGTAGTTGCCTTTTCAGCAGGTGCCCTGGCGTCAGCGCTTCTCCATCGTTGAAATCGTTGCCCGGAGATGCGATTGGACGGGAGTTGAGCAGCGCCTCTGCCGCTATCAGGTGTGTGCTCAGCTCGTCTGGGTATGGACCGCAGAAATCTACCCCACAAATTAAAAAAGGGCGAGCTCTTCGCACTCTATCAGCTGGCAGGTTTCCCATGATCTGTCCTAGTAGGACTGGCTTTTATCGGAAACAATTTACACAATTTCTTATGACAATTGTGCATGCTTCCCGAGCAGTAATTAGCCATATCTTCTATCTTAATAATGACACCATAACTTTGGCACCTGCATGAAAGTGAGTCCGATGCAAATTGCGCAAGAATAGCGTTGCTAACTGCGATTTTTGCGACAGCAGCAGGGAAAATTTGGCATCGTATGGAATTTCTGCGTTGAGCAACCTGCCTCCCACTCAAATCAATCGGAACGTTACTCCCTCGAGTTCGCTCGTATGTATGAACGGGCTGAGTTGTTGAAGGTGTTGTGACAGGGTTTCTGACCTCTCCAGTTTGCAGAATTCTGGGCCCAGCGCGTATCTTTGGACTACTTATACCAGCCTTAGAAATGAGATCTTTTGTACTCTAGCTGATAGGGCTACCTCTCGACTACGCTTGCTTCTTTGTAGGGACCGATTCACATATACCATTATACGGAGAAATTTTTCAAACGATGAGCATCTTCCAATCAACTTGATAAACTTATTAGCCTGACAATTAGCCACTGAATGTGCTGCCACACTTTTCCTGTTCTCTGACTGCTCCATTTCTGGAGCCAGCTCGACCTGGTGTAAACGAGGCCACTCCTCAGAATTCCTGAGTAGAAATTCTGGCCCATCGGTCCACAATGAGCACGCTACACCTTCTATGTCTGTTCCACGTGACGCTAAGTCGGCTGGATTTTGCTCGGTAGGAACGTGACGCCAAATCACATCACATGACAACTCCGCAACCCTATTGGCCACAAACGTTGCCAGTGTGGCTGGATCCCTTTCCAGCCAGTACAAGGTGACTTGGGAGACCGACCAAAAGTTTACACTCTCAATCACAAAACGATTCAGTCGAAATCGGGCTAAAGTTGCGTAAAGCTCCCTCTAAATAGTTGCATCCACCATCAAAGTCTCATTTAATTAGATTGAAGTCGACGTTTTGCTCGATGCATCGAAAACGACGCGGTGCTTGGTGGTGCTACTATCAGGTCTCAGGACACATTGATGTGGAATATAGTAATGGTGTCCTGGAGGAGTGCCCTGAAGTAATGGCATGTGGCCAAGTATGATATACTCCTTCATAAACTCTATATACATATCATGCAAGTTTTGATCCCGTGCGAGTCTTCGTTCTAGATATAGAAACCGGCGTTTTGCAGTATCGAAAGAGAAAGCTAAAACGTTGGGATTTATTTTAAATGGCAGCTTCACTTCGAAACAAACCGACTCGAGCCTGCGTGAGGTCTGCTTGAAGTAATTCTCGCATGCCAATTGTTCAGCTGTATATACAGCCTCCGACTTCTCTGGGTCGAGAGTCGAGAGAACAATGATCGCTACCAACAGCGATATTGCATACAACATCCTGTGTTGATGCCTTATATTTTCCGGATACAACCGATCCCAACAATGTTTTTTGGATTGATTGGATCGGATATAAAATTTGTTAAGACCTTAAAGGAAAAGTCAAAACACGAGTTGAGTTGTAAGTTCAAACTGTTTTATTTTTAAAATTTATACACTATATATATCAAAATATAAGGTAATTAAAATTAAGACCAACGCTAAGAAAAGGAGGGATGTGCGGCACTTGTTCCCACGCTCATCCCTTCTAATGACACCAACAACATTTGTTAATGATTTTATGTATATGATTTTATGGTCGAACTCTATGTGTCCTTTTTCTCAAGTGGCCTCCTTCAAGTGGACTGTATTGTTTATTGGTTGGCCTTTGTCAGTTCCTGTTCATGTTTTATGAACACACACCCTAGCAGTCATATATTACTTATTTTATGTACATTCCTCAGTTATATATAGATCAGTTCAGTGTGATAATATAATTATGTTCTGCTTGATTATTCTACAAAGGGGCCGGAAGTGGCATGGTTTTGTTTTTATTTTACATTTGTATATATTTTCTTATAGTTATAATTACAATTATATAATTAATGATATATATAATAATATATAATTACGATGATCATTTTAAAGTAAATTACAGCGGATAGGAAAGTGCTATTGTTTGCAGTCTTTTTGCTACCTTTATTCATCGTATGGCATAGATTATTAATATTAACATCATTATTATTCCGATAATCAAGGCTGCATGTCCAGATACATAACGGAACTTAAGTCCTTTTAATTAATGATGACTTTCTCTTAACAATTTTAATTCGTTTTTCAACTTATCAATTTCTTCAGTATGGTTAATTAATGGTACATTCAAAAGATTCCAATCAATTTTTGGTATTTTGCTTGTATTACTTATATAAGAGGATGAAATTGTCTCGTAGGTTTCTGTATAAAGACTATGATGAGGTTCTAATATTTTATCATCGATTTGCACAGTGCAACCATTTATTATTGTTGAAATTCCTTGTTGAGGGAGATCAATTAACTCTTGATTTGAGTTACTACATTGTATTCTAGCATTAGTGTTGACTGGCACTTTGAAGAGCCAACTACCTTTCTTTTCTAATTCGACCCAAAATGACCTTGTCTCTGCTATCTTTTTATAAACAAAATTTACAATAGTTAATTTAGTTTGAATGGAGTTATCTCACAAGAATTGTCATTGGCGCTGCTCCAAGTCCAATTACCTTCACATACCCTTTTATTTGCTTGCCATTTTTGACATTTGTTTAAAGTAGCTTCAGTCATCGAATGATAGGAATCAATTTCGAAGTTATATACTAAGTACCTAGAGCTCAACTCTGCCTTGACCAATTCCCTTTCGTGCTTAACTGGCTTTGGAATAATCCTAAGCAAATGGGATGGGTGTCTACCAAACAGTGGAATCTTCACATTCAAAATTAATTTGTTATCCACGAAAATCCCTTTCACGGTTAATAGGCTATAAATTTCCTTCAATTCCGTACCTGTTCTTTTTCCTGGAAGAACTAATGTTTCTAATAACCTATCCTTTATTTTTGATATCTCTGCTTTCAACTGCATAGATTTTAATATATTTGGCTTCAGTCTACCATGATTAATATCTTTCAGTAGACTTATTTCTCCTGCTTGGATTTTCTCGCATTCTTCAATCAATGAACTTAGTTGCTTTGTTACCATAAAAAAGTTTATAGATTCTTCGTATACATAGTAACTTTCCTTTAACGCTTCAGTTCTGTTTTCTATTCTAGTGCTCATAGTGCCTACCTTTATGTATTTCTTCTATTTTCCCCAACGGCCATCTAGCTGGATGACAGTTTTCAAATTTTATTAAAACTATCTGTCTTTTTTTAATATTCTGTATTCCTATTTTCCATTTATTTCTTTGTTGAAGAGTGTGTAAATAATCTTCTTTCCATTTAATCCAGAAGTCTCTCTTAATTTTTGGAATTAATTTCCACCTATCCAGATTTCCAATTCTTTCATCTGACACTGTTTCAATTAGGCCGAATATTGGCCTTCCAATAATAAAATGACCTGGTGTTAATACATCCAAATCGTCAATATCATTTGAAGCTGTATACAACAGGCGTGAATTCAGTACAGCTTCAATTTGAAATAAGAGGGTTCCCATATCCTCGTAGGATTAATTATTGTCGCCAATCACTCTTTTTATGTGATATTTCACCGATTTTACCCCAGCTTCCCAAATACGTCCAAAGTGAGGTCCTACCGGGGGGATAAAGTGCCACTCGGTTTGTTCTCTTTCTAATATTGGAACCACTTTTATATTGTCCTTAAGGGCTCTTTGGTATTCTTCGTCTAGTTTACGCGAAGCTCCCACAAAATTGGTTCCATTATCTGCTAGAAGCACCCCAGTAGCTAAGTAGGGTGCTGAAGCTGTACCGTACGTAATGGTTGTTAGTTTATATTCTTTTAATATTTCGTTTGGATCGTCTCTCCAGATTATATGCAAATAATGTTGATCTTCTTCATCAACATTAATTTGCCGGTACATTTTTTCAATGTCTGCTGATACTACAAATGGCCACTTTCTCCATTTTACCATAATATCGAAGATATCTTTTTGGACTCTTGGTCCCACCCACATGATATAATTTAAGCTTTTATTATTTGTGGCTTTTGCTGACGCATCAAAAACCACCCTGAGTTTTTTCGTTAGACTGGAATCTCTTATGACTCCCTGATGGGGTCAATAATATTTTCCCCCTTTCTTGGACTCTACCATATGTCCTAAGTTTTTATATTCATGCATGAACTTTATGTTATTTTCTTTTAATTTTTTATTTTTTCCGAGTTTCTTTTCGAAATTGTAAAATCACGCTATAGCTTGTGCCTTTGAATCTCCTAGATCCTTATCTTTTTTGAATGGTATTTTCACCACATACCTTCCATTTTCATCTCTTTTTGTAGTTTCCAAGAAATGCTTCTCACAAACATCTTCTTCCACGTCAGTACTTTCGTCTTCCATTTCCCAGAAACGTTCTAAGTCCCCGACTTCAATTGTTGTCGCTACAATTAATTTATCACCTTCTGACTTGGTGCAACCGGATATAATCCATCCGAATTCTGTATTTTGACCAAGTACTCCATCTATTTTCAATCTTTTATAATATGGGCACACAAATCTACCCCAATTATTATATCCACCCTACTTGGTTTATTAAAGTTAGGGTCAGCCAACACATAATCTTTCCATTTCGATTTATCAATCTTTAACGACTTTACAGGTAAAGCCTTCATAAATTTTGGGAGAATGATTGCTGTTGGGTTACGCAGCCCAAACTTGCTCCTAAAACATAGTCTTAGTCAGTGGTGCAGCAGTAGAGTAAATTCTATTATTGTTCGTCGTTGATACTGCCCACTGTACCACATTGTCTACATATTGTCATACATATATAAGCTCCCGCACGGCAGCAGCCTATCCAGCCGTTCTCTCTCGTCTTCTTTCTTTACTTTGCCTTCGACATCGCTCTCTCGATCTGTCGTCTTCTATTTCGCCACCTCTATCGCTTCCTCGATGCATCGCTCGCTCTCACTTGCATTTTGGGCACGGGCAATGGGCCCGCCTGCCCTTGGAATCAGTCTAGAATCTCGTATCGTCGTATCGTCGTCGTCGTTGTATACATGTAAACTGTTTTCACCTAGCATCTCGTCTCGAATCGTCGTCGTCGTTGTATACATGTAAATCTCGACTATAAGCTCTCGCATCGAATCGCAACAATCGCCTTGCATGGCAAATAAATCACCTTAAATCGAAACCAATTGTGTTTAAATAAATATTTGGGAATTTACGCTGCTGAAGAAGCTCAGTAGCTCAACAATTGCTTCAATATTAAGAGGTTTTTTATCGGCATCCCGAGTTTTTACTGTTAAAGTTACCTTATACTTTGAAGTGGAAGAGTCTGTCGATGACACTCCAATCACCTCGGTGTTTTCCCTTTTGAGCGCTAATTTTAATATTTGTGCTGCTTCCTCTGAAATAATGCTACATTGTGAACCACAATCAATTAGAGCTCTAAGGTTTTCATTGCCACCATTCACCGCTCTTATTTTTATAAGTGCTGTTCCTAAGAACGCTTGTTTTTTTGTCAAACAAGTGTTAACATTTTCCCGTTTTTCATAGGGAATATGGAGCATCGTGTGATGGGGTTTTTTACAAATCCCACAGAACATTTTCGAGGAGCATTTCTTATACATGTCGTGCCTACAGCATCTTTTGCACAGGCGTTGCTTTTAAATAACCTGGTCTCTCCTGGACTCATTTATCGAGTCAGAAAACAATTTAATATGTTTTGCTGAATCGTTGTCTAGCATTGGCAAATCTAGCAACCGATTCAACTGATCTGAAAATATTTTTCTTTTATTTTCATACCGCTTGGTCAGCAATTCCCAAGCGGCATTATAATTTTCCAATGGCCCGTTAATAAGTGAGCAACCATACTCCTTGCTTCACCTTCTATTGCCATTTTTAAATAATTGAATTTTATGAATTATTTCACAAAATAATTGTGAAAACCCATCCCATTCTTTTTCTTCTCCCGAAAATGTGGGTACTTCTGCCTTTGGTAGAACCGGAAAATCTTCATCTTCCTTCTTTGCTACTGACGATTTACTTACGATAGCTTTTTCCTCCATAACTTCCTGCATCCTTATTTCTCAGTTGCTTAACCTGTTCTGAATATCAAAGTCTAGCTCGGCGATCTGTTCGTCGAAGCTGTCATTTGTTTCATAAACATTTAGAATTCCTCAACTTTTTTGTTTAGTCTTTTACTAAAGAATTCATTTTGGCTTTTCTCAGGTTACACTCCCTTGTTTTAGCCTGATCTAACCTCCCTATACTTTCTTTTAAGTACGTTTTTAGATTTTCCACAAACATTCTAACTTAGCTTTTTCTACTTTCCCTTTCATCGAAGCTTCAGTAGTAGTTTCATCATAGCTCTTTTCTATGTCCTCTATATTTTTCATCATTTTAACAAATAGGTTTTTCTTGTAGTAGTCATGATCGACTTCTCCACATAGCAATAATGCAGTGTTATTTGCTTCAGCCTTTTTTTTAAGCTCTCCTAGCCTACAGATTTCGTCACTGGTCAATATACCAGCTTCAATCCCTTTAACTTCTTTTGCTATTATGGACTGAGCCTTTAGTAGCTCAATGATTTTATCCGACAACATCTTATTAAGTAAATTAGAAGTAATATCTATATATATAAAACATTTCTGACTTAACTGAGGACTTCTTCTTCTGCTGGTGCTGCTGCTGCTTGATGCCGTAGTTGACGCTGCCGGGGATGCTTTTGGTCGCTGCCGCCGTTGTTGCTTTTTTGGTTTTGTTGTGGCTTTATTTTTTAAACACACACAAATTTTTTATTTTTTTTTTTACTCAGTTAGTCGTTTTTATTAATTTTAATTTTTTTTTTTATTATTCGGCCGTTTGCGATTTTTTTTTTTATCGTTGGCCTCCTCTACCTTGCACTTCCGATGTTGGGGATTTATATTTTTTCTTTTTTTCAAATTTTTGTTCGATGTAACAGGCCTCGAACACGACCAAAAATACTGCCTGTATAGCATTTATTTTTTTTTATTAATAGAAACTTACGTTTCATTAATTTTATATTCGGTTTCTTACTCCAAGAGGGAAAACCAGAGTTTTTATTTTTGCTACCTTTAGCTGTAGGTGTACTAGACACTTCTGCAGTCTTTAAGGAGCTAGTTTAACTCCGTGCTCTTACCACAGGGGGAAACAACGGAAAGTCTCGATGGACCAAAATGTTAAGACCTTAAAGGAAAAGTCAAAACACTTGCGAGTTGAGTTGTAAATTCAAACAGTTTTTAAAACTTATGCAATATATATAGGAAAATATAAGGTAATTAAAACTAAGACCAACGCTAAGAAAAGGAGGGATATGTGGCACTTGTTCCCACGCTCATCCCTTCTTATGACACCAACAACATGTGTTAATAGATTTGGGTTCGACGTGCCCATGTATATGATTTTATGGTCGAACTCTATGTGTCCTTTTTCTCAAGTGGCCTCCTTCAAGTGGACTGTATTGTTTATTGGTTGGCCTTTGTCGGTTCCTGTTCATGTTTTATGAACACACACCCTAGCAGTCAAAAATGACTTATTTTATGTACGTTATATATAGATCAGTTCAGTGTGATAATATAATTATGTTCTGCTTGAAAAAATTAATTTGGGAGCCCGAATCTAACAGTGCCCTTGCATACTGGAATTGACCGGACCGATCTCTCACCTTTACAACAGCAGTAGCGAGAATAACCTGGTCAGTACTCGCAACATGACTAGAATAGGCTGTTTGAGGTTCAGAAGATGATGGCTGTTCTACAGGCACAGAACGATGCACAATTTTCTGTGGATCTACTCTGTATCGGTGAAGTAACGTGTTATGGGGCTTAGAGCATACTCGACATTTTGCAGTTTTGCACCTTGTCACTCTATGACCTGACCTCAAACAGTTTATGCACAAACGAAGTTGCTTGGTAATATCAAACCGTTGGAGAACAGGAAGCGCAGTAAAAGACTAACAATTGCTCATGGTATGGTTCCCCGCTTGACAATAACTACACTTCGAATCAACTCGCCGATCCGTCTTTGCACCGATTCAACTGGGCTGCGCATTCGGACCAAGACGGTAATTTATCGTGATCCAGTTGCTCTTCGAACCGAGACTTCGTCGTGGGATCTACCATAGACAACGCTATGTGAATTAACAACGCAATATTTATATCTTTTTCACTTCCTATCGACTGCAGCGAGGCATAGATGGCTGAAACCATGTCAATGACGGACCTAAGGTTTGAAGCAGAAGGTTTTGTTGTACTAGGCATGTCAAACAACTGCGATACTGTATTAGAAAAAAAACAAATATTTTTTGTCGTAAACATTCTTCAAACTATCAAGAGCCTCTTCATAATTGTCGTCACAGATTTGGAACGCCTTCACTGTTCCCAATGCATCATCAGACAGACACGACAGTAAGTGATTCAACTTTTCTACATTTGTTAGTGCCGGGTCGTTATGCACCAAACTCTCGAAAAGGCTTATAAAGTTCTTAAATTCGGCATGTTTGCCACTAAACTTGGGAAGATTCATTTTGGGCAAATGTGACGAATGAGGACGGTCACCAATATCGCTCCTTTTTACTCGCTGACCCTCGGGTTCTTTAAGTGCCGACATATACAGCGCCTTTGTGATGACACACATATCGTCTACCGATCCACGGAGCTCGTTGTTGGGATTCAACCAATCCACGTCCGCCTGTATGTCCATCAACTTTTCGCAATAATCTTCGATCAGCTTTAATCTGCATTTAATTCGAAGAGGGTCAAATGAAATGGTTTTTTCCTCAAATGCCGTCCTAATACGCCTAAGATCGCCCATCACTTTATCGTGTCTTTGTATTGCTGTCAATAACTTTTGGGAGACCTTTGCACCCCCTCCTTCTTTCGCAGCTCCTTTTTTGCTTACGATTTCCTTTTCTTTTTCACTCATGCTGACGCTTTTTGTTAATCCACTTGAGTCAAAAAGTAATGCACTGTTTAATTATAATGGTTAACCGAAAAAATGAAGGGTATACAAGAGAGGGTATGCCACTATCAAGCGTAACCAACGCAAAACCAACAAAGGCGGAATTTCCAAACCAATTCAGTATCGATTTTAATGGGTAAATGCAACGGCAGCAGCGAATAAATTAACAATTATAATGCCGATGCAACCGACAACAAGAAGATTCCAAACACAACGTATCGG
This sequence comes from Drosophila helvetica, assembly GCA_963969585.1. Taxonomy (NCBI): domain Eukaryota; kingdom Metazoa; phylum Arthropoda; class Insecta; order Diptera; family Drosophilidae; genus Drosophila; species Drosophila helvetica. The sequence continues at coordinate 32,641,763 of OZ018402.1, read as the reverse complement.
CATCAAGTGTTAATGCAGAGAACCAAAAACAAATAATGACGGTAATGCACACAACCAAACGCCGCCATATTATGCACAATTTGGCGCAACGCTAGCGTTACCGAAGCAAACGCAGCACCAATAAGCGGTACTTCATAAAAGGGAATTGAAAACAGCGGCAATGACCGATGCTTCTCGATTAACGAGTACAGTAAGCCCTCGATAAGTATATGCACTTTTTCCCAATTCCACCTAGTTTCCACATAAAACTAATTATTTTTCTTGTTTCGGCTGTTCATTTTGGTTGATTTTAATATTTGTGTTTTTATTTAATTGGTATTCCAATTCACAAAGTGCCAAAAATTGAGAGGCCAACCGGTACTGAGAAAACTCACACAATGCACAAAATGGTGGCTTGATTCGAACACTAAATTTTTTCACACTGCAATACCTGTGAATCTGGCATAGAATTTCCGAAAACCTTCCTTTTTCGTTTAAACGATGACTTCAATCCAAACCAGCCAGCTAGAGCACTATTCGCAATAAAACAAACACCAAAGACTTGTGCCGAGACGACGAAAATGCACTGTCCAGATGCCGATGTCCCTGCTCGGGCGCCAATGAAAATCCGGAAGAATTTTTCCGGAACGATATGGTAATTTAGACTCCGGTCCAGCGGGCTCTCGAGGGCTATGGTCACAACAATTTTTCTTGGAGACGAAAAGCAAAACACAAGTGCTCCAATTCAATGTATTTATTACACTGGTCGCAACCAGCGATCTCCAAATAAAACTACCCGGCTCCAAAGCAGAGCCGATCTTACATGCCGAGAGAGAGAGAGTACTCGAGAGCAGCGCGCGAGCACCAAACGCTTAGATAATAAATGTAATAACGTAATTCATGTTATCTCTTAATTCATGCCATATCGTAATTCACGTAATATCGTACTTCATGCGATCTCTTGCTGCAACAGATATAAAGTCCTACCCAGAATTTAAAGAATTTATTATTAATGAACACGTTAAGTTACTTCATACAGGTGTTGAGAAAATTATGCGCATTTTTAAAGAAACTTATTATTTTCTAGACTATCGAAAAATAATTCAGAACATCATTAACGACTGTGAAGTTTGCAATATTGCAAAAATAGAATACCGATCCACAAAATTGACTTTTGAATTAACACCGGAGACCAATAGTCTGTATATTCTGTATGCGTCGTCAAACTTTAATGAATGAAACAAATGTATCGAAAACCACTTTTGGTAGGGTTTTATTTTTAAATCCAGCAGCAAATGTCTTTTAGTATCTTGACATCTAAATAAACTACACGTGGTGACCGGTCAACGGTTAGAGAAGAACTAATTATTATCAGCAATGTATAGCATTGATACCCTGCATTTAATGGTTATTTTGCCGTTCCTCCTACGTTTTATTTGAGCTTAGAAAATAACAGGCGTTATTGCACTCAGAAGAAATCACTGTACGAAATTATATGCACTCAGAAAAGTGCGATATTGCACATCGCGATCAGGCGTTATCCCACTTTAAGAAGTGCAATAATGCCTGCAGGCGCTATCGTACTTTTTTTGATTATTGCATTCACCCTAGAAACTATACTATACATCTAAACCCATAAAATTAAACACTGGGCAAACTACAGCTATTATACAACTCTATGCCTGAACACCTGCATACAATACGTAGCTAATAAAAGATAAAAAAGTTAACATACTAAATGAAAAGCGACATGACCATAAAATTGACAAAAAAATGTAGACAAGGACCTTTAACACGTGCGAAATCCAAAAACCCATTCAGAAAAAAAAACAGGTAGATGAAAAGCATTACAAGAAAATAACAGAGAAAAGATTGTTACTCATTACAAGAGCAAATTTAAAAAGAAAACTAATTATAGTAAATATTGGCAGGCAGCCGAGACTTCACAATCAACGAAATAGCAACAATTATGATAATGACCATGACCACATTAGAAATAGCAGGAATGTTAGAAATCAACCCAATTGAAAATAATCAAGACTTCATTCTGTTTGAATCAGGAACTATCCATTTACCTATCCTATTCAAGAATCACTGCTTTACAGTAAATATTACACAAAAAGAACAAACATTAAATCGACTTCCAAAACAAAGTGAACAATTCAAGAAAATTCCCACAAATTAATAATTTTATTGAAAAACTGAAGCTGGAAATGAATGGCATACGAATTACAAGACATAAATAACGAGGACTTATGAATTTTGTGGGTTCTACTCATAAAAACCTTTTCGGGACACTCGACGAAGACATTAAACGAAAAATTGAACAGCAAATTGAAACATTTAAACAATGTCATCGACACTCTTAATGAAGGCATCAATAGAATTAATAACCACGGTTAAGCTATGGAAACCGAAAAAACTGAACATTTGTATATTTAACATTGAACACTTTACAGAATATATTGAAGACAACAAAATGGGTACCCAACTGACATTTTGGCATTTTTAATTCCAATGCTACATGACGAACTTGACAGCATTGACCATAAAAATATAAATGACATAAAAACTTCCGCTTGGTATAGCACAGCCACTAATGAAATATTATATTTATCCCATATCCCTACTAACATAATTGAAACATAAACATTCCTAATAACAACATACCCTGATAATAATGGGCAGATTATCAATTAAAATGTCGCAGTAAAATTGTATTTGCACGAAAAAAAAGTTTTAAATACTATCACAAAAGAAATTTGTAAAGATTATTGCATTGCCAACATTATTAAAAACGAAACACCAACATGTTTTTTTTTTAAATTTCGAAACAGAATTACATCCAATATATTGAACCATATTATTACATATAACATATTAATTACTTGGAATATGTCACGAGAAAAACTTTACCAACATTGTAACAACCACGAACTTTATATAGAAAACAATAAATTAATAAAAATATTTGATTGCACTGCAGAACTACAACAAATTTGAGTATCAAACAAAGTTCAAAAATATACAAATTTAATATTTACTGAATACAATGTAACTAAGATTGAACCAATGTCACACGTAGAAATTAAGGAAATGATTTTGCTTAGCAATAAGGAAAACAAAAATATATTAATATTCATTTTATCTTTCATAGCCACAATTGGCCTATTTCTCTTATATTAATATTGCCAAGCACCAACACAAAATATTGTAATCAAATATCTAAAACCAAAAAGAGTTACAACAAATCAAGAACATAATGTATAAATGCCTAAAGAAACAGTTCAAATTACACAACCAATGCCACTATTATATCCAAACATTGACGCTTGAAGACAAGCTAAAGTCTAAAAGGTGGGGGAGTAACATATACGTAACACAAAAGACATGTTCTCAAATATGTTAACAGCTAATTATCAACGATCGATCTTCTATTAAGGTTCATGAAAATCCGGAAGAGTTTTTCCAGAACAAAATGGGATTTTAGAATTCGGTCCAGCGGGCTCTCGATGGCTATGATCACAAAATTTGTAGGAGACGAAAAATGCAAACGCACAAGTGCTCAAATTCAATGCATTTATTACACTGGGCGTAGCCACTGATCTCCAAAAAAACTGACCGACTCCAAATTAGATCCGATCGATTGCTGAGAGCGTAAGAGAGAGAGAGAGTAGCGCTCGAGAACCAAAAGCTCAGATAATAAATATGTAATTTGTATAATATATGTGCAATATTATAATTCATGTAATCTCGTAATTCATGTAATATCATAATCTCCTGCTGCGAAATTCCGGCCCCGTTGAAGGCCTCCGGCGCTTCAACCGTCTGTTGGCAATTTTTCCAGCTTGTGGATGCGGCGTTTAATAACGCCTGTGCCCGCTCGCACCTCGGCCACGCGCACTTTCCCATCGTCTCCCGCGATTGCCGCCACCACTCGTCCTGTGGTCCAATTTTGTGGCGGGGTGTTGTCCTCATGGACGAGCACCAGTCAGCCAATGTCCAGGTCTGGCTGTTCGGTTGCCCACTGATGGCGCTGCTGCAGGCTGACCAGGTAATCTTTGGACAAGCCGTGCCAAAACTACTGCTTGAGCGCTGACAGCATTCGCCACCGCTGCAAATACGCGAAGCTGCCCCTGTTGCATCTGGCGCCTTGCTCTGATTTGGGCGGCAACTGAAAGAAGTAGTTGGCCTATCAGCAGGTGCCCTGGCGTTAGCGCTTCTCCATCGTTGGGATCGTTGCCCGGAGATTCGATTGGCCGGGAGTTGAGCAGGGCCTCGACCTCTAGCAGGTGTATGCTCAGCTCGTCTGCGGTAAGCTTCGCGCGGCCAACTCCGCGCACCAACCTCTGCTTGGCGGACTAGACGGCTGCCGCCCACAACCCGCCGAAGTTCGGTACTCTCGGTGACACGAGACACCACTCGACGCCTTGGCGCGCTGCGTATTCCTTGAGCCGGTCCTGATCCCTCCGAAACGATTGATGGAGTTCGTCCAGCACTTTGCTCGCTCCCACGAAGTTGGTGGCGTTGTCGCTGTAGACTTTCTCCGGAAGGGCTCTTCTCCCGATGAACCTTTTAAATACAGACAAAAAACTATCAGTGGATAAATCTGCAACAAGTTCCAGGTGAACAGCTTTTGACACAAAACAAACGAAGACGGCAACTTATGTCTTAATAGGGGGCCTGCCGCGAATCTTGAGAGACTTTCTTAGGACTCTTGTGCATGCTTTTCGAGCATTAATAAGCCATATCTGCTGCCTTAATAATGACACCATACACCTGCATGAAAGTGAGTCCGATGCGAATCGTGTAGAAATAACGTTGCTAACTGCGATTTTTGCGACAGCAGCAGGGGAAATTTGGCATCGTATAGAATTTCTGCGTTAAGCAACCTGCCTCCCACTCGCATCAATCGAAACGTTACTCCTTCGAGTTCACTCGTATGTATGAACGGGCTGAGTCGCTGAAGATATAGTGGTGGCAAGATTTCTGACCTCTCCAGCTTGCAGAATTCTGGTCCAGCTCGTATCTTTGGACTACTTGTACCAGCCTTAGAAATTAGAATTTTAGTTCTCTACCTGATAGGACGACCTTTTGACTACGCTTGCTTCTTTGAAGGGTACGATTCACATATGCCATTATACGGGACAATTTCTCAAACGATGAGCATCTTCCAATCAGCTCGATAAACTCATTGGTCTGACACTTTGCCACTGAATGTGCTGCCACACTTTTCTTGTTTTCTGACCGCTCCATTTCTGGGAACAGCTTGACCTGACTGACACTGTTATTAGTTTCCAGACGAATGTACCCACCTATTAATATCTTGTCTAGTTCAAACTAATTCTGTCTGAGCAAATTGCAACTCGTGTGCAAACTTATTGGAACTGACTCGTCCCAATCCAACTTTTGCCGCCACAATTGCTGCAGCAAGTTTTTTGCCCTAGTTTTTGCCCACACTTTTCTTGTTTTCTGACCGCTCCATTTCTGGGGACAGCTTGACCTGACTGACACTGTTATGAGCTTCCAGACAAATGTACCCAGGTATTAATATCTTGTCTAGTTCAAACTAATTCTGTTTGAGAAAATTGCAACTCGTGTGCAAACTCATTGGAACTGACTCGTCCCAATCCAACTTTTGCCGCCACAATTGCTGCAGCAAGATTTTTGCCCTAGTAATCAAGGGAAATAACAACCCTAATCGGTCGAACAACTAACAAGATATTTCGCTTCGTAGGGGACAATGAATCAAAGAAGTTGTCTTAATGATAGTGGAATAAGTCGTTCTGCGATTTCCATCGAATTCCGAGCGTTTTAACAGACGACGATGAAGAGATTTCTCCTCGCCATTATCGGACAGCAGCTGGGGATGATTTCAAGCCCATTTTGAGAACTTAAAGCCCCCTGCTTCTAAGACCTCGCACACTTCCAGACAAATACTTTTAGATCTTCCTGTAAGCATATCATCAACGCAAAAGTCACGATTTATGCAATCGCATAAATCTCTACCAATTCAACGAGACAACGGATGGCAAGAAACGGAGCTGAGGCTGTCCCATAAGTTACTCTGTTCAGGCGATACGTTTGAACATCTAGATTCGCCTTCTCCCTCCACAGAATCAACTGTAGATTTCGGTCCTCTTCGGCGACCTAAACTTGCCTATACATCTTGGAGATGTCAGCTGTTAGCTCGACGTTTTGCTCGATGAATCGAAAACGACGCGAAGCTTGGAGGAGTGCCCTGCACTAATGACATATGGCCAAGTATGATATACTCCTTCATAAACTCCATATACATATCATGGAAGTATTGATCCCTTGCGAGTCTTCGTTCTAGGGATGGAAAGCGGGGTTTTGCAGTCTTGAAAGAGAAACCAAAAACGTTGGATTATTTTAAACGGCAGCTTCACTTCAAAACGAAACGACTCGAGCCTGCGTGAGCCTGAAGTTATTTTGTATACAGCTTCCGACTTCTCTGAGACATGTTCCAATTCCCAAAAGCACTCCACTAGAGAGTCGAGAGAACAATGATCGCTACCAACAGCAATATTGCATACAACATCCTGTGTTGATGCCTTATATTTTCCGGATACAACCAATCCCAACAATGTTTTTCGGATTGATGGGTGTGCCGAACTAGTGCTTATATGGCCTACACACATTAATTCAATTCACATTACCCCTATCAATAAATCCACCTTAGCCGGCTTGAAAATCTGCGGGTCGGTCAACTCAAAGTTTGGAAATAGTTGGAGTTGGAAACAGAGCTTAATACCCAAAAATCTGAATCAAAGTTATGCTCGTTAATGCGAGATTGGATAGAAGTGTGAACCTTGTGCCTTATGACGGACGAATTTTTTCCCACAGTTGTGATATTGAGGCATGAATCATCAAGGCGCAGCAGCAAGCGTTGTGCTATATCTTCGGATATAAAATTAATTTGGGAGCCCGATTCTAACAGTGCATACTGGAATTGTCCGAACCGATCTCTCACCTTTACAACAGCAGTAGCGAGAATGACCTGGTCAGTACTCGCAACATGACTAGAATAGGCTGTTTGAGGGTCAGAAGATGATGGCTGTTCTACAGGTACAGAACGAGGCGCAATTTGCTGTGGATCTAGTTCGTATCGGTGAAGTAAAGTGTCAATATTTATATCTTTTTCACTTCCTATCGACTGCAGCGAGGCACAGTGGCTGACACGTATCAATGATGGAACTAAGCTTTGAAACAAAAGGTTTTGTTGTGCTAGGCATGTCAAACAACTGCGATACTGTATTAGAGAAAATCAAATATTTTTTGTCGTAAACATTCTACAAACTATCAAGAGCCTCTTCATAATTATCGTCACAGATTTGGAACGCCTTCACTGTTCCCAATGCATCATCAGACAGACACGACAGTAAGTGATTCAACTTTTCTACATTTGTTAGTGCTGGGTCGTTATGCACCAAACTCTCGAAAAGGCTTTTAAAGTTCTTAAGTTCGGCATGTTGGGCACTAAACTTGGGATGATTCATTTTGGGCAAATGTGACGAATGAGGACGGTCACCGATATCCCTCCTTTGTACTCGCTGACCTTTGGGTTCTTTAAGTGCCGACATATACAGCGCCTTTGTGATGACGCACATATCGTCTACCGATCCACGGAGCTCGTTGTTAGGATTCAACAAATCCACGTCCGCCTGTATGTCCATCAACTTTTCGCAATAATCTTCGATCAGCTTTAATCTGCATTTGATTTGAAGAGGGTCAAATGAAATAGTTTTTTCCTAAAATGCCGTCCTAATTCAACCCAATACGACCAACGCAAAACCAACAAAGGCGGAATTTCCAAACCAAAATCAGTATCGATTTTAATGGGTAAATGCAACGGCAGCAGCGAATAAATTAACAATTATAATGCCGATGCAACCGACAACAAGAAGATTCCAAACACAACGTATCGGCGTCAAAGGGTTAATGCAGAGAACCAAAAACAAATAATGACGCTAATGCACACAACCAAACGCCGCCAAATTATGCACAATTTGGCGCAACGCTAGCGTTACCGAAGCAAACGCAGCACCAGCATTACCTCACTAATAACAGAAGGCCAGCGGCGATAGATCTGGAATGAGAAATTTTATTGTGGGACACGCGGGTGAAAAAGTAAACCGGACCATTCAGCTAGCCGACAATGACTCGTTCCTGGCACTCTCAACAGCACTAAGAGTTACTCTCTCATAACATAGTTCTAACCACCTTGACACATCTTTTAACACGTAGTGTGTTTTTAAAAGCGAGAGGCGCTGATATTAACTGTTCTGGGTTACATCTAACAGAGCGGCATGGTTTCTAGTAGCCGGGTTTCACAACTCAAGGGCGTAGATTGTTTCCACTGGCAGGTCTACAAACGAAGAACGTGGATTATTGCGCGGATTGCAGTTGCGAGGCGCTCTCTTGAAACTATTCTATCTCGTACTCCCTCACAGGCCCTCCGGGGGTGACATGTAACGGAGACGAGAATCCAATTTCGGTCGCACTCTGAGGCTTAGGAAGAGTAGGGGGTTGTAGCGTGGTTCGCTGTTGCGAGGCGCTTTCCTGAGACTATCCAGACTCAGATTCCCAATCAATCTCCTTTCGAAAAGCGAACAGGTCGTTTCCGGAACAATCTTGTTGAAGAAAATCCAATGGTCAAGCCCTTGCTGTTGTAATTCAAATTGTGCATGAATTTTGCTATTGTGTCTATTGCGACACTATTGTGTCGCTTCAGGCCCTGTTACAAAGCCCCCCCCCCCCCCCACAAAATCAGGCTAGGGGATCCAACATTCCCTAGACTAATCCCGCATGAAGCGACTTTCATTGTCGTATGTCCTTTGCTTGATAGTTTCCCAAGAACCATCACTGCAAGTTTTCTAGTGCGTAATTCCCTATCTTCTTCAAAACTCTAGACTTTATAAAAGCATCTCTTTGAAAGCATCTCTGCTTGAAGTTACGCCGGAATACTTCTTGTCCTTCAGAAAACGTTACATCTATAGCCCTCAAATTGTATCGTCGTTCGTTTCCCTCGTGCATCTTCCGACTCCGACGACATGCATCTTCACGCGCTATGTCGAAAGAATCTGGCCGATTAAACACCATGGAACAATCCTCCAACATACCAGATTTCCTGAGCAGACCATAAGTCGACCCCGCCGTGATCATATTTTGACCGAAGGCAAGATAATAAGGGGTCGTTCCCATACCAGAGTGTATTCAGAATCTTAAAGCGCACGCTTTTCTGCTGAGGCATTCATCCCAATCCTTTTGGTCGGGACGAAAATAAGCCCGGATACCAGCATTCACAGAACGATTCACACGCTCTGATGCGTTTGCTTGCGGAAAATGGACTGCTGTTAGCGTATGTGTCACCTCAAATTTCTTCAGAAGATTCCGAAAAGTTTCGGAACGGAATTGTGAACCGTTGTCAGACACAACAGTCTCAGGCACTCTATAAGACATGAAAAACTCCACTTCCAGTTACTTGACTACTAAGTCGGTATTTATCTTCTTCACAGCCTTCAAGTATACATATTTCGAAAAGTGATTTAAGACAATGAAGATCCCAATGCTTCCTCTACGTGATCGGGGATAAGGCACGAGGAAGTCGATGTAAAGCCTTTGAAAGAATCGGAGAGTTTCGGGGGCCTTTCCAATTGCAGGTCTCAGCACACAATTTGGAGCCTTAGTGCTCTTACACACCTCACAAGCATAATATATGCTTTCACATCAGCTACTAGTCCTGGCCAGTAATAATACATCCTAATGTGCTCGATTGTCTTGTTCATTCCGCCGTGAGGACATAGCGGATTATCGTGAGCACGCAACAACACCTCGGGAACTATAGCTTTAGGAATCCATAGTTTGGATGCACTCCTGGGCAGACTCGGCACTGGTAGGAATTGAGAGCGCGACCCCGTCGGCTCTCCATGATACGGTCGGCGCAGAAACGAGTATCCAGTTCTAGATGTGGAGGGCTAGGATGAAATAAAGCAGTCGAAGATGCATTAGAAAGGAGCTTGGAACGGGTTACGGGCAGACGTAGGACATTGGAAACGGCCCCACTGCTACTACTGATGAGGCTACGTTGGTCTATAGAAGGAATAAAGTTATTTTGGTAATTTTCTCTTCGGTCAAGCGTAGGACATCGTTCGAGAAATTCTGTGGAGGGGTCTGGAAGGAAATTGCTTTCGTAGCAGAAATCCGAGTCTCCTACCATGTTGATAGGTCCTCTGGAAACTTGGCTTGAAAAGGATACAATGTTATGCTTCGCCGCATTGGACACTGGGCCAGTGAGCACCCAACCAAAAACTGATTCTTGCCCGAGGAGAGAGCCACAAATGTTAGTCTGTAAGCCGCTCAACAGTACAGATGGTAGGATGTCAGCTCCAATCAGAACATCGATGGGTGAGCTCTCGAAAAATGTAGGGTCCGCAAATGGAAGGCTCGGCAAGTCTCTCAAGAAACCTTGCGAGATCGGATGCGATTGAATATTCTGTGCCAATTCCGGAATAACGTATGCTGTGGCGGTTAACTGTAAGCCCGGCCTAGTCGGAGAGCGGATGGAAAAATTACAGAGCTTCTTGGACTGGGCGGATACGGTATGATTGATGCCGGAGACCTGTGCCTGGATGCGTTGGAATGGCAATTTGATCATGTTGACCATACGTTCCGTAATGAACGTTGCCTCGGAGCCAGAGTCGATCAAAGCGCGGGCGCGGAAATTTGTTCCCAGGTGGCAAATATTAATCATGGCCGTGCCCAGAAGAACGCCACTTGTGCCGGACGTGAAATAAGCCTGAACGTTGGGCTGGGATTCGGAAGCACTTGGATTTGGAACGGATGCGGAAGTGGACTCGCTGGATATCGGATTGCCACGGTGTAGCAGTATGTGGTGGCGTTCTCCACATGTGATGCAGTTGTGGGCACTTTGGCATTCTCGGCTCTGATGGCCTCGTGCGAAGCAGTTCAAGCAAAGCTGTTTTTGCTTAATGCAGCTGGAACGAGCATCAGCGGTCATTTGGAGGAAGTGAGGACATACACGGATTGGGTGATTCTCTTTTGAGCAGAGATCGCACGTCCTCGTCTTCGGATTCACCGTAGTCTCAAACGAGTGAACCCTCCTTGGAACAAGACTCCCTTGGGAACGGAACGGATTGTTTCTGGAAGGTGGCGAATTCGGAACGCCTTTCGAACCGTATGGAATGGAAGGGTTGCCCTCGATTGCCTCTAGCGTCAGGTACCTCTGACTTAGGAAGGAGTCCATCTCCTTCCATGGCGGCATTTCCTTCTTGTCGGTCACGGATTCTTCCCACAGTGCGCGGGTCAACCTCGGCAATTTAGAAGCGCAAATGGTAACAAGTAAGCCATCCCAATTTTCAGTGGAGACCTTAGAATGAGCAAGTGCGGTTAGAACCCTTTGGTCCTTTGAAGCTCTTTCAGAGCACGACTTGATTCGGAACCGATGTGAGGCAAGGAGAGGAGAAGGTTAATCTGGTTGGTCACCAGGAGCCGTCTGTTTTCGTATCGATCACGGAGGGCATCCCATGCCGCCTCGAAACCGTCATTAGTGAGTGGGGACTTTTCCACTATGGCCTTAGGATCACCGCTGGTCTTAGTGGCGAGGTGGTACAGCTTCTCCACCGGAGAAAGCCTGGGATTTTGGATGTAAATCGCGGTAAAAAGATCACGGAATGTAGGCCAGCGGACGTAATCCCCAGTGAAAACTTCTATATCACATGGGGGCAATCGACAGCCACCATGAGAGTTTGGCTGCGTAGAAGGAGGCTCTGTTGGACCGGCAGCTTGGACAGTGAGGTCAGCCATGTATCGCTCATAGCTGTCATAGCACTCGCGATACATGGCTTGGACTTCCCTTTTTGCCTCTATATCCTCGTCAACCATTGCTATGGAACAAGCCTCGAACTCAGCATCCACTTTCGCCCACATGCTTCGTAACTGGTCTCGGCGGATCAGAGAGATGGCGGGGGATGGGGTGCTGATACCCGGAGCGATGAATGGGGCTTCGAAAAAGGTCAGCCTGTCGATGGCTGTCTCGAACTTGGCCCGTGCGGAGCTGACGGAAGACTGGGCCATTTTGAGGGCACGTTGAGAGCAGATAGGGCTGTTGTTAGTAGGTGCTGGCACCTTGAGCGTGACCGGCGAAGGGAACAGAACCGATTGGGTCCTCGCAACGGTGGATCTTGTGGGCTTGGGAGTACTTGGTGACTTGACCTTTTCGAACGCCGCAGTAGGTGTTCTCGGAACGGAAGAACTCCTGGGCTTGTTAGCACCTGGAGCGGGCAGCGACAAAGGTTTCTTGCTGTCCTTTTCACCAGTGGGCAAAGTTAGAACCAGTGGTGACTGGAACTTTGAAAAAAGGATATGGAGCCAAAAATTGACCAGAGTCTTGAGAAAATATCGGACGGTATCGATACATTTGTGGAAAATCTAAAAACGTATTTAAAAGAAAGTATAGAGGGGCTAGATCAGGCTAAAACAAGGGAGTGTAACCTAAGAAAAGCCAAAATTGAATTCTTTAGTAAAAGACTAAACAAAAAAGTTGAGGAATTCTATAATGTTTATGAAACAAATGACAGCTTCGACGAACAGATCGCCGAGCTAGACTTTGATATTCAGAACACGTTAAGCAACTGAGAAATAAGGATGTAGGAAGTTATGGAGGAAAAAGCTATCGTAAGTAAATCGTCAGTAGCAAAGAAGGAAGATGAAGATTTTCCGGTTCTACCAAAGGCAGAAGTACCCACATTTTCGGGAGAAGAAAAAGAAAGGGATTGTGAAAGCCCACAATTATTTTGTGAAATAATTCATAATAGAGATGGGCTGAGTACATCTCTAAAATTCAATTATTTAAAAATGTCAATAAAGGGTGAAGCAAGGAGTATGGTTGCTCACTTATTAACGGGGCCATTGGAAAATTATAATGCCGCTTGGGAATTGCTGACCAAGCGGTATAAAAATAAAAAAAAAATATTTTCAGATCAGCTGAATCGGTTGCTAGATTTGCCAATGCTAGACAACGATTCAGCAAAACATATTAAATTGTTTTCTGACTCGATAAATGAGTCAATACATTTAATAAAGTTAAAGTCACAATTAACAGAAGAAGTTGATGTGATTTTTTCCCACATAATTTTGAGAAAATTTAATAAAGATGCCCTTCAATTATATGAAACTCATATAAAAAGGACAAAAGAGATTGCCCGATTTATTGGAATTTCTGGAACAACGGTATACTTCTCTGTACTCATCGCAGGATGCAGAGAAAAAACCGCTGAAAAAAGTGGTCCAATATAGTAGCATTAAAGAAAGTTGTCCGCTGTGTAAAATGGCAGGCCATACAATAATGCAATGCTATAGGTTTAAGAGAATGAGTCCGATAGAGAAAGGCCAGGTTATTCAAAAGCAACGCCTGTGCAAAAAATGCTGTAGGCACGACATGTATAAGAAATGCTCCTCGGAAATGTTTTGTGGGATTTGTAAAAAATCTTAACACACAATGCTCCATATTCCCTATGAAAAAAGGGAAAATGTAAACACTTGTGTTCAGTCGGGGAATTATGCATAAGTAACACGATACATACATACATAACAATGTTGACATATTATGTAATACACATGACACTTTTACCAAAACAACAACTTCACCCGGGCAACAGGAAGTATGACGACTCAGCATTATAGCTGAGTCAACAATAAACCGCCTCGGCAGCGAATTCTGCTGACAATGCGATCATTCCTCAGAGACCAACAACACTGGTACAATTGCTGACCATCACAATTGCCCAATTTGCACACCAGCCAATAAAATCGTATTAAATCAATATTAATATCACATTAATTATTTTTTACCATTTTACCATATTCTTATTAAATCAGCACTTGTTGTACCTTTTGTTACCTATAAATAGAGTTAAGTTTTGTTGAATAAAATCAGTATCAGAAACAGTACCAAAGCTGCCTGTCACTCAATTCCCACTGCAATCATCATAGGCTGTCGCTGTGTCTTCAGACCCTCACTTGCACATTAAGGGATACCATTTCCATCGCAATCATCAGAGGCTGTCGCCGTGTCTTCAGATCCTCAATTGCGCACCACAGGATACCGTCTCCGCAGTCCAACTGGTTCAAGTTCTAGTTGCGACGACCTAACTGTAGACGGTTTATGTACCGTATACAACCCAGCTTCATACACGCACACACACACATTAACATTTGGTGACCCCGACCTCAGTCATCCTTTCCATCCTGTCAACAAGGCGACAGAGAAAGGATTCGACGCAAACGGCATCAGCCACATACAACAACATTGATATCAATGAGCAATTCGGCAATTCTGACACATTCAGAATAAAGCCAACAGCAAGAAATCTATGTTCGATTGCTAACCAAGCGATCGACATTATCTGCTGTACGTGCGTTCCATCAACTGGAACCAGCACAACCCCCTCCATCCAATAGGTCAAGTCTGCTTGTACTTCTTTGACCAACAACGGTTGCTATTCGAAGCGTAATCCAGCTCCAGACCCATCGGGTCAGAAGTACAAAGAGACGAATTGACAGAATGGATAATCCACAGGAGGAACAAGCTCCCGCCACAAAGGCATTCAATCTGCAGCAGGAAATTGGCGAGGAAATCTCGAAGTACATTCTTAACTTAAAAAAAGATACTCAAGAAAGGAAGCAAAAAGCTTCATACTTTCAAGCCAAAATATCAGCACTCGAAAATGCATGGAATCGTTTCAACACAAACGACTCCACAATTCGAGAGGAAGATAAAACTGAAAAATACATAAAGTTCTCTATTGACATACGTAACACATATGAAATATACGTTGCGATCTTTACTGAGAACCTGGACAAGCTGGAACAGGCATCAAGCAATCTTGGGGAAAGTCAGCCCATCTCCAGAGAAAATGACCTCCATCAGCAGTCAAATGTAGATTACAGCAAATTGCCTTTGCTATGTCGCCGACAAAAAGCCATAGTCGAAGCCATAAAACGCAATCTGAAACTATTTTCAGAGGCGGGAGGACTTTTCCCAAGTGATTTGATAAAATCACTATGGACTCAAGCACAAGAAGTCCATTTCAGCATTCATGAAGAATATGAGAACCCAGTAGCAGGAGGATACGACATAAAGTAGTACCTATCACTGGAAAAAGACGTTCAAAGGGCATTAGCGAACCCAGCCACATCAAAAAATGATGACTCGCAGCTTCCACTCATCACCATTCCAAAGTTTGATGGGGACATACTGAAATGGTCCCAGTTTTATGACTTGTTCTCATGTATGATTCATGAGACAAACATGCACAGTACGGAAGATGTGGTACCTTAAAACCACCGTTACTGGGGAGGCAGAAAGATTGATACGAAACATCGATCTAAAAGAGGACAACTATCTATTAACCTGGGACATTTTTTTTGAAACATACAACAATCCCAGAGAGGTTGCAAATACGGTACTGAACCGTTTCCTCAATCATAGTACAATCAATGACGATCCCAAGTCATTGAAAGAGTTGTACATAACAACAATAGAGTAACTTGCATCCTTAAAAGGGCTCGGCATCAACATCTCCACATGGGATCCAATATTGATTGCCATAATCAGAAACAAACTAGATGTCAAAAATAAGGCCTTGTATGAGCAATCATTGGGAAGCTCAAAAGATATACAGCCATTGGACACAATACTTCAGTTCCTGGAGCAGAGAATTCGAGTTCTAGGAAGTGGTCAGAGGCCACAAACATTGAAGAAAGAGCCAAAAGGCATGGCCTGCGCATCAGCAAACACAGGACATGCATAATCACCGTTATGTTCATTTTGCAAAAAGGCAAATCATCGGCATTACGCATGCGAAGAGTTTCGCTCCAGATCTCCAGCAGAACGACTAAACTGGGTACAAAAGCAAAAAATGTGCGTTAATTGTTTTAGAACAAATCGCAAAACAAACGCATGCCCAGGTCGAACCTGCCTCAAGTGCGACAAAAAACACAACACGATGCTGCATCTGGAGACAGCATCATTCGCATCCACAGAAACAAAGGCACCAATTGTTTGTGCAGCAAGTAACAATAGTTACAATCTTCTGGCCACAGCAAGAGTGGCAGTAGAAGCAACCAACGGACAGAGCATTGCAAGACTCGGGATCACAGATAAATTTGATCTCTGATCGAATGGCATCAATGTTGTCGCTTAAACTTAATAACACAACATTGCGCATCGAAGGAATTGGAGGTCAATCAAAGACCAGCAGAGCACGAGTAAATGTGCATCTAAAATCCCTTCACAGCGGTCTTACGCAAAGAATTGAGGCGTTTGTACTACCTCAAATAAAAGCAGATCAACCAGCTCAGGCACTCGATTCGGTGAACTTAAACATACTAACCAAGTTCCCACTGGCGGACCCGAACTTCCATTACCCAGGAAAAATCGACATGCTAATCGGAGCAGAACATTATTATTCCCTGTTCCTCCCAAATCAACATCACCTTAAGATAGGAGGCCATTTGATGCAAAATACGAAATTGGGATGGATTATAGCAGGAAAAATGAAGTCTGCCTACAGTTCTTCGACCATTTGTGCAACGGGAATAAATGAACTCATGGAACGATTCTGGACTCTGGATAACCTTGAGACAGACGAAAAACCACGCACACCGCTCGAGACACAATGCGAAGCTCATTTCTTAGAAAATTTACAAACTGCAGCTGATGGCCGGCTTATAGTGAAACTCCCATTTTCCGAAAACTCTTCAGCCCTGGGGGGTCTTTGGAAATTGCAACTAAAAGGTTTCTGGCACTAGAGCGACGGACTTCACCAGACACTTGGAAGAGCTATGTGGAGCTCATGAACGAATATAAAGATCTAGGACACATGAAGATGGTCCCAGCATCATACATTCCGGAAATGCATTACTTCATACCACATCGTCTGGAGAAACAATCCATCTGAGGACATCAAGTACTATCGGCTAAAAACTGTCACATACGGGACAACAGCTGCTCCGTTTCTGGCAACCAAATGTCTGGATCACTTGGCAATACAAAACAAGGACAGATTACCAGTAGGATCATCAACATTGAAGAATGATTTCTACGTCGACGATTGTCTTACTGGGGCAAACACGATTCCAGAAGCGATCCAAGTGCAACAAGAACTCACAAAGATATTGTCACCTCGCGGATTTAAACTCCGCAAATGGTGCTCCAACAATGAGCAACTTCTTCAAGGAATCCCCAAAGAGGACATTGTAAACGATGTCAAACTGGGAGAGACACTAGATCACTACAGCGTGAAAACTCTAGGTCTTATCTGGATGCCAAAGAAGCATCAACTACACGGAAGAACCCATAAAAGCCAAGCTGCACGCATCACAAAACGAATGGTATGCTCCGAGCTAGCCCAAGTCTTTGACCCATTAGGACTTTTTGCATCGGTGGTGGTCAAGGCCAAGATCTTCATGCAACAACTTTGGGAGTTAAAGCTGGACTGGGATGACGAATTACCGCTACAGCTCCAACACGAATGGAAAGACTACCGTGAAGACCTACAAGCATTGAACGAGATGCAGATTCCCCAGCATGTCTATGACGGCAAGGTTTCAGTAACCCAAGAACTACACACTTTTGTAGAAGCATCAGAAAGAGCCTATGCCGCATCAATATACGCTCGCGCTACATACAAAAACAACCAAGTGTCAGTACGACTGCTCTGCTCCAAGTCACGTGTGGCACCGACAGCCAAGCAATCAATACCACGGTTAGAACTTTGCGCTGCAGTCCTTGGTGCCGAACTCACACACCGAGTCCGAACGGATCTTCATATGGACATCAACACGGTTTCAGGATGTTTTTGGACTGACTCCACCATTGTGCTATCCTGGATAAACGCACCGGCATCGACATACCATACGTTTGTAGCAAATCGAATAGCCAAAATACAAGCATTGTCTAACCAACTACAATGGCGTCACGTGTCATCAACCAATAACTCAGCCGATGTACTGTCAAGAGGAATTGCAGCAAGCAGATTAGCAGATCACAATCTGTGGTTATACGGATCGCTATTCCTCCACGGATCCCGAGACAAATGGCCGACAGCAACAATCAGTGAGCCTTCTAATCTTGAGTGAAAGGCGAAGCATGTCAGCTTGCCAATCACACCCAACGCACTTGGAGAAGAACTATACACATGCAGACATAGCAACTCATTTTACAAGCTTCAACGCATTGTAGCATACATGTTACGCTTTTGCTACAAAACCAATAGAGCGGCTACAACGACACTCTGCACAGGAGAACTGAATAGTACTCGCGCTATAATCTTGCGAACTATCCAACAAGTTGAGTTTACCGCAGACTTAAGGCATCTACAACGCTATAAGACTGTGGACAAAAAGAGCTCGATCATATCGTTATCTCCCATACTAGGAGAAGATGGGCTCATCCGAGTTGGCGGTAGACTAGAAGAAGCTCTACTTCCGTACAACGCTAACATCAAATTCTACTGCCACACAATGATCCGATAGTCAAAATGATTATGCGAGAACTCCATGAGGAGAACATGCATTGCGGTGCCTAAGCCCTAAGGGCAATAGCAAGACAACAGTATTGGATCATCAACGACAAAACGATGGCTAGAAACATCATTCACAGCTGTGTTAGATACACCAGAGCCAGACCAAAGCTAATGAACCAGATTATGGGCAATCTTCCACCACAAAGGATCACACAAGCACGCCCATTTATTAATGCAGGCGTTGACTACTGTGGACCGATTGCGATCCACCATAAGATCCGAGGAAAAAGGCCAGACAAGGCATACATCGCCGTGTTCTGCTGCTTTTCCACAAAGGCAGTGCACTTAGAATTGGTGAGCGACCTAACCACAGATGCATTCTTGTCAGCTCTCCGTCGATTCTTAAGCAGGCTAGGAAATGCTAAATTCATTGCGACAATGCAACCAACTTCATAGGCACAAACAATCAACTAAAGGAATTAAAAGAAGCCATCTTCAGCGAGAAGGCACATGATCTAATTACGAATCACTGCAACAAAAGACAAGTGGACTTCAAATTCATTCCTCCCCGGGCCCCATCGTTTGGAGGCCTTTGGGAAGCTGCGGTTAAATCAGCAGAAAAGCTGCTGATCACAACCACAAACACAGCATCCCTGACATTTGAGGAACTAAACACAGTAATAATTGAAATTGAAGCAATTCTCAATTCTCGACCCATTACTCCAATGTCAACCGATCCAACTGACATAACAGCGCTCACCCCAGGACACTTTTTGATTGGTGAACCACTGAACCAAACACTGGTAAAGCGCTGGGAATTGGTATCACGCTTCACCAAACGTGCCCGAAGGACTACTTGTTTTGGTGAAGGAAGACAACCTTCCAGTAATGAAGTGGCCAAGGGTCGCATCATTAAGACTTATCCTGGACAAGACAACCACGTCCGAGTGGTTGATGTTAAAACAGCATCAGGGGTATACAAGCGCCCCATCACTCGTCTAGCACCGTTATTTCCAGAAGACGTGGCGATCAACGCTCCGTCATCAACGACATGGCAAGGCCTGATGAGCCACCACCACAGCGCAAAAAGGCAGTTGCACCTTCAATAATATCAACATTGCTAGTGATGCTTCTCATGCTTTCATTAGCGTTGTCTCAGTCAATAAATGTGACACAATTCGCGACCAAACCTGGAATATTCTATGAGAAAATTGGAACCTCAAGAATGACAACGTCTGAATGGACCATGATCATATACTATGACTTGGATCCATATTGGAAAGATATGCAAGTAATGTCCACCGCGATGTCCGAACTATTTCAATTCCATATTTCAACATTTTCAACATTTGTACAATGAGCTACAAACGGGAAATATGGTAATGAAAACCTCTCGACAACGCCGATCAGCGCTTGATATAGTAGGAAACGTGGCAAACAATTTGTTCGGTGTTCTTGACTCCAGATACGCTGAGAAAATGGCCGAAGTAATCGAAAAGGTAAAAACAAACGAAGACTTTCTACTACATCTACTGCGAAAGCAAACCTCGATTGTCGACTCCACAATCAATTTTGTCAGGAAAGATAAGTCAGCAACGGAAAATCGCCTGAAGGTATTGGAGCGGCAAGTGGCTACCATCAACAGAGAAAGAGGAACACGGCGATCATCTCACTCAGGCATACCTAGGACTCACAGCACAATTAACTCTGTTGACAACGAGTCTTCAATGTATGCAGTCCGATATAGCTGATGTACTAATTGGTATTCACCATCGGACAATAAGTCCTACGCTGGTTTCTCCTGAACAATTAAGAGATCAACTAGACCAAATACGGGATCATTTGCCACCCGATCAAATGCTGCCGGTTACAACAAAAAATGTCATTCATCTATACAGAATCATGCGGGCCGAAGGAACACCAACTGCAAACCACGTCATATTCAAGGTAACGCTACCTCTAGTTAAAACAGTTCCGCTTGCAACTTTCAGCATCATCCCAATTACTACCTGGGACTTAACAAGTTGGAGCTTGTTCGATCTCAAAACAACTGTAATTACAGTAAACACACATCGAGATCAGTTCATGGGTTTTACTCCAGAGGAATTTAACGTTGATAATCGCTGCGAGTTCCAGTTGTTTAACAACAAAACAACAACATTATGTCACGTCATTCATTCAAATTCGGACATGTTGTGGACAAGAAATCAGCAACCGAACAAATGGACCTTTGCAACACACTCTACAATGAGACTTCAAGCAGTCTGCAACGGATCTCCATCAACCATACAGTTGGAAGGAACTGGCTTACTTTCGCTATCTCCTGGATGTACTGCTCGCAACACAGAAATAAGCATCAGCACCTTCAGCACTACAAACAGCGAGGTAAAATCAATCTACACTCGATTTGGAGACATAAGTTCAGCGGTGACATCTCCATCACCACCAATGGTACACCAGCTGAACCAGACTTTAGACTATCTTCAAGAACTTGATGATCTACGCCAGCAACTATCAGCAATCAATCAGCACGAGCTGCCACACCATATCACCACAGTGCAGCACCACCAAATTGCTGCCTATGCTGCCCTAGCCATGTCAATTCTATTGATTATTGGCTACATTTTCCGGAAAAAGTATCGATCATGGAAGCCCCGGACATCAACCCAAGAACGGCGTGGATCTTAAGCTCCTACCCCAAGGTCCCGCCAATTTTCCATCAACTTAGGCGATGGTTGAACACCAGTTCAACGGCCGGGAGAATGTTCAGTCGGGGAATTATGCATAAGTAACATGATACATACATACATAACAATGTAGACATATTATGTAATACACATGACACTTTTACCAAAAAAACAACTTCACCCGGTCAACAGGAAATATGACGACTCAGCATTATAGCTGAGTCAACAATAAACCGCCTCGGCAGCGAATTCTGCTGACAATGCGATCATTCGTCAGAGACCAACAACACTGGTGCAATTGCTGACCATCACAATTGCCCAATTTGCACACCAGCCAATAAAATCGTATTAAATCAATATTAATTTCACATTAATTATTTTTTACCATATTCTTATTAAATCAGCACTTGTTGTAACTTTTGTTACCTATAAATAGAGTTAAGTTTTGTTGAATAAAATCAGTATCAGAAACAGTACCAAAGCTGCCTGTCACTCAATTCCCACTGCAATCATCATAGGCTGTCGCTGTGTCTTCAGACCCTCACTTGCACATTAAGGGATACCATTTCCATCGCAATCATCAGAGGCTGTCGCCGTGTCTTCAGATCCTCAATTGCGCACCACAGGATACCCTCTCCGCAGTCCAGCTGGTTCAAGTTCTAGTTGCGACGACCTAACTGTAGACGGTTTATGTACCGTATACAACCCAGCTTCATACACGCTCACACACACATTAACATAGTTCATGCCGTTTTTCTGGCAGCAAGTTGTTTTTAAGCACTCTAACTAGCTTACGTGTAGGATACTGTACTTCCAATTAATCCGTTAGATTCTATATATAATCATAAAACGAGTCAAACGTCTCATGGGGCTTTTGCTTACGATTTCTGATGAACTCCTCGATGTCTACATCATCTTTCTCTGTGCGAAATTGTAATCGCAAAGCCTCGCATAGCCTATCCCAGCGTACCACGCCGACAGACTTATGATGTCGCCAATAGAATTCATTCGCCTTGCCCTCAAATAGAACACTTGCATTCTTACAGAAGACTGCGAAGTTTCCCTCCAATGTTTGGTGAGTCAAGGCCTCCACGCGATATATAAAATTGTCGACTGACTCCCCTACCCCAGAGAACTTAATCTTCCAGCCGTTGACAATGTGCACTGAATTATCTGGCCACTGCGTTAAGTCCACCGAACCACTCTGTAGAGGAGACGAACCACACACTTCGAAGTAGGCATGCCCGGGAACAGGACGCGATTCGTCTTCTTGCCTTCCAGTCCGAGTCGGTTCCACCGTGACAGTAGGTGAGAGATTTCCTTCAGTCGCGCCGATGGATGGACTGGGCGTTACCGCCAGTCGCTAAAGAGAGTCAGCTACAGACCTCTTGATTAGGTCGGAGATCCTTTCCGTCAAGGTGTGGAGCAGTCGGCGCTCCATAGCCGCTAGGTCTATGTTTTTAGACGAACTGGCTTCCTCCTCTTCCCTAGGCCTTTCCTTGGACTGAGCGCGAGTGTTTTTTGCTACTCGCTTGGAGACAGCACCACTAATAGGGCTGCATTTGGCTTTACATTTGGGACAGGAGTCGCTAGTCTTGAAATGGTTGGTCATACAAATAATGTCAAACTCATGTCCACACCCAGTTCGGTAAACCTCGTTAGCGAGTTGTATCACCTTATGACACAGCAAGCATTCTGTACTATTCTATTCTGCCTGTGCGGCTTCCTTCTCGGGAGTATGACGCAATCCCATCGTAAAGCGATTTTCTGTCAATTTACGATCGCGAACGAAATCCTACCTAATTTGCTATCCGGCAATACCCGTTCTTCTCTTCTATGTCTACGCGCTTTCCTACTTAACATCAAATGCCTTTTGTTCTCACGAACTGCAGAATACTCATTTGCCACTTGGACTGCGGTCATTGACCCGGGTTCAGGTGCCGCTCTCCCTTTTGATTCGGAGGGCTTCATAACAGTCCGAAAGAAAGAGAGGAAGAATCGGAGCAAAAATCCAAAGCGCTTTGTTGGTGTTGCTCCGAGCTGTGAGAAATTAAATGTAGTGCAGAGCACAAAATACCTGCATATCGGTGAATTTGTCGCCGCGACGGAGCCAGAGGCGGTGGTGAAATTTGTTGCCGATAAGCTCAAGGTGTCCGATGCCTCAAGGTTTCCTGTGCGAAGCTGGTCAAGCGGGATGCGGACATATCGGCGTTGAAGTTCGTTCATTTCAAACTTGGGGTCCCTGAGTCTCTATTCCTGATGGTCTTTGATTACAAATTCTGGCCTGTATTGGTAAGAGTTTCCCGCCTTGTGCATAGACAGAGGCCTGATCTGACGGCTGTTAATCTTCGCAGTGCGCAACGACCCGCTACATCATTTCTGGCATACCTCTGTGGAACAACAACCAAATACCGCTTATTCGCATTGCGCTTTGTGCGACATTCGTTCGGCTGCTGCTGGATCAGACGACGATGCTCTTGCTGCCGCTTTTTCTCGACTGTGTGCGCTTCTGATGTCATCATCACAACAACATACGCCAATGCAGTTATTCGTGTGCTTTGCTTGCGCCGTCTCTGTACTCGATATTTGGGGAGAGTCAGCAGCCCGGCGCTCGCTTTTAAATGTAGCACTCTCTTCGGTATCTACACCTGGATTGGTATTCCCTACCACCGCCCTGACCAATTTACTGGACGAGGATGGTGTGCTGCTGTTTCGGACTGCGACGTGTGGACAGGTTTTACGCACGAGCCTTGCCGTATGTGATGTTCCTGACCCTTCTCTGGATCCTACTCTCGTGGCCGCTAATCGGACGGCACCGCCACTTTCTGGGACTATGCCGATGGATGGGGCCAAATCCATCCGCATTTTCTTTCAAAACATTCCGGGTATGCGCACTAAGGCTCAAGCGGTCTACTTGGCAACATCTACGTGCAAACTCGACGTTATCATTCTTGTTGAAATCTGGCTCAACGAAAACTTCTTCGACAACGAGTTCTTTGATCCCAACCTTTTCCAAGTGTTTCGTAAGGACACAGACTGTGCCAAAACGAAGCGCAGCAGAGTGGTCATTGTGGTCATTGTGGCCGTTAGACGCACCATACGCTGTGATCCGATTAGTCTCCTTGATGGCGACTCTATCTTGGATCAGATTGGTGTGTCTGTGGCCGGTCAGTCGGAGACGACATGCATCAGCGGTTTATATATTCCACCGAAGAGCAGCTATGAATATTGCTATTATGTGTGGCAATTTACAAGATTTTTTTTTATCTGTTAAACAAGATTCTAGATTTAGTTTTTGTTAGTGCGGATATTGATTGCTGCATTGCATGTTGCGGACTGCCTATTGCAGAATGTGACATGCATCACGTGCCATTGATATTCTCAGGTAATTTTTATAGTTACTCCCCCTGGGCTGAACCCGATTCTGAATATTTTTTTACTGATGTAAGTTTGAATGCTATACGGGATGAAATGTGAAACGTAAACTGAGTTTCTGTTCTCTCGCATCCTAGTGCGGACTCTTCTTATAATGCTTTCATTCTTACCGTTCATCATATTGTCTGTAATAATGCTTCCAGAAGAGTGCGTGGCTCCCATAGGCTACCGTGGTATACGAAGGGTCTTATGAAGTATAAGAATCTGCGTAACAAGTTTTAAAACGATTCAAGATTACCCTTGACCCTGTTGACTGGGATAGGTATGTTCAGCATAAGCGGGAGTTTGATTTTTTAAACAATATAGTCAGTATATTGCCGTCGTTGAAAGGGGACTTAAAATGAATCCCAGGTCGTTCTGCCATTTTACAAATTCAAAAAGGTCGACGAGTGCTCTTCCTTCAGCTATGAACCTTGGCAACTTGAGCTCAAATACTCATAGTGGCAGATCAAACCTTTTTGCATTTTTTTAGCTCAAATTTTTAGCCATACGAAGATTGGCATGAGTCCGATATCTTAGACTCTAAGCCTTTGGTGGTCAATATTGGCTCACTTGATGTATCGGAGGTGGACATTTTGGAAGCAATTGCTGATTTTGACAACTCGATTAAGCCCGACAGTGATGGCATTTCTGCCTTCCTGCTTCGCAATTGTAATGTTGCTTTTTGTGAACCCCTTAAAATTCTCTCCGCAAATTCTTTGTTAACGGGTTGGTTTATTGCAAAGCTGAAGGCTGGAAGGCCAAGATTACGCCCGTTTTTAAGAAAGGTACTAGGAAATGTATCTCTAATTATAGACCAATCGCCAAAGTCAGCAATGTCTCAAAACTCCTTGAGCGCATCATTGCCAAAAAGATCACTTTCCTCATGAAGTCGTACATTAGCCCAAATCAGCATTGTTTTATGCCAGGTAGATCAACGACCACTAATTTGGTAGCCTTCAGTAATTTTTGCACACATGCCTTTGAAGTGCACTCTGGTGTACACTGACTTTGCTAAGGCCTTTGACAAAGTCTCCAACTGTGCCCTAATAGCCAAGCTGTATCGATTGGGGATTGATTCGAGCCTTCTTAGTTGGTTCATTTCATATCTGGAGCAGCGAGAGTATGATGTATTAGTGAATGGAATGCAGTCGGACCCATATCTGCCTACTTCCGGCTTTCCACAGGGAAGTGCTCTTGGTCCGTTGCTGTTCGCCATTTTCATTAATGACATATGTCTTAGCATTCAATCTTCTGAGCATTTGCTGTATGCCGATGATCTGAAAATCTTCCGTTCCATCAAAACTTTAGGGGACAGTATCCTTCTACAACAAATGCGACATCCACAGATGTTGTAGTACTTGAGTACCACAACATCTGTGGATGTTGAAGCCAATCCTCTCTGTACTCTGCAATCAAAGAGGTGGCAAAAGTCAAAAAATTTATGAGCGCTTTGGATAAAATGAATAAACGCATCTAACAGAGAATTTCCCAGAGCTTACGAAACTCAACCAAAAAGCTAATCAAACTTTTATGTTAGGAGATATGAGCATTCAGAGTTGAAAAGGTTGTTCTGGCATTTCATAAATTCAAAAACGTCGACGAGTGCTCTTCCTTCAGCTATGAACCTTGGTAACTTGAGTTCAAATACTGATAGTGGCATAGCAAACCTTTTTGCTTATTTTTTTAGCTTAAATTTTCAGCCATACGCTGTAACGAACCACAGGTGGACGTTACAACGCCACGATAGCAAACACCTCTGTTATCTAATAAACAAAATTAAATTTCATGTAATTTCAAATGCCTCTGTCTCATTACAATGTATATATGTTACGCAAGAGCTACCGACATCGGAGCCTTAGCGATACCTAAGTAAAAAAATAATTAATTTCATTTACTCAAATTCCTCTGTTTCTAGCTAAGACACATAAGTTATGTAAGAACTCCGGCGTAAGCACACGTAATATATATATACATTATGTAAGAACCTCGACACCTGCGTCGATCACCCGATATCATTGTCTGCGAATTTCCCGCTTTAACTTCCCCTCCTACTTTGCACACCTCCCCAATAAAAACTCCCGCTCTCATGTTACGATCTCGCAACGATACCACTTTAAGCTGCGGCAGCACATTTTCCCGCATGTCAAATCACCGATCAATGATCTCGAAGTTTCGATCGAGACCATATATAAGGATAAGGAAACCCAAAGAAAAGGACTGAGCTGAAAACCTCGTACAAAGATAGTCTTGCTCCACACAGCAACTCCCTCTTAAAAGTGTAATGCACATACGAAACCGAAATACGGCAAGTCGGGTAAGGACAAATATTATAAACGTAATTAAATAAGTCGAGGTAAAAGTAACGAACGTTTAATAAAGAAAATTTGTCCTACTGAAACGAACATTAACAAAGTGTAGTCATTCGTAAACCGGGGATAACAACGAGCAAACATAATTACATCCTACAGCCTCATATCTCTAACTTTCATCTATTCTTCTTCCCCTCATTCTCAAACTGAAATGAGATCGGTTCCCCCTTCTTCTGAGAGGTTCCTGCAGACTAAATTTCTTGTAGTAGAATCCTGGACGAGCTGAGCACACCTCGGCCTGAGACCGAGACTGAGACTGAGACCATGACCGCCGAGTCTTAGGGAACGGATAGAACAAATCAACGTTCGAAATACGCAAACACACGCAAAAGTGCCCTCCGTTCGTTCATAAATGGTACCAACATCCTGAGTATCTGTCTTCGAAAATATACGCGCAGAAGAACAATCGGACGAGTACCAAATGGGAGAATTAATTTGTATTCCTAGGGTAAGCACCGGGTGGATTCACAAGCGTCGCCGAAAAGAACTAGAAGGATTCGCAGATGAATTTAGGTTCAGCAAGGAAGGAAATGTTAACGAGATGCGGGGAAGTTTTGCCACTTTGGTCGACGGGCCCCTCGAACAGGAGAGCGACAGTATGCCAAACCGACACGACGTTCAAAGGCACCTCGACCTAGTACCTCTAGACGAGAGGAAACGCACGCACCCAAACTCTGGCTACAGCCCCAGGAAGTCTCAGGAGGCCAATTTGCCGGTCCGCGGCCAAATCCGTAAGATCTGGGTCTCCGGATCTAAGACCTACGCCGATGAGAAGGTCGAGGGGTCGACCGGCGATGGACCCCGAACAGAAAACGACCACCCCGTGGGACGTCACTACAGCTACGCCGCCCAGATGGCAGAACGCATACGGAAGTGGGGAATCCAGTTCGATGGGCAGACCGACCCCCTATCATTTGTCGAACACCTCGACTAACGGGCGCGCTCATATGCAGTAGATACGAATAATTTGCCTTGCGCTATGGCCGAAATCCTCACGGATCGGGCAAATCGTTGGTTCCGCACCAGCCGACTGCAGAGTGTTTCGTGGTCCGAGTTCCGAAAAGAATTTCTGGCATTTTTCCTGCCGCCACGATATTTTGAACAACTGGAGGATCAGATCCGCGAACGCAAACAAGCGGTGGGTGAACCGTTCAAAGACTTTATCATTGAACTGCGTCTTCTCATGCTCCACGCTGGGTACGACACCACCAAAGAACTCAATGGGATATACGACAACATCTTACCGGAGTACCAATTGTTTGTGCGAAGACACGAATTACAAGATCTGACTCAGCTCACAGCGCTGGCCACCGAATACGAGGGCATCCAGGAACGGAAAGGACCAGTAACATCCACCCATTCGTGGAGCGTACCAAGACGGAACAGACCAGTGACAAACCAGTCATCCCGGAAAGGTGAAACAAACCGTACAAGGTTTCGACAGCCTCAATGGGACTCCCCCGATCCGGGCCGAGGGCAATCGACAAACCAAACCAACAATCCGACTCCAGAGGTTTCACACCGCATGGTAACCACGCCAATAGTCAATCCACGCTCGGCCTGCCGGCGTTGATGCGAAGCTGGCCATCCTTCTCAACTGGCACGGTAACAGCCGGCAACGACGCCCCCCCAGCCCAAAAACTAACGCAACCACTACACGTACACGACGGCCGGATAGTGGCGAGGGTGACCATAGAGGGCCAAAATACCGAAGCCACAATCAACACGGGATCGTCCCGTAGTTTCGTCAGTGCAGGCCTCGCACGCCAACTCGACGACAAGACCAATCTCCGGATTTCTCAGTGCGAGAATTCACGCAAATCCTCCTAGCATACATCAGGTTGGATAAGCCAGAGGTTCAAATACCCCTCCTTGTCTTACCAAATATGCTGGAACAAGTCATTGTGGGCATGGATTTCCTATGTGCAATCGAAACAACGATTCAATGTGGTACCACTCTCCTACAGCTCCGTGGTTGTCATCCCATAGCAAGCCCTCCGGTGGTCACTGCTAGCCAAGTCCACGTTCTGAACCCAGGAAACTCGACAGTCCGAACAGCCACACCCGACACAAATATCCAGGAAACGACCGCGAACGTAACGACCACAGAAGACGCGCGGGGTACAATTCACGAAGTCACAACGGGACACACGATTCCCAGACCAACAAGACGGAACAAAAGTCTGGCAGCCGCAACGGAACACACACTTCCCAGGCCAACAATAGGACGCCTCCCACGAAACTACGCCAAACACAAGGAAATTTACCGACGTCCACGACACGTTACATTCTACGAAGAAGGTGGAAATCGAAGAGTCTTCTCACAAGACAAATCCCTTCCAGTCACAACGATCACCTAACGGCAAATCGTCAAAGGAAGCGAACACCGTAGTCCCCGTAGGCGCAAGCTACCATCGCTTCGTCCCTCCGACGGGTATAACTATCGAGCCAGCGTTCAGATCAGCACTCCGGAATCCACTCGCCCAAGTGCCGGAAAGAAGGATGGTCGAATTCAGAGTCGTCACCTGGAACCCCGAAGTACCTACCGTCAGCTCCGCACCAACCACCGACGATCATAGGAAACCCAACCCGGACAACCCCCTACATGAGATCCATATATATCCCCAAGCCACGCCTAGTACCACGTCTCAAACGTTTGTGACCCGAACGAGGCGTTAGTCTAGCACCACAGGCGTCGTCGAGACCCACACGATGTTCCACCAGGCCGAGTACCACTCCGGCCCAACGTTCAATCAGACCTTCACGAATGTCCCTCTCATAACCGACGATACCCCTATCGCCACCAACATAAGTGAGTACGCTCGAGAGACGGAGCCACCGAATGCGTTTGATACGACTATCCTCCCCGAGGGATCTAACCGAATCTGCGACTTACGGAGTTAATGGAGGACGAGGTGGAACGAACCAACGACCCGTGGCCCCCTGATCTCGCACCATACATTCAGGAATTCCTAGATGAAAAGATGAAATTCCAAAGTTCGAAAAAATCCGGGGAACGACAGACCTCACAGAGCATACCATCTTGACAACCGACCCATAAAACAGAGGTACTACCCTGAGGACCCAGCTATGCAACGAATTATCGAGGAACAAGTCGACGAATTGATAGCCGATGGACTCATTGAACCTTCTCGAAGCCCTCATAGCGCTCCGATTGTCCTCGTTCGTAAAAAGAACGGAAAATGGCGTATGTGCGTAGACTAACGACAGCTCAATGAACGTTCCATCGCAGACGCCTACCCGTTACCTAGGATCAACTACATCTTAGAGCGCCTCAAAAACGCACGCTTCATCACGACCCTAGATCTGAAAAATGGATATTGGCAAGTACCCATGGCCCTCGACAGTAGGGAAGCCACGGCTTTTTCGGTTCCCGGAAGAGGCCACTTTCCAACGTACGCTAGACACGGTCATCAGTGCAGATATGGAACTCTTCGCATTTGCTTATTTAGACGATTTTGTCATCATCGGAAAGGATTATACGGAGCACCTGAACAACGTGAAAGAAGTCTTCTCAAGACTGATCAAAGCAAACCTATGGATCAACGCAGCAAAGTGCATTTTTTTTCAACGGAGGATAAAGTATTTGGGCCACGTAATCAGCGAAGAAGGTATCCATACCGACCCCGACAAAGTAGCCGCCGTAAAAGACTTGAGACCACCCACCAATCTGAAAAAACTAAAACAATGCATAGGCATGGCGTCATGGTATCGCAGATTTGTCCCGAATTTCGCCTCTGTGGTCCAGCCAATGTCCCAATTGTTGAAGAAAGGGCAGACATGGACGTGGACACAAGAACAGCAAAACGCAAAAACGAGTCATAGCATATGTCAGCCGACGCCTGAACAAAGCAGAGGAGAGTTACTCCTCTACCGACAAGGAATGTCTAGCCGTCATATGGACGATACGGAAACTGCGATGCAGGAGCTGAATACCGCCTGCCCTTGGCTACAACGTCGGATACAGCAAGTCCATGACGAACCCGAACCGGACAGCCGGATACCTCGGGATACGGAAAACCATCACCAGGATCTCTCAACGATATTACTGACCCAGATTCGTGGGCCGGATTCTCACTCGCAGGGCAGAGGAGCCATTCGCCACTCTATGCGCCGATTTTTTCGGACCACTACCACGGTCCAAACGGGGGAACACTATGCTGATACCTCTCAAGAAGGCAACCACAGCTAACCTTGAACGGTCGTTCCGCAAACGGATCCGCAGCAGTTTCGGCGCACCGAAACTATTCGTCTGCGACAACGGCACTCAATTCACCAGCCAGTCCTTTAAAACATTCCTTCAAACGGCAGGCTGCAGCTGCAACATACCGC
The DNA here is from genome assembly GCA_963969585.1 of Drosophila helvetica. Lineage (NCBI taxonomy): Eukaryota > Metazoa > Arthropoda > Insecta > Diptera > Drosophilidae > Drosophila > Drosophila helvetica. The sequence continues at coordinate 32,610,389 of OZ018402.1, read as the reverse complement.
CCTTACTGTCCCCAGGAAAATCCAACAGAAAGAGCGAATAGGACGGTGAAGACGATGATCGCCCAATTCGTCGACGACCATCAGAAGACTTGGGACGAACTCTTACCCGAAGTCACACCCGGTACCGGAAACACCCCGGAGGTGGCTACAGATAAAGCCTCAAGGCTAAAAGAAGTGTTCGCCATCGTACGCAGTAATATCCAAAGGGCGAGCCAGGAACAATCTCCGTCGCAGACAATGGCGCCCCGCGATCAGCTCATTGGTCCTCGTCCAGCAGCATCACTTGTCAAACACAGCCGAAGGTTTTGCAGCTAAACTAGCTCCCAAGTTCGACGGACCATACCAAGTCAAAAGTTTCCCGTCACCAAATATCGCAAAAGTACAACACCCCGGAACAAAAGGAAACAAAAGGTCGTCAACATCAACGACCTGAAAGAGTTCCACGACGCAGAATTCAACGATTCTGCCGACGATTTGAACGTCACCACAAATGCAACACAAGCGTAATATAAGGACCCTATCCAAGACACGCGCGCCAATCAGAATGCGACCTCAGCATTATTTGCCCTATAAATCAACGTTCGAACGTTCTTCGATCAGTATGCCATCGTCACCCCAACGAAGCAGTCAAGACCACCTCCAGAATCGACTTCCACTCCAACTAGAATAATTCCAACCCAGGATAGAGCCAGTCTATCACTCGTCGACCCATCGAAGAACAAATCGGCTTAACGTCAACGAAACCTTCTTGACGCCCCACTCCACCAAAGAAACGACCCCGAAATCCGTTCGTTCATCATCGTCGAGACCTTCTATCCAATATGTCCGCCCTGATAGTTTTACTCGTTTTTTGCAGGCCGTAGTAAAGTTAAACGATTATACGAACGCGGACTACATTCCGATCGTGGAAAAAAGGAATCTGGGAGAATCCTGGATATCTACATCATACCACAAACGTAACGTCGTATGAGGTCTACATCGACCAGACTGAGCAGGTCGGCTCAAGTATTAACGACCGACTTGGAACACATCCGCAACCTGGTGGCCATTCTCAAAGTCCACCACAGAAGAGCTAGGAGTATAAGTCTACTCGGGACAGCGTTAAAAGTCGTAGCAGAAACACCCGACTTCAACGATTGGGAGCAGGTTAGGTTCAAACAGGGACGACTGATCGAATCAGAACGCCAACAGATGGAGATCAATTCCAAGACCCAACATAGACTTAACGAACTGACCCAATTCATGAACGTCATATATAAATCAAACGACTCTTAGAGGATCCAGCTGGTAGAAACCATTCTCGCAAAGAATAGAATCATTATAGCCGATCTGGAAAACCTTATCCTGGGATTAACGTTAGCCAAGGAAAACATGATCAGTCCGGCCCTCTTTGACGGTAGAGATATAGGCGAGTTGAACGAAATGCAATTGGCTAACATAACGCTAGTAGAGCTTTTAGAAGTCTCCAACATTAGTGTCTTCCAGACTCCAGATCTGCTTCACTTCCTCATAAAATAAGATCTTCAAAATAAGATCCTAGATTTCAGTCAAGGAGATATGCTGGCAGAATGCGGGTCCCAGATACTCAACATCAGGACTTGCGAGACAACCGTAGGGGCCACGTTCTGTAAGGAGCAAGGGGGGATCACCTGTGCACAACAGATGGTAACTGGATCCGTCGCATATTGTGCTACCCAACCGGGCCATTTGGACCCTATAGTCACGATAGATCACGGTACTCTCATCATCAACGACGCTAACCTAACCGTTATTGACGACGTAAGGGATAGCCAACAAATTTCGGGAACGTACCTTGTAACGTATTCCCACCGGGTCTCACATAATGGGACCTGGTATATTAATCACCTCGGCGATTCAAAGAGAAAGGCAGTAGTGTCCACGATGACACAAGTCAAAGTCACGGCTCACAACGAAAGACTTAGCCTATCCTTCCTGAGGGAGCTCCCCCTAAATTTCGACGAAATCTCGCCACGCGCTCTTGCATCATGCCTCGTCCACGGGTGCAGGAATCGGGTAAAGAGTGAGAATTCTGGACAGTAATAAAATAAAGACGCCCCTACCCCAGACACACAGACACCTCCCATAGGATATCACAATAATCACATTACCTTGAGCACAGACGATAATCATATTACAAATAAGCAAACATATAAAATCCTATATATATATACAAATAAGTTCACACCGAAGCTCTGTAATCTGCCCCAACATAAGGTAGTGGAAGTTTCGCACCGTGTTATGCACTCCGGGTCAAATATCATAATTTACACATAAATACACCGACATCGGGCTTGGTAGTATGCGCCGGCAAAAGGCAATAAAAGATTCGGGCAATGTAGGAATATATCGCAATACACAATTGCACCGAGCCCGAGCCACCCTCGTTCGCCTCGATGTTCGAACAAGACTTCCAAAGTCGGAACCCTCGAACGGGCCGAGGCGTCTACAGGTCCGCAAGGGATCTGGAACGATACGTCCCGGAACCCCACGACTCTTACTACGACGATGAAGAAAGCGAGGCGGAGGAGCCCTTCTTCCAACAATTCGTCTTCGAAACGGAGACTTTCCACTACACGGTCATGCCGTGGGTAATGCGCGTCGTCCGGAGCCACTACGTCAACACGTTCTTCAGAACGTATCACGAGGCCGCGGAACCCATCAGTCATCGGCCGGCAAACCCAGCCGTGGAAATTGTCGAAATTCCCGAGGTACAGGAGCAACCGGCCACAGCAACTCGGCGCCGAAAGTACCCCGAATCTCCAAGGGTTCCCAACGCTTCGAAAGAATCAACCATGACTACGCCAAAACGTGCCAAGGTACGCCGTACTGAGGCAGAAACATCGGAAGTGGACGGTCTTATCTGCAACACCGTCGCCGTAGCTGAGGCCCAAGAAATCTCTCCCGTTTGACAAGCGGAGCTGACCGAACAGACGGAGAGATGGGAAATGGCACCGGGAAGTGAATATCCTACCCTCACTTTACGAAAGGTAAAGGTTGGACAACGGGATCAACGGGACTAATTCAAGGCCGCATCCTCCCGGAAGAAAGGGGGGGGTGTAACGAACCACAGGTAGACGTTACAACGCCACGACAGCAAACACCTCTGTTATCTAATAAACAAAAATAAATTTCATGTATTCAAATTCCTCTGTTTCTAGCTAAGACACATAAGTTATGTCAGAACTCCGGCGAATGTTCTATCCGACACCGTGAGGCCGATATTGACATCGGATCTTTATTAATATTTAAGCACACGTAATATATATATACATTATGTAAGAACCTCGTCTTACGATCTCACAACGTGACCACTTTAAGCTGCGGCAGCACATTTTCCCGCATGTCAAATCACCGATCGATGATCTCGAAGTTTCGATCGAGACCATATATATGGATAAGGAAACCCAAAGAAAAGGACTGAGCTGAGAACCTCTTACAAAGATAGTCTTGCTCCATACAGCAACCTCTTAAAAGTGTAATACACACACGAAACCGAAATACGGCAAGTCAAGAAAAGACAAATATTATAAACGTAATTAAATAAGTCGAGGTAAAAGTAACGAACGTTTAATAAAGAAAATTTGTCCTACTGAAACGAACATTAACAAAGTGTAGTCATTCGTAAACCGGGGATAACAACGAGCAAACATAATTACATCCTACAGCCTCATATCTCTAACTTTCATCTATCCATCTTCCCCTCATTCTCAAACTGAATTGAGATCGGTTCCCCCTTCTTCTGAGAGGTTCCTGCAGACTATAAATTTCTTGTAGTAGAACCCTGGACGAGCTGAGCCCACCTCGGCCTGAGATAGGAACGTTACAACGCAGTTTGTCATGAGTCTGATGTCTTAGACTCTATCCCTTCGGTGGTCAATATTGGCTCACTTGATGTATCGGAGGCGTACATTTTGGAAGCAATTGCTGATTTTGACAATTCGATTAAACCCGACAGTGATGGAATTTCTGCCTTCCTGCTTCGCAATTGTAATGTTGCTTTTTGTGAACCCCTTAAAATTCACTCCGCAAATTCTTTGTTAATGGGTCAGTTTATTGCAAAGTGGAAGGCTGGAAGGCCAAGATTACTCCCGTTTTTAAGAAAGGTACTAGGAATTGTATCTCTAATTATAGACCAATTGCCAAAGTCAGCAATGTCTCAAAACTCCTTGATCACTTTTTGATCCAAAAAGATCACTTTCCTCATGAAGTCGTACATTAGCCCAAATCAGCATGGTTTTATGCCAAGTAGATCAACGACCACTAATTTGGTAGCCTTCAGTAATTTTTGCACACATGCTTTTGAAGTGCACTCTCAAGTTGATGTGGTGTACACTGACTTTGCCAAGGCCTTTGACAAAGTCTCCAACTGTGCCCTAATAGCCAAGCTGTATCGATTGGGGATTGATTCGAGCCTGCTTAGTTGGTTCATTTCATATCTGGAGCAGCGAGAGTATGTTGTATTAGTGAATGGAAAGCAATCGGACCCATATCTACTTGCGGTCTTCCACAGGGAAGTGCTCTTGTTTGGACGTTGGCGTGCAATGACTGCACCATCAAGTGGCCCATGGGACACCAGCCGAATGCTGTTACGCGCGAATCCCAGGCCGAAACGCAGCCCTCCTCCCACCCAACCGACCGAGGGGCGCTGCCGCAAAACGCGCGACTCGTTAACCGAACCGATCGCGATCATGCAGGAAAGATAGATGTTAGACTAGTATTGGTCCTTTGCTGTTCGCAAATCTTCATTAATGACATATGTCTCAGCATTCAGGCTTCTGAGCATTTGCTGTATGCCGATGATCTGAAAATCTTCCGTTCCATGAAAACTTTAGGGGACAGTATCCTTCTACAACATGACTTAGATGGAGTCGTTCGTTGGTACACACTTAATTCGCTCCCTCTCAATGTTAGCAAATGTTACTTTATATCCTTTGGCAAATGTATTCTATGTTCAGGCCTCGTATTCGATAGATGGCCTTCCGCTTTTGAAGCGGACGGAAACACTTGACCTGGGAGTCTTGTCCGATTCCAAATTTCTTTTTATCGAGCATTTATCATTTTGCCAAAAGCCTATGCCATGTTCGTCTTTGTTACGCGTTATTTATCCCAGTTTAAGAACCCAAATACGAGGCTGAGTCTTTATGCATTTCTTGTGCTCTCTCGCCTTGAGTATGATTCAGTGGTTGGGAACCCCACTGGTGTCGTTCAGAGTGCGCGTATCGGGAGATTACAAAGGAAGTCCAGTGCCGTCCTATGAGCGCAGATGACAACTCGTGCATCTCTCCTTCCTCGAGGGTCGAAGGACCATTGCGGCTCAGTCTTTTTTTATACGACATATTAGTGGGTAACATCAATTGCCCTATCCTGCTTAGTAGGATTGGCTTCAACACGCCTGCCAGGAGCATTAGGGACCACGCACTTTTTGCTGTTGATCTCCACCGGACCAACTACGGGAATAATGATCCATTATGTAAGGCGCTTCGTCAGTTTAATGCGCTGCCAGCTGGGATGCAATTCGACTTTTGCCATGGGAAAGCATCCGTCAGACAGTCACTTTCCGATTTTTTCATGTTGAATAATTAATTTTTTATTCTTTCTTTTTTTGTGTAGTGTTTATTGTTTAAGATAAATATAAGTTAGTTTAGCCAGTTAAGGTTTAACCGTTGGGGAGTAAATAAATAAATAAAATTATTTCGGTGTGCACAAATGTATTCAACTTTTTTTCAATCGCTGCATCTTTGAGGATGAATTAAAAGTAAACTACGTTACGTATGATTCTGTTTTTAGTGTTTCTTTTTAGGTATATTCATTGTTATTAGTAATCAATAAAAACCTATTCTGTTGCATGGACAGTAATCAAGAAAAACGTATATTCAAAACCATCTAATTTTTGAGCTGTTTTTCAACTTTAACTTGACATTACAAAAAAAGTTCATCAAATTTTCCCTAGATATTTTTGTATATGTTTATTGAATATTCCTTTACCAAACTTCCCAATCCCATTTCGGGAGATTAAGGCGTTTGGCTTCTAAATCGATTTAAGTTACGCTAAGTCACTCGAAAAACAGGCAAAAAAAGGCTGTCGAATCCCATACGAAATCATATTTTGGCCGTTTTTTGAGCAATGTAGCGTCACTTAAATCGATCTAGAAGCCAATCGCCTCAATCTCCCGAAATAGGATTGGGAAGTTTGGTAAAAGAATATTCAATGAACTCATACAAATAATATCTGGGGAAAATTTAAAGAACTTTTTTTGTAAAGTCAGGTCAAAGTTGAAAAACGGCCCAAAAATGAGATCCATATACTAATGCATCCATATATTTTATAGCCCAAAAATGAGATCCATATACTAATGCATCCATATATTTTATAGCCCAAAAATGAGATCCATATACTAATGCATCCATATATTTTATATATTAGACATGGGAGCTATCAAAAAAAATAGGCAATTAAATATTCTTTAGTAAATTTAAGCTTATAAGATATTATTTAAAAAGTAGATAAAAATTAAAAAAAAAAAAAATTTGACAAGCTTTTTATTCAAAAAATATATTTTTTTTTGTAAATTTAAAAAAATTTATATATTTTATCAAAAATTAAATATAAAATAATATTTTTCTGTAAACTTGACAGTTAAACGTTCTTTATACATAAAAAAAAATTTTAAAAAATTTATTTTATATAGACAAATATGCACCGAAAAAAGTTCAACTTTGACAATGTGTTGTTAAGCTTTCTGACATTGGAGCAAATGTCCTTTCGCATGCTAAATTTTAAAGGAATAATCTTTCCAATGCAGTTTATTTCATGAAGATATCTTTATTTGTTTAGAAGTTATTAGTTTAGCAAGCTAAAATGGCCGAATGTCCCACTGTGCGTCGGTCGTTTCCGGAACACTCTTGACCCTGTCAGCTGGGATTAAATCAACCCTGCGTGGACGTACCTCTACGAAATGTACACAGATTCGGTCAAAGCATCCCTGCCGTGCCTGTTGTAAATCAAATTGTGCGCGAATTTCGCAACACTATTGTGTAGCTTCAGGCCTTGTTACAGCCTTTCCAGTATTAATCGGTCATTTATTTTTCTTATCTGAGTACTCCTTTGCAAAATTCTTGCGCAAGAAATTTCTGTCGCAAGAATTACAGGCATGCATTTTTATTGTTTCCATACGCATATCATCCCTTTTTTTCTGGTATATCTATCTGTCAAATTTTAAATAAATAAAATTGATAAAATACAATTTCCATATACTCCTTTTCAATGGGATTAAATTTGTTTTCATTATTGCAATTTTCTAGCGCTTTCCTGGCAGAACTCCGCAATCTGCTTGCTATTGGTCTTCTTCATGTTGATGTCTATATACGAGTGCCGATGACGACAGAATATAGAAAATTTATATTTTCTACTCGAGCCCAGCAAATACCACCTTTACTCTTTTAGTATATTTTTCTAGTATTTGTTACACTTGGCGCAGCCAGCGATCTCCAAAAAACTGACCGACTCCAAAATAGAGCCGATCGTTTTCTGAGAGAGTAAGAGAGAGCGCAGCGCTTGAGAACCAAAAGCTCAGATAATAAATATGAAAAATGTATAATAAATGTTTAATGTCGTAATTCATGTAATCTCATAAGTCATATAGTATCGTAACCTCCTACTGCGACAGCTTCACGTTAATCAAATACACAAACCATATATCAAATGCACAAACCATACATCAAAAAAACAAACCATGTTAAACTAATTATAACTTTAACAAAACTTTAATAAACAAATGTAAAAGCTCAATACAATTTCACGGTCTGCAGAGCTCAGATCGAAGATCTTTGATTCAGTCCACAGTGCACAGTGGGCGAAACGGTCAATCTAACGGCATTAAATTAATAACAAGCTTAATTTAAAAGATATCGCAATGAGATTTAAGTAGTAGAATTTCAGTAGAATCGGTCATTTATAGCATATAGATACAATAGTTTCAATCGGTCAAAATATTTTGAAATTTAAAAAAAAAAAACTTTTCAAAGATAATTTTATACTCCAAAACTCCACAGTATATGTATAAAGCTTATAACCAATCAGGATATATACTTCTTTAGGTTGAAATCCAGTAAAGTTATAATAGAGCTCTTTAAATTAATCTTTGAAAATAATGGATTTACCTATGAAAATAATGTAATTATAGATTTATTTAGATACAATTAGTATTGAAGTTTTAAATATAAAAAATATACGTAATTATTCGGTATCTGAACTATCGGAACTAAGCATGTCATCTTCTAAGTTAACATCTTATATCATATCTTTAACCCAACTCTCCAGCTCCATGCAATACAATTTTTGCAGTTAGGATGGTATATAAAACCATTTACTTGGATGTTTAGTATCACTGCGAGCACATTTTATGGTTTTTGCCACGACCTTTTCATTTAAAATAAGCAATGATACGAGGGCCGTCCCAGAAATAGCCGACCTAACTACTAAAAAACAAAAATGTATCTTTTTTTTCAACATAGGATCCTTTTAGGTCGATACACTTTTCCCAGCGATTTTCAATAGCTTCGATCCCTTTTTCATAATAAGAACTGTGAAGCTCTTCAAATTAGGCATTAACCTCGGACTCCACTTCTTCATTGTTGCCAAATCTTTTTCCTCCGAGTAATTTTTTCCAGTTTGGAAATAAGAAATAATCAACGGGAGCTAAGTTTGGCGAATAAGGGGCGTGAGGTAGCAATTGAAATTTTAATTCATTAATTTTAGCAATTGCAACGGCAGAGGTGTGAACCGGCTGTTTTTGTTTTGAAGTCAGCAAACGCGGCACCCATCTTGCGCATAACTTTTTCATGTCCAATTTTTCGGTCAATATGCGATGTACAGCACTTTTTGAAATGCCTACACATTCAGCTAACTCACGAACTTTCAATCGCCGGTCACTCAGTACACATTTTTTAATTTTGGCCACCATTTCTGAAGTGGTTACCTTACCTGGACGCCTATTACAATGTTCATCTTCGCAGCTCAAACGACCTCGCTTAAACTCAGCCACCCAATATTTTATTGTTGTAAACGAGGGAGCAGAAATACCTAAGGTAGAATCCAGCTCCTTTTTAATATTTGTTGGACTAAGACCTTTTATATGAAAGTATTGTATCACATAACAATGACCAATTTTGTCCATGTTTGCAAATCAATAACAAGCGATCTCTATTAAAATCGACAAAAAAAACTATGCAAGGTAAAGGTACCAAACTTCAAACTTAAGCTTTTAGTAGTCGGTACTTCCTCTTTTTAATATTTGTTGTGAACATATTCCAATACTACTGTGCTAGGTCGGCCATTTCTGGGACGGCCCTCGTACAACATTAGAAGCATTTCTCTTCCCACCTTTACACAAGCTTACGCGTGCCGCCCACACGAGTTCTTCCTTCGATGCTTCGTTTGCAAGAGATTTAGCTTTGTTTAATTTGGTTTTTAAATAACAGTCTGCAAACTATTTTGACGGTCTTCCAACTGAACATACGAACGAGCCACCCTCGTTCGCCCCGATGTTCGAACAAGACTTCCAACGTCGGGACCCTCGAACGGGCCGAGGCGTCTACAGGTCCGCAAGGGATCTGGAACGATACGTCCCGGAACCCCACGACTCTTACTACGACGATGAAGAAAGTGAGGTGGAGCAGCCTTTCTTCCAACAATTCGTCTTCGAAACGGAGACTTTCCACTACACGGTCATGCCGTGGGTAATGCGCGGCGTCCGGAGCCGTAGTGGCCGTGGACCTCTTCGCGACACCAGGACGTAACGTCAACACGTTCTTCAGAACGTATCAGGAGGCCACGAAACCCATCAGTCATCGGCCGGCAAACCCAGCCGTGGAAATTGTCGAAATTCCCGAGGTACAGGAGCAACCGGCCACAGCAACTCGGCGCCGAAAGTACCCCGAATCTCCAATGGTTCCCAACGCTTCGAAAGAATCAACCATGACTATGCCAAAACGCGTCAAGGTACGCCGTACTGAGGCAGAAACATCGGAAGTGGACGGTCTTATCTGCAACACCGTCGCCGTAGCTGAGGCCCAAGAAATCTCTCCCGTTTGACAAGCGGAGCTGACCGAACAGACGGAGAGATGGGAAATGGCACCGGGAAGTGAATATCCTACCCTCACTTTACGAAAGGTAAAGGTTGGACAACGGGATCAACGGGACTAATTCAAGTCCGCATCCTCCCGGAAGAAAGGGGGGGGGTGTAACGAACCACAGGTAGACGTTACAACGCCACGACAGCAAACACCTCTGTTATCTAATAAACAAAAATAAATTTCATGTATTCAAATTCCTCTGTTTCTAGCTAAGACACATAAGTTATGTAAGAACTCCGGCGAATGTTCTATCCGACACCGTGAGGCCGATATTGACATCGGATCTTTATTAATATTTATTATTTATTATTAATCTTTATTAATACGACATCGGAATCCTTAGCGATACCTAAGTAAAATAATAATAAATTTCATTTACTCAAGTTCCTCTGTTTCTATTTGTCTTTCTTTGTTTTGTTCTTGAGAATAATCATTATTATTAAACGCATTGTTGAATATGCAATTCTCAACGGCAATACACTTATTGGTAGCAACCTTTTCGTTGTACCAAACAGAAACAATTATTCGTCTTGGGATAGACATTTAAAAAATATGAAATTACTGTTAGGGCAGCCGTTGGCAGTTCATATTGGACATCCAAATTCACAATACCTTTAAGAATGTATATAAAAAAAAATTTGAAACCCTATTTAAACCAGACTATTCCAAAGCTCCACTTCTACAGCTATCTTAAACTAATGCATGTAATCAAACGTTAAATTCACATTTTTAACAAATAGTTACAAGCCTGTAATTGATAGGTCACAATAAATTTAAGCTTATCTTCGCTTTTTTACTTTTTGGTTCAAATTTTTGATTGCTTAACTAAATCGCGCCAAAAGTTGTTCATTGCAGCATTTGAAAATCGTGTTATAATCTTGCAATCATAGACTTTCGAGTAAAACTTTTTATTTTCGACTGTATTCGACTTCAATTTTCATTTTTTTGGTAATGTAATTAATTACCTTTGTAAATTTGTAGTTTAGGCCGCAATAGACGGATATTTTTTACAACAGACTTTTTTACTAAGACTCAGAATAATTAGCAATATTTAATTGCATTATTCATATTTCAAAATGAATTAACTTTTTTTATATTTTTACTAGCATCAAAGGATAAAAACAACGTAAAACCAAACTTTTTAGCTTAAAAAATAAAATAAGATTTAAAAAAAAACTTTTTTAATAAAAAAACTTTTTTTTAATTTTCCCCTAAAAATGCATTACATTATTATCATTAAACAAACAAAATTTCATTAGTATATCTCTATTATTTTAGAAGTTATGACTTTAATTCCACAAGATTGGCTGTTTGGCCTAGTGTGCAGTCTTGACATAACCTTTACTCAAATGAGTAAAATCAATAAATAAAAATATTAAATGAGTGTTTTTTTTTTAATGAATTAAAGACCCTACTATTTAATTGGCGCAGCCGCGGCCATTCTGAAATTTCAGCTTGCTAAATTAATAACATCTGAACGAATGAAGATATCTTCATGAAATAAACAGTATTTGAAAAAAACAGCAAAACAGCCTACGTTGTTTTCTTTGCAAGCCATTTCAATTTTTTCCAAATTACTGAACCCATATTATCTCCAGGAACTCATTTGTATAGTTATGTGACAGAACACAAAATATGCACTCATAATTTTGTTTGGTGTACAATGCACAGTGGTTCCTCCCATAGGCCAAACATAAATGAGGGGGAACGTTGTGAGCCGCGGCTCTATTTTATAACCGGTACTCAGTCAGTATATATGTATGTGAGCTTGTTGTAATTTATTACATGTTCGCAAAAGGGACAAATTTAGTTTTAGCCAAAAAAGAAAAAAATAATTAAGTCGAACCTTTTCGGATATTTTGATCTATTTGATGTTTCCATATTTCTTTACATAAATTTTGTACATCTGCCTTTTCTACATGTCTTTATCTACTTCCTACATTTACATACACGGCTGTGTGCGAGAGAGAGAGGGAATAAGTCTGCGCTTGGAAGGCCACTGAAATTTCACTGACTATATTTATGATCCGATCTGATCCAGATTCAACGCTCTAATAGATATGCTAATTTTCTATGATTCTGCGTTTTTAGTTTTCTCGTATCTTTAAAATTGTGCGTGACACAGATTTTCATCCGAAAGCATGCGGGGCGAAATTTTGAAATACACTTGTAAGAGTGTGATAGGACAGGAGTCTGGATACAAAATTGTGTTCCTCTAGCTTTTTTAGTCTCTGAGCTATAGGCGCTAATGAAGACGGACGGACAGACGGACAGAAGGCCAGACGGACGGACAGACAGACATAGCTATATCGACTCGGCTATTGATGCTAATCAAGAATATATATACTTTATGGGGTCGGAAACGCTTCCTTCTGGGTGTTACACACATCCATTTTTTCAACAAATCTAATATACCCCTATACTCTTTGAGTACCGGGTATAAAAAGTATTTAAAACGAAGTTATTGTGCGATAAATGGGTGAATAAAATGTCTTCCGAAATGTAGTATGCCAGATTACATGGCGCAACATTGTTTAGAAGCTTACCTATAAAAAGCCAAAGTTGAACTTTGTTGCCGGTGCATATTTTCCTATGTAATGTGCTAAATTTAAATTTTTTTGTATTGATAAAGTACTTTTATTGGATAATTTTACTATACATAATTATTTTGAATTTTTTTTTGTAGCTCAATCTGATTTTACAAAAAAACGAGGGGGAACGTTGTGAGCCGCGTCTACCGCCGCGGCTCTACTTTATACCCGGTACTCAGTCAGTATATATGTATGTGAGCTTGTAATAAATTACATTATTACATGTTCGCAAAAGGGATAAATTTAGTTTTAGACAAAAAAGACAAAACAAAAGTCAACCATTTCGGAGATATATATATATTATTTCCATTTTTGTTTACATACGTTTTTTACATCTGTCTTTTCTACATGTCTAAATCTACTTCCTACATATACATACATGGCTGTGTGCGAGAGAGAGAGGGAATGAGTGCGGCCACTGAAATTTCATTTGTTCCTTCTGACTATATTTATGGTCCGATCTGATCCAGATTCAACACTCTGATAGATATGGTAATTTTCTATGATTCTGCGTTTTTGGTTTTCCCGTATCTTCAAAATTGTAGATTTTCGTCTTTTGTGGGGGCGGAAGGGGGCGTGGCCAAATTTTGAAGTACACTTGTACTGACGTGATATCACAGGAGCATGGATAGAGAGTTTGGTTGCTCTAGCTCTTATAGTCTCTGAGATCTAGGCGCTCATCTCGACGAATGGGCACAGCGCCCAACCCTGTGTGTGAGAGAGAGCGAGAGGGAACGATGCATTTCGAAATGGTTTTCTTCATTGTGGCTATGTTTATAAGTCGATCTGATCCAGATTCAACACTCTGATAGATATACTCATTCTCTACGATTCTGCGTTTTTAGTTTTCTCGTATCTTTAAAATTGTGCATGCCACAGATTTTCGTCCTTGGAGTGTTCGGAAGGGGGCCGCGCGAAATTTTAAAATACACTTGTAACAGTGCGATAGGACAGGAGTCTGGATACCTCTAGCTTTTATAGTCTCTGAGCTATAGGCGCTAATGAAGACGGACAGACGGACAGACGGACGGACGGACAGACAGACATAGCTATATCGACTCGGCTATTGATGCTGATCAAGAATATATATACTTTATGGGGTCGGAAACGCTTCCTTCTGGGTGTTACACACATACATTTTTTGCACAACTCTTCGAGTACCGGGTATAAAAATGTTGTATTCTGGAATTTGGTCTAATTTATTGTTTTCTGTAAAATATGCCTCCACATCCAATTTAGTGGGAGGAATATCTAATAAACTTAAGAATTCTAAAGAATAACTATTTGCCGGTTTTTTTTTGAGACCTCACATGTCTAATGGATGAAATATATGGATCTGAAAAGGCTGCTAACATGTTGAAAATATGGGTTTTTCATGTAATCCTTGTTTTTCGCTTGCTGTGCTTCCTCAGACATCTCTTCAATTGGTAAGCTCTGATATTCAATTAAATCTTGACCATGTGCCAAATATTGATGAAGCGTAGGACAAAGCTTCTTTTCAGGATATTTTTCCAATAACAGCTCTACAGTCTTCGAGGCATATTCACAAAATTTGTGGGTGTTAATTTTTTCCTTGCAGTTTAAAACAGTCAAAACGACACCCAATCTTTTGATTATGTTCGTACGAATTGTAAAATTGTAAAAATTTACGATAGCCGGAGCTTAGCTGAATAATTCAGAACTGGTGTCAACATTACACAAAAGTTGAGTTATTGAGTTTTGGTTGCTGACACGTGCGCATGGGAAAATTATATATAGGTGGCGTACTCACCACATGTGCTCTCTTTCGGGGACGTTATTTTTGTCAGTCCTTTGGCAAACGTCGTCGAAAGAGGTTGTGTAGCGCAAGATTTTTTCGTTGTTTTCTTCTTCATTGTTTACGAATGGACTCGTAAACATGAAACAATGAAAAAAATATGCTAACTATTATTTGAATTATAATATTATAATTTGCTTTGAAGTATTTATTTTTATTTAATAGCAGAAAATTTTTCTTTTCTGCCAGCTGAAACAATAACAAGCGAAGAGTGCAGAGCGAAAAACGCTTGCCATTTCTTTCTGGCGCTTGTCTCTCTGAAAACAGATAGAGCGGGTTGAAAAATAAACCGTCCTCCCCACAGCCGAATACGCCACCTTTATAGAATTTTCACCATGTACGTGCGTGTTCGTATAAATTTTGTTTATTTAATTATATTAATATGAACAAAAAGAAACTAATGATGCTTTATGTGTCAGAGAAAGATACCATAATGATGTCTGCAGCAACTGTGTAGTATTTGGATAAAAATGCATATAAACGCATATGGACCCTGGTGAGGAATTGGCATTTAATTTTCGACTGCTTCTATTTTATTATTTTATGTATCCTAAATTATAATAGCCGCGATATGGACCTTTATAAGAGGAGGGCTTGGTGTAGGTGGTGGACAGTCCTGATCGGTTGCGCCTGGACTTGTGCCGACAGGAGGTGTAGATACTACATTTGGATGACATTACCGCATATCACTAACTAGTGGTTGGTGTAGGCGCAGTGACTGGAGAGAAGCTGCTCAGCTCAATGGACTGTTTCATTGGACAAATTACATTTGTTTTCACATTAAAATAAAGTGTTTTACTTAGGATATGCGAGTGTGGCGTTTCCAAAAGCTCGCGGTACGCAAAATTTTGTGCCTGTCAGGTTCATCACGAAGCAGTGAAAGGGGACTTTTAGTTCGCCAGCCAAGGAACTTTTTTCGGGAGTGTTGTACCCAAACATGATTTTCTAGAGCTCAGCAAGCGTTTGAAAATATTCAGACAGGACTTCGTGCTGCCCAAGGTATCTTATCTAGTGATAAAATTGGATTTAAAGTATTGTTTTTAAAAAATATGTTTCTTTACCTTTTTTCTCCATTGTCAGATAAGTTTTCGTTGTTTTTCTAGTGGTGATAATTCCACGATAGGCAGATCAGGGTTGAAATATCCGGAAAATGTGATAATGCCCATATGACATTAGACTTTGCTAAATTTGCTGCGAAGAGAGAGATAGCATGATAGACATCGATAAATTAATGCTGGTAAACGTCGCGCAGTAGTTGAACATATATTTTGCTTTGCGGCGGGAAGCATTTGTATACTGTAAACAAATTTTTACTAAAAATTTTGTGAACGGAGGAAGCTACAGTGTTCCTTATAAATCTTGTTAAGAACTTCCCTCACGTTTGGGATTCTTCGCATACCCGATATAAAATCAAACACCTAATGCAGGCTTACCTGTACTTACCTTCTAACTCGAGTTTCAATAGCCATTTCACCGACCAAATATTTCTCTTTTTTTTTTTGTTCTGCTGTTGGAGCATGTGACACGCAATCATATTATTATTTTGAACTATTAAAAAAGCTGCACAAAGCATTTTTCGTCTGTGTAAATCCAATATGCTTGCCATTTTGTTAGTTGTTTACATTTTTTTCATCTTCTTCTTCCTCTTTTTACGAATTATAAACACTGCATTTATGATATTATACAACACACATTGCCACCAAGCCAGCAAAATCGTATCTAGAAACTATAGCAATCGATAATCTCTGCCGCAGCGCTGCTCCCAGCTCAACTGGAAAAACAACTGGACGCATATATCTGTCTCGCTCTCACTGCATGCTTCTTGCATAAGGCTGTCTCTATTTTTCAAGTCAGTCCAGCTTCAAAGTCTAATGTCATATGGGTATAAACCTCTAGGGCCACTTTGTTTCCCCATGTAAATGAAACTCGAGTTTCGCCCGAAACGCAATAACCAGCGTGACCGTTTATGTTATTTTATATACTTTTTGGTATATAAGTTAACAAGAGTTAACTGAATTGTCCATTGGGTTGGACGAATTCTGAGTTAACAAGAGTTAACTGAATTGTCCATTGGGTTGGACGAATTCTGCGATATTGCAAGATAAGCAGTTTCGTCACCCGTGGGATCGCCGTCGTCGCGGTCGCCGGATGCCGGCCGCCACTGGACACCACACACGAGGCGCAAGGTCAGCACTTTTGCTGGACAGCGACAAGCGCCGTGGCTGGCAGCTAAGGGTCCGCAGCTCGGAGGTTTAGGTTCTTAAGTTAGTTATTAATTATCTGCCGAGTGGCATTCACGTCTTACGTCTCGCCTTGCGGGTATTAATCTCTCACTGTATTCATTACAAGTTTAATCAAATAAATAATACTTCATATCGAATACCCGCTTTGTATTCAAATATTACTGGCGCCCAACGCGATCGAAAACCACCCCCGAGAGAGTAAATTAGTGCGGAGACAACGCCCGCTAAGTGAAAATCGGTGAAAAGTGCAAAACAATAAACCGAAAGATAGACAGCATCGAGTGCGGAGACAACGCCCACTCAAAAAAGAACAAAAACGTTAAAAATAAAGTGGAAACTGTGGAGCGCGGAGACAACACCCGCTCAAAAAACAGAAATTATTATCAAAAAGCCACGCCCGCGGGAGATCTGTAAATAGATCACCGCAACACAACACCAAAATCAGAAATCACGGTGAAGAAAAGTGCGTACATCAATTGCACGCAAAAGCTCGTAGCCTCGAGTGTAAATAAACGGCATTTAATCAACCCCAAACTGTTACACCAGAGCGGACGGCTTTGGGCAGCGGCGACGATAGACGAGAGAAGAAAAACAACGCAGAATAGTAAAGCCTCCAAAAGTTGTGCCGGTTAAAATCAATACACCGAGTAGAAGAGAATAAAAGAGGAGCATGTAAGTGAAACCTTTCTTCAGTTATCGCCCAATAATAGATAAAAAAAAATAAAACCAAAGAAATAAAACGAAAATAAAATATATTCAGAAATATTCGGCCGTCGTTGTTCTCAGAATTTTTTGCCTCCCCCTTTTTTTTGTGGTTGCAATACACGCAAGTAAGAAACATAACACCACACCACAAATACATTGTTGTCGGCGGGCAACAACAACGAGATCTGTGTTTGAGGGAACTTGAATTTGATTCCTAAAGAAAATAAACAGAAGCAACTGCCCGGCAGAGCCGGTCCTGACCTACGATAAAGACAAACGAAACGTTAGGGACCGTTCATGCCCATTTCTGAATTAGCGAGATTGTTCGGCGGACTCAGTGTAGACCTTGAAATAGAACCCGAGGGAAAAGAAGAAAGAATGGACCCTGATCAGATCAGAGCCGTTATAGAGGCGGCGGTCAGCGCTGCGCTAGAAATACAAAAAGCTGACTTTAATCGACTTCTGCAGGCTGTAACTGACCAGCTGCAGGCTGCAAGAGTTCAGGTCCCCGAGGCCAGGGCCTACGAGGCGATCACCTTGGACCGAAGCTTTGGATGCGGTAAAAACGCTGCCAGAATTCAACGGGGCCCAGGATCAATATGTTTCCTGGCGCCAAGCAGCAAAAGCTGCCTATAAGCTATACGAGGGATTTGTAGGGAGTTCAAAGCACTACCAAGCGGTTTTAATAATCAGGAACAAGATAAGAGGGCCCGCTGACTCGCTCTTAGCGTCGTTCAACACAGTGTTGAACTTTGAGGCGATCATCAATCGCCTCGATTTTACATATTCGGACAAGCGTCCGATACACTTGCTAGAGCCACACTTCGGCAGGGCGGACTGTCCATCACTCAGTTTTACGAAGAGGTCGAGAAGAAGCTCACTCTTCTCAAAAATAAGACGATCATGTCACAAGACGCCGCACAGGCGCAATACATTAACGAGAAGTATAGGGCTGACGCACTCCGTGTCTTCGTCTCAGACTTAAAAAGAGGCCTCACGGATACATTATTTGTGGCACAGCCTGCGGACTTGCCGTCAGCCTTGGCCTTGGCCCAAGAAATTGAGGCCAACCATGATAGGCACGACTTTGCAACGAATTACGCAAGAGCTTTAGAAAGCAAGACACAGAACCGAGTAAAGTATAGGCAGGGCGGACAGAATGAGCCCGATCACGACAAAAGGCAATCGAAGAACCCGTTCTACCCGAACAACCATAGGAACCATCAAGCAGGTGGTCATCGTAGCCAAGACAAAGTAGAGATGATGGATGTTGATCCATCTTCCTCTAAATTCCGCCAGCCAACTAGCTTTCAGAAGCAGCAGGGGCACAACACAGGCCTACCAGCTACAGGAAACCCTAATAGCGGGCACCAGCAGGGTGCGTATAAAAGGCCGGCTGGATCCCAGAGATTCTCCGACCAGCGCAGGCAGAGGGTAAATCACCTCGCTCAGGTGGACCCGGACAAATACGAGCAACAATATGAGCAGTTAGCATCGGAAGCAGTGGCGGAGATTGATGAAGAGAATAGTGCAGGATACGAGAGTGATACTGTCAATTTTTTAGGGGAGAGTCCCTGCTCCCGTTCATCAAACGAACAGTAGCAGGGAGAACACTAAACCTTTTAATAGACACTGGGGCTGCAAAAAATTATATCAAACCATTAAAAGAACTCAAGGGAATTATCCCTGTAGAGGCCCCATTTGTCGTAAAATCCCTGCACGGCTTTAACAAAGTAGAGCAAAAATGTCTCCTAACCATATTCGGCATAAAATGCCCGTTCTTTATTTTGCCGGAGCTATCAACCTTTGATGGCATCATAGGGCTCGACACGCTAACGAAAGCTGGTGTCAATATAAACCTGGGGACAAAAAATCTCCACTTTGGACAGGAATCTGAAAAGATCCTATTCCACAAATGCCCCAGCGTTAACTTCACAAAAGTAGACGACATCGAAGTCCCGCCAGAAATAAGGGACGAGTTTCTCAGAATGATGTCCAGCCGTATAAAGTCATTTGCAGATCCGACTGAAATGCTACCCTTCAACACAGCCGTGGTAGCCACAATTAGGACCGAGGACGAAGAGCCAATCTACTCGAAAATGTACCCCTTCCCTGTAGGAGCCACTGATTTCGTCAATGACGAGGTGAAGGACCTATTGCGGAACAAAATCATTTGGCCTTCCAGGTCTCCGTACAACAACCCCATATGGGTTGTTGTAAAAAAATAGGCACTGACGACTCGGGCTCAAACAAGAAGCGGCTAGTCATAGACTTCCGCAAGCTTAACTCAAAGACCATACCAGACAAGTATCCAATGCATTGTATCTCCATGATACTTTCAAATCTGGGGAAAGCAAGATACTTCACTACCCTTGACCTAAAGTCAGGGTACCACCAAATCACGTTAGCTGAACGCGATCGTGAAAAGACCTCATTTTCGGTAAACGGAGGCAAATATGAGTTCTGCCGTTTGCCATTTGGCCTCAGAAATGCATCAAGCATCTTTCAACGGGCCATCGATGACGTATTACGGGAGCATATTGGTAAGATATGTTACGTGTATGTTGACGACGTCATCGTATTCTCAAAGAGTGAGGCAGATCATGTCAGAGACATTGACACCGTGCTTGGCAGCCTCCACGACGCGAACATGAGGGTGTCAAAGGAAAAGTCCCAATTCTTCAAGGGACAGGTGGAATTCCTTGGGTTTGTGGTGTCAACAGAGGTCACGAGAACAAGCCCTGAAAAGGTCAAGGCTATTCAGGGGTTTAGACAACCCTCCACCCTGTTTGCGGTAAGATCATTCCTGGGTCTTGCCAGCTACTACAGGTGTTTTATAAAGGACTTCGCTCAAATAGCAAGACCTATCTCTAGCATTCTGAAGGGAGAAAATGGTAAGATCAGCAAACAACGCTCGAAAGCCATTCCCATACAGTTTAATGAGGTTCAGAAACAGGCCTTTGATAAACTCAGGAACATTTTGGCGTCGGAAGACGTCATCCTCCACTACCCAGACTTCAATCAACCATTCGACCTAACCACTGATGCCTCGTCCAGTGGTATCGGGGCGGTACTGTCGCAAAATAATAGACCCATAACCATGATTTCTAGGACTCTGAAAGACAGAGAACTAAACTTTGCGACCAATGAAAGGGAGCTTCTGGCCATAGTCTGGGCCCTAGACACGCTTCGTCACTACCTGTATGGAAAGAGTGACATCAACATCAACACAGACCATCAGCCACTGATTTTCGCGGTTTCAGATAGAAACCCCAATTCCAAGATAAAGCGTTGGAAGGCGAGAATTGATGAGTGCGGCGCAAGGGTCTTATACAAACCAGGCAGGGACAATTACGTAGCAGATGCGCTGTCGCGACAAAACATCAATGCGTTAGAAAGTCAGAGTCGATCCGACGCAGCAACAATTCATAGTGAAGCCTCGCTCACTTACGTAATGAAAGCCCAACAAGAACAGCTCGATAGGAACAACCCGACCAGGCAAAATAGGACCTTTGATGTAGGCGAGCAGGTCCTAGTGAAAACCAATAAGAGGTTAGGGAACAAGCTAACTCCGCTCTGCGCTGAACAAAAGGTAGAGGCAGACCTGGGAACCACCGTTCTTATTAAAGGGAGGGTAGTCCACAAAGACATTTTGAGGTAGGTAAGGAATTAGGTATAGGAAACCGGGATTCATAGCACTAAGTTCAGGTCCACTAGGACAAATTATAGTAGGATTAAAGAAGGTATAGTTAATAAGCCGTTGTGTCTCTCATTTCTTGTAGGTCACCCGTTGAATATCTCTGCCTCCTAGCAACCTTGACCTTGACTTACAATAAACGAGACAGGTCGAGTATGATTTAATAAACGCAAACAATAGGTAACTCAAGGACTCAAACACAGATAAATGCCCTCACCGAAACGGTTAATCAACTATTGAAAGTAAAAAAGCAGGAAGAAATTAACACTTCCCATCTATATGAAACCCTCTTAACCAGAAACAGAATATTGACGCTCGAATTGCAGAACCTAATGATCGCCACTACTCTGGCTAAAATAAATGTAGTAAATCCAGCTATTATCGATAGTAATGACTTAGAGGCGATTCTGAAGAAAGGTTCCACAGATATCAGTGTAACCCAACTTTTGGGCGCTGCAAATGTGAGGGCACTAGCTAATAAGGAATTGATCATATATGTATTTGAAATGCCTAGACCTAAGCTTATTTGTAAGAAAATAACCATCTTCCCAGTCGCACGCAATGGGGTAACGATCCGGCTGCCCGAGGACACTAAAGCAGAATGCGGCAGCAAGGTCATCGCTGTCTCATCATGCATTAGGCCCCCATCATTAGCCTTTTGTAAGGAGGCACCGGCGAATAGCTGCGCTCAAGAGCTGCATTTTGGCGCCGTGGCCCACTGCGGCACCCAGCCGAACAACCTGCCCCCGATCTTGGAGATAGATGAGGGTATTGTGGTAATCAATGATGCCACCGCCATTGTGACCACCGACGACGGCCCCGAGCGAAATGTTACGGGAACGTACCTGGTAACCTTTGACCAGGTCGCACACGTCAACGGGACAAAATACACAAACTTCAGCAATGCGCCAAAGAGAGTCCCGGGCGTAGCTACCTCGGCGAGGATTAATGTCACCCGCCACCAAACGCTGTTGAGCCTGCCGTATCTTCACAAGCTGAATGAAGAAAATCTGCAGCACCTGACCGAAATCCGAACAAACCTTACAATCGGTTCCGCATTGGCCGCTGCCGTGGGCGTGGCGCTCTAATCGGCGTTTCCTGGTGGATGCGGCGCAGGCAGCAGAAGGGTAACACCATCGCGATCGAGCAGATGCTGAAAGGCATGGGCTTGACCGAGGACGGTCAAGTCTTGAAGGAGGGAGTAGTTAAGAAGAGTTAACTGAATTGTCCATTGGGTTGGACGAATTCTGAGTTAACAAGAGTTAACTGAATTGTCCATTCTGCGATATTGCAAGATAAGCCGTTTCGTTACCCGTGGGATCGCCGTCGTCGCGGTCGCCGGATGCCGGCCGCCACTGGACACCACACACGAGGCGCAAGGTCAGCACTTTTGCTGGACAGCGACAAGCGCCGTGGCTGGCAGCTAAGGGTCCGCAGCTCGGAGGTTTAGGTTCTTAAGTTAGTTATTAATTATCTGCCGAGTGGCATTCACGTCTTACGTCTCGCCTTGCGGGTATTAATCTCTCACTGTATTCATTACAAGTTTAATCAAATAAATAATACTTCATATCGAATACCCGCTTTGTATTTATATATTACTGAGTGGCATTCACGTCTTACGTCTCGCCTTGCGGGTATTAATCTCTCACTGTATTCATTACAAGTTTAATCAAATAAATAATACTTCATATCGAATACCCGCTTTGTATTTAAATATTACTTATAATCAGCTCAGATTTTGCTCAATTGTATATTTTTGGTATATTGGTATATAATGGTATATTTGTTCGTTAGCAAGCTATTTTTTTTTTATGATCGCATGGATGACTGGGGGTTGATTGTAGTCGGAAATTATGAGCAAACAAAAATATCGTGATGAGTGGGAGACCACTCATGGCTTAGCAGGAGCGCCAATAAAATGGATGCCTACTGTAAAGCATGCGAGTGTGAGGTCATGAGCAGACTGGCGTTTATAAAACAACACGCGGCTACCCAGAGGCATAAAGAGAAAATAAAATTCTTCTGTGGAAAGTCAAAGGTGAGTTCCTTATATGCTTTTTTATATGTCATTATTAACTAATATTTTCTTTAGATTGATGCGTTTTTCCAAGGCTCTTATCAATATCTTTTATATATTTGTATACCTAATTCAAATATTCATGCGTTTTAACTGACATTTTTGATGGTATTTTAGTGGTATATTCTAAAATATGAAATAGTATATTTTAGTATATTTTTGACGGATAAATGGTTCGATTTGTCCGGCGCGGTCACGCTGGTAATAACTCAACCATAAGTGCTACTGGTGACCTTTTAGTAGTTTTGGTGTCCTTATTTTATTTTTTTATTAAACGTGTTCAGTGGTTGCTTTTAGGAACCACCCTTAAAACACCCTCAACAGAAAAAAAGGGACGAAAAAGGACAAAATCGAAATATTTTGATATTATAAATATAACTGACTACAAGTTATTTATTTTTTAAATTGGAAATAAACTGATTCTGTATCGTTTGCAATCTTGAGAAGTTTTACCACAAACAAAATGTTTAAAAGTAAACAAGAAGGAAGTCTGGTGTATAAATGTACAGTTCGTCTACTCGATGATTCTGACGTAGTAGAATGCGAATTTCAGGTGAGTTTGAAATTTTGCAAAAAAATTAATTTTGTTCATAAAACTCACATATGTATATATTTATTTAATTGGGCTATATTTGTATTCCATTGGATCGGGTATTTAGAAATAAGGTATTACCATCTCCGAGCCCATAATGTATAAATACGTATTTGTATATGTACATATATATGTATGTATATGTTTGTGATCCTTGTAGCCTTGTAGTACCAATCAATCCACCACACAAAACTGGGCCAGCAAACTGAAGCAAAACACCGTTTCATGTATTCGTTAACACACGAAAGTTGACTATGAATTCAGCCTGAATTCATGAAATGGTGTACAAATTAGTTGCAACGGCTGGCGAAAAAAGTAAATAAGTGACGACGAAACAAGACAATTAATAGAAAATGTATGTGGAATCAAAAGGATCCCTTTTGACTGATGCCAAGGTGACTGAGCTTCTTGCGCTGGTGAACGAGGAAGATTTCACATCAAAATTGTTGCCAATATATGTATAAATTACACGTCTGGCAACTCTGCTGATATGATTTCATGTATTCTTCTCCGTCGGATAAACAGTGGCTACTTTAATTTCACGTATTCTAGAATTCATGAAATTCATAGCATAAACATAGTATTAGTCTACTAAAATGCAAAAATCTAAGAAATGGAAAGGAATATTCCAAAGCGATTAATTTATTTTAGTAGAGGAAGGATGTAGCTTTTTATCCAGTACTTATACAATAAATTATATCTATTGGTTTATTTTTTAATTGAATTTAGGACTGGTCGAGAACGTACGGTCGCGAACGTGCGATTTTTCCACACGTTTTCTAACTGTTTTCACCTCACTTTTTCCCATACATTAATTCATCATTTCTTAATAAACAGCTTTGTTGGCTTTTTGGAGAGACTTTGAGAAACAACTTTTACCAAGAATCATCTTTCCTATAAGGAAAAAAAATAATAGAAAACAAGACCATAAAATTATCAAAAAATACCGAAATAGTGAACTTTTGCTTATATTAATAGGTTTTCAGATCAAAGTTGATGAAATTATTTGGTAATTGGTTAATTTGGCTAAGTTTCCATATATTTAGAATATAATATCGGGACAAAAGTATATAGAGGTGTGTATTATTGTGTATTATTTATTGACTTTTAATTTTTTAGCCTCGTTTGACCCTTCCTCGTTTGACCCTTTCCCTGTTCGCAAAACAAACAAGACAGAGGCAAATGTTCAACGCGAGAAAAAGATTGCTATAATAAAATCTGTTGAGGCAAGACCATGCTTTTGGCATATAATGGAAAATAAGCTTTGTGATAATTTGGACATTTGTCTTCGTCTGCGTTGTACTTCCTCCTTGTTTGGCAACAATATATGCCACCACCAACACAATCACTTCATTGTCAGAGTTCATTTTCTTCCTTTCTTATTTCATTTGAACTTTCAAAATTGGAGCTATTTAAAAAACACAGCTGATTCATGAAAGTAACCATGCACGTTCTAGGTACTTGGATTAGTTTCATTTCACAAGCCTAGTACCAAAGACTACAATAACAAGAGGTTGCATGACAGACCAAAAAGCTGTTCTATGGCGGGGTTTTATGTTACACCCCATGGACAGAGGCCGCGCTCGGGGTTTCAATTCTCTTTTAAGCTATTCTTTTTCAATTTGAAAATATACAACAACAACATAAACCAATTAAAAACAAACTCGCGTCGAGAATCAATGTGCTGAATCATGCCCAACCAATGTAGTTGTTTTTGGAATCGCGGGACCCCGAACAGCTTCGAGTCTCGCTTCTAAGAGACTGCATTGTTGTTGCTAGGAAATTACCGGACCGAAACAGACGAGCTGAGCAGCCGACCCCGAGTATATAGGGAGAGAGCGGCAGTCAGAGACGAAGGATAGCCTAAAAGAGAATAGGAGTAAACCCCGCGCGCCCGTACCATAAAGCGTCGAACTAAAATTAAAAAGTATTTTGTTCCTGATGCAGTATCTTAGAATTGTTTAGTCTTTGCTGGTACTCAGTTCTGAAGAAATGGATATCGAGCAGAATCAGGGTTGATATTCGTATGGAAGCAATACAAATATTCTGCCAGCAGAACGGGTCTGCTAGGGTCATTCTGCTAGTAGTACTCAGAAAAAATGAATTGCCTATATAAGCTGAAAAAATATTTCATGGTATTTGTGGTATTCTGCTAGGCACGACAAATTGATTTGCCCAGTCAAATAAATGAAGAAATGTGCGTGAATGTGTGTGTGTTTACAATCGAAATACAAGGAAACCAAACACAAAGCTATGGATTGCAAAAAGCAACATATAAAAAGATTGGAGGAGTTTAGCGGCGAGGAGATTATAATATTAAAGAAAATCGAGCAGATGCAGGTGGTGATATGGAATTTGTCGGATAAAAAGCACTTTGATGCAACCGCAATAAGAGGTGCATGGGCGTGTGTGGCTGCAGAGATGAATAGAGAGTACAATTTAAAATAATTATAGAATATATGTTCATATGTATGTACTCCAGGTAATACGAGCAAAAAAGCTTGGAAATCGTTGAGGTATAAAGTTTGGGGATGAAGTTGGGGGATAAATTGGGAATATACAATATTTGTTTGCATTTCTGTTTCGCGAACAAGGATTTATTCAATATTGCGGTGCTTTATTCGTGCATTAACGTCCTGCAGCGCCACAGCGCCCACAAATAATTCCTGCTTGCGTTGATAAAAAATTTGAATTCTTAGCTGATATTATATGTATACAGTGTAACCGCAGGGCATGCACACCTGGTCACACTCGGTCGATAGTAGCGTAGGAAATAAAATGGTTTAAGGATGCTTTACATGGGGACATGTTTGCCGTCTGCATTTACTTGACGGTATCATTCGAAAAGAGGACTACTTACCAATTTTGAGCACCTATCTTCCCAATTTTTTGGAGAAATGTGCTTATCCCGAAAATGAAATTGTTTCAAAAACAGCATTTTCAGCTGATGGACTGTACAGCACAAAGTCTAAACCTCAATCCTATTGCAAACCTTTGGTCAAAAGTAAAAAGAAGACTCGGGCAGTACGAAGCAGCCTCAACAAATATGAGCAACCTTTGGGATGGTGTAATAGCCTTTTCCCACACAGTACATTAGAGGGGAACGGTGGGATTTTTCGACAGAGGTGAAACCACTATTCCCACAGAGTTGTTTCGAACAAATGTTGAGAACACAATCAAATCGGACCGATCAAGAAAGAACACGTCTGAACAGTTTCGAATTCAATTTTAGAGAGCCTCCATATTTATTCAAGCCCTTCTAGGGCGTTTTCAAGCTAATGTCTCTGTGGTGAATTATTAGCGGCTGAGCGAGTGTACTCGTAACAGCGCTTGTACTTAGCTTAAGAGAGCCTGTCGTATGGCTGGCTCTTAGTTAAGGGTTTGCTTCAAGTTTACATTTCATCCTTGTTTTTTATGTATTTTTTAATATAATGATGATGGCCCCCAGGCAACTGAATTGCCTAAACATCGGCCACGTTGACAGCCTACAAGCTTCAATCCCTCGGAATTGGTGCTAGGCGATGAATGGATCGCTTGTATATGCCCGAATTGTTTCTGACAACTGCCACGCGAACCTCTCCATCACTCCCTGGAATGGCCTCGACGACCACGCCTGTTATCCAGAGCTGGGGTGGCACGTTGTCTTCGTGGATTGCTACCACCGTTCCGGGTTGAAGGTTTTCCACGCCTTTGGTCCGTTTTGCTCGCGTTTGCAGACTCAGCAGATGATCCCTTGACCAGTCGCTCCAGAATCGCTGTTTGATTGCTGAGACGAGCTGCCATCTCTGCAAGTAGGTGAGGTTGCCGTCTGGCTTTGTCTGCGCGGCTGCGGGCGGCAGCGTTGCTAGCATTGTGCCGACGAGCAGATGCGCCGCACAGTGGGACATCAGACGCAAAGAGGTGGCAAAAGTCAAAAAATTTATGAGCGCTTTGGATAAAATGAATACACGCATCGCCAAACATTGAGGCGTTTGGCTTTTATATCGATTTAAGTGACGCTACCTCGCTCGAAAAACAGGCAAAAAAAGGCTGTCGCAGGTGCTAAATCCCATAAAAAATAATATTTTGGCCGTTTTTTGAGTTTGGTAAAGAAATATTCAATAAACGAATACAAAAAATATCTCGGGAAAATTTGATGAACTTTTTTTCTAAAGTCAGGTCAAAGTTGAAAAACAGCCCAAAAATGAGATCCATAAACTAATACATCCGTATATTTTATATATTAGACATGGGGGATACCAAAATAAATAAGCAAATAAATATTCTTTAGTAATTTTAAGCTTAAAAGATGCTATTTCAAATGTAGATAAAAATTAAAAAAAAAAAAAAAAATTTGACAAGCTTTTTATTCAAAAATATTTTTTTTTTTTGTAAATTTAAAAAAAAATATATTTTATCAATAATTAAATAAAAAAAAATGTTTTTTTATAAAATTAATTAAACGTTCTTTGTTGATACAAAAAAAATTTAAAAAAAGGTTTTTATGGCAAATATGCACCGGAAAAAGTTTAACTTTGACAATGTGTTGTTAAGCTTTCTGACACTGGAGCAAAATTTACTTTCGCAAGCTAAATTTTGAAGAAATAATCTTTCGAATGCAGTTTATTTCATGAAGATATCTTTATTTGTTCAGAAGTTATTAGTTTAGCAAGCTGAAATGGCCGAATGTCCCACTGTGCGCCGGTGTGACAACCTCTCCCTCGTTCGGACTGCCGCTGTCTACGATGAGTGGTCTCGAGTTCAGAACTGCCTCGACATTCACTATTATGGTGTACAGTTCGTCCTCATTGAGAATGGCGTTTCCCACAGCCCTGAGCATGAGGTGTTTGGCCGATTTTACGGCTGCCTCCCACAGGCCACCTATGTGCGGCGCTCTGGGCGGGATGAATTCGATGCTGAATCGGTGGGCAGCAGCACCACCGATTGAAGTCCTCCAAACGCTCTTTCAGCATGCGAGCAGCACCCACAAAGTTGGTGGCGTTGTCGCAATAGAGCTTGACAACAGGCCCACGACGACCCATGAACCTGGACAAACATAAGATAAAGAAAATATTAGAAGACAAGTCTTTCACTTGTTCGAGGTGTACGGCTTTGGAAGCAAAGCAGACGAAAACTGCTATACACGTCTTTATGGGCTGCTTCCCGCGGATGCCAAGTGACACTTTTACTGGACCGAATGGATCCACTCCGCTTACTTAAAATGGTACATTACCTTGCAGCTTTGACTTATAATGGAAACAATTAACGCATTGCCGGACGATGGAACTGCATTCTCGACGATTGTTGATTAGCCAAATAGTTTGCCTGAGAAGTCCAACCAGTGTCCTTGGCCCCGTATGACAGTTGGCTCGATCACAAATTTGCAGTTCTTTCGTAATAATAGGGGAAACTCAGCATTGTGAGCAATAGGGGCATGTAGTAAGCGACCTCCGACTCGCAAAAACGAGAACGTGCAACCACCAACTTTTTCAACCGAGAGAAACGGGTTTAACTTTTGAATGGATGTCCGCAGGGTAGATGATTTCTCGAGCCTTCGAATTTATTCATCAAATTCCACCCTTTGAATGGCTTCTACTACAGTGAGGAACGCAGCACCCAATTCGAAAGCTGACAGAGAATAGAAGTCCAATTGCCGTTCCTACGGTTGATGAATCGCCGCATGTAAGCCACGATGCTGACCACTTTCTTATATGATTCCTCGCTACAATGCTGAGGAACGGATTTGGCTCACTATCGGCCACGATGAGCGCCACGGTTGATTTCTTCTTCTCCAGGGCTAGATCTACTTCTGCGAGATGAATATGCGAATTTGTGGGCCATAACTTAGGTTCCTTTTGTAAAAACTTCAGGCCGTTGTACCAGAACGATGTGTTTAGCTCATCCACCGAGCATCCTCAAGACACTAAATCTGCCCGATTTTCCTTGAATGTCTGCAATACGATTGGATACAAATGATGGGTGCGTTTGTAACCAGCGTAGAACAACCTCAGAGTCGGACCATAACACGACATTCTCCACTGGAAAGCTGACGATGCTGCGTACTTCTTCCCAAAGTTTAGCTAACAAATGTGCTGCACACAGCTCCAATCTAGGCACAGTTTTGGCAGTTTGGCACCCTTGATTTTGCAGTTAATAAATGGACTGACACTCCACTTGTTTCAAACACTCTAACATACAGACAACAGCGATACACTCGTGTAGACGCGTCTGCAAAACCATGAACTTGGTACAATGCTCTTTGGCTGGTTATCACGAATCGTGGTATGGTTACCCTATTCAAGAGCGCAAAATCGTTCTTCATGCCAAGCCAACTATTTTCAAGGTCCCTTGGAACGGGATCATCCCAGTTGAGCCTAAGAAACCAAGCCTCCTGCAGAAATATTTTAGATTTAGTTACGAGCGGGCATAACAAGCCCAATGGATCGAAGAGGCTGGAAATGAACGATAGAATTGACCTCTTCGTTGTAGATTGATCCGCACTCACTGTTTTCAGACTATATATGAACACGTCATCACGTGGATTTCAAATTAAGCCCAGCGTTTTGAGGTCTTCCAGATCTCCATTTGATATCAGTGCTTTTTGTTGATGACCTGTTGTATTCTTGCAGTTTGACGCCCATTTTGTCAAAACAAATCCAGCTGGTTGTAGGATCTCACACAGTTCTCGACGAAGACTGATCATTTCGTCCTCATCATGACATCCGGTGAGGAGATCATCGACATAGAATTCGGTGACTAGCGCTTTTGCACCTAAAGGATTCGATTTCAAATGGGTGTCACTCAAATATTTCAGGCAACGAACCGCTAGAAATGGTGCGCTAGCCGTGCCGTATGTGACAGTATTCAGTCGATAGATTTGTATGGCACTCGTGACATCTCGTCTCCAAACAATCAGCCGAAAGTTTCGCTGCGCCTCGTCAAATTCTACCTGTCGGTACATTTTGGTAATGTCTGCAACAAGTGCGTATTTGCGACAGCGAAATCTGAGCAGAGTGGAATATAGACACGGCTGTATTGTTGGTCCCACCATGAACAGATCATTTAGGGATACTTGCGAAGTGGTTTTGCAAGATGCATCGAAAACCACTGTGGGCTTTGGGGTCCTGTGGATCTGCAGTGACCAGACACCACCCATCCAAATACCGTATTTTGCAAAGTTAGCGTATTTGCCTGCTTTAATTGGCCATCTTTTATTATGTCAAGGAAGGCGTCAGCTCCTAGCAGCAAATCCACCTTCTGGGGCTTATGGAAACCTGGATCGGCCAGTGGAAACTCTTTAGGGACTATCAACGAGTCTGATGGAACAGCTTTCTCTGGGTGATTTGAAAAGGACGAAGTCAGTTGCTATCTCAAAGTGATTGACTCGAGAACACACTGTGGTTTGCACCATTTGGGGCGCAGACAAGTTAGCCTTTCCAATTCCCAATAAGTTGATGTCTTTCCGGATGCGTTTTAATTGTAAGATTCGTGCAAGCTCCTCGGTTATAAAACTGACTTGAGAGTCCGAATCCAAGATCACCCTGGCTGGCTGAAGCTGACACGAGCCACCTTTTACATACACAATTGCTGTCGCCAGAACTTCCTGATCTGAATGCAAAGCCATAGCATGATTTGACGACAACTGATTCGACATTTCAGCATTCGACGCACCCTGAGACCCGACAACAATTAATACAAAGCAAATTTTGCAACAAAGCAACAATTTGCAAATCTAAATATAGTCATAACCGACACAGCTGAAAACGACGAACAACTAGTAATACAATGATCAGCGGATTTGCAGAACACACACTTTGATTCCTGGCATTTAGTTGATTGGGATACCGCCAGCGATGTTTTCCCAGGTTGCTTATTTTTTGGTTCTTGTGAACCTTTTCGACACCTAACCCGCCCGGAATTAGTCTCTTCGACCGACAAATGCTGAGATCGCTTGTTGAGAGCAGCTACACAATCCCTCCAAGAAGGAACTTTTAGGTAATCCAAATTTTCCTCCCACCTAGAACGAGTTTTCGAGTCAAATTTCGACATGACGATGTGTATCAGGAGGGCGTGAGCAATGACCTTGTCATCCCCCACAGATAGCAACGGCTCATATATGGCAGATACCGTATCAGTCAGTGACCGTAATGCACTAGCCGATGAACCCTGCATCGCCTGTAAATCAAAAAGTCTAGATATGCCATCCAAGCACATAAGGCACTCGTTATCATAGACCTGCTTTAGAACGTCAAGAGCCTAGGAATAATTTTGCTCTGTCACCTGGAAAGCCTTTACCGTACCTAATGCGTCGTTTTCTAAGCAGTTTAACAGGGGATTGAATTTTTCGACATTGCCTAGGGACATGTCGCTATCTATTATGCTTGTGAATAAGCAGATGAAATTTTTAAAGTCAGAGTAATTGCCACCGAACTTGGACAATTTCATCTTGGGCAGATTCCGTGTATGTGACATGGTTGTATTTAAGGCTGAATCGGTCAAACTACGCTGATTTCGTTTTTTATTAGCCATTAATAAAGTTTTAGTTGACACGCACAGTTCTTCAAGGTCGGAACGCGATGCTAATTCGGGGTCAATGTCGTCGATTTGAAATTGCAAAAAGAACGCGCGATCTATATATGCAATTAAAATACTAAAGCGGCATTCCAGCTCGAGTTGATTAGACGAGATCTTGTTGCTTTTTACTGCTTGCGCTATTCTGTCAATGTCCCTTTTCACAGCGTTTAATTTCCGCAAAATAATCACAGACTCGTATTCTTCTACAATCGAAGTATTGGTACTTGAGCCACCCCGCTTTTTCCCAGCCATTTTTCAATTAATAAGGAGTTCTTTATTTGAAACAAAAATTTCACTCGGAAGATCACTCAGCCTTTACTAGGCTATTTTCGCCCCAACGGTGAGAACAGTTGATGGAATGAATCCTTCGAATCCGAGAAGTCACTCAAGTTTGTGATCTGCTATGTTCTCTCCAGTGATGAGAACAGTTGACGGATTGTGTTAGACGAGCAACTCAGAAGATCACTCAAGTACGTGATCTGCTATCTTCCCTCCAGCGATGAGAACAGTTGACGGATTGTGTGAGAAGAGCCAACACTTCCACTCAGAAGATCACTCAAGTACGCGATCTACTATGTTCCCTCCAGCGATGAGAACAGTTGATAGGTTGTGTGAGAAGAGCAGACGTAGTGCACTCAATTTGTAGACTCGGCTCTTTTGGCTATGTTTGTTCGGCTATGTTGGTCATTGCGACAGCGAGAGAACGAAACGCAATAACAGCAAACAATAAACTTATGGGCTCGGCTCTGCTGGCTATGCAATGCGTTCCTATTTTCGGCTAAGCTAGCCGAAGCGAAAGAGAGCGAGAGAAAAAACTGCAATAACAGAAGCAAGCTATAAACTTGTGGGCTCGGCTCTGCTGCAAGCTTGCATAGGAGACCAATGACCTTACCAAGGAAGCGGTAATAATATTCTCTGACCGCTACGTTGCCGAATTTCTTGGGTACCGTACAATTCGGTGGCCCAACCAAGATTACATATGTATATGATTTATTTTTAAGTGTTCATTACATCAGCCATTTAATGGGAATTATGTGTGTGATAAACTCGCATACCCAGGTCCAAGTAGCTGGTCCGTTCCACGTTGAGACTTCCAAACTGTCCAACGAAGGATGAGTTGCTTGTTGATGGGCAACTCCAAATCTAAGTCCACGATATGTCCAGACAGCGATTAAGATCGTTCCACGGAGATCCAACATAATGAGTCCACCCGGGGGCGCCAAAATGTTTTATTTTTATTCAAGCCCTTCTAGGGCGTTTTCAAGCTAATGTCTCTGTGGTGAATTATTAGCGGCTGAGCGAGTGTACTTGTAACAGCGCTTGTTTGCTTCAAGCTTACATTTCATCCTTGTTCTTTATGTATTTTTTAATCTAATGATGATGGCCCCCAGGTAACTGAATTGCCTGGTACGGTACGGCAGGAAATTTGCCGAGTGTCGGTACCAGTAATAAGCAAAACATTATTTTAACATATAAATACATTTCTAAAACTTTTATTGTTTCTTTTTATTTATTCGCCTTCTTCTCCCAAAGAAATTGGAGCATTTCTAATTATACCCGGTACTCGAAGAGTAAAGAGGTATATTAGATTTGTGCAAAAAATGTATGTGTGTAACACCCAGAAGGAAGCGTTTCCGACCCCATAAAGTATATATATTCTTGATCAGCATCAATAGCCGAGTCGATATAGCTATGTCTGTCTGTCCGTCCGTCCATCCGTCCGTCCGTCCGTCTGTCCGTCTTTATTAGCGCCTATAACTCAAAGACTATAAAAGCTAGAGGAACACAATTTTGTATCCAGACTCCTGTCCTATCGCACTGTTACAAGTATATTTTTAAATTTCGCCCCGCCCCCTTCCGCCCACTCCAAGAACGAAAATCTGTGCCATGCACAATTTTAAAGATACGAGAAAACTAAAAACGTAGAATCGTAGAGAATGACAATATCTATCAAAGTGTTGAATCTGGATCAGATCGAATCATGAACATAGCCACAATGAAGAAAACCATTTCGAAATGCATCGTTCCCTCTCGCTCT
Organism: Drosophila helvetica; assembly: GCA_963969585.1. Taxonomy (NCBI): domain Eukaryota; kingdom Metazoa; phylum Arthropoda; class Insecta; order Diptera; family Drosophilidae; genus Drosophila; species Drosophila helvetica. Next base: position 32,575,922 of record OZ018402.1, on the reverse strand, counting down.
CTCTCACACACAGGGTTGGGCGCTGTGCCCATTCGTCCAGATGAGCGCCTAGATCTCAGAGACTATAAGAGCTAGAGCAACCAAACTCTCTATCCATGCTCCTGTGATATCACGTCAGTACAAGTGTATTTCAAAATTTGGCCACGCCCCCTTCCGCCCCCACAAAAGTTGAAAATCTACAATTTTGAAGATACGGGAAAACCAAAAACGCAAAATCATAGAAAATTACCATATCTATCAGAGTATTGAATCTGGATCAGATCGGATCATAAATATAGTCAGAAGGAACAAATGAAATTTCAGTGGCCTTCCAAGCGCAGACTCATTCCCTCTCTCTCTCGCACACAGCCGTGTATGTATATGTAGGAAGTAGATTTAGACATGTAGAAAAGACAGATGTAAAAAAGTATGTAAACAAAAATGGAAATAATATATATAAATCTCCGAAAAGGTTGACTTAATTTTTTGTTGTCTTTTTTGGGTAAAACTAAATTTATCCCTTTTGCGAACATGTAATAATGTAATTTATTACAAGCTCACATACATATATACTGACTGAGTACCGGGTATAAAGTAGAGCCGCGGCGGTAGACGCGGCTCACAACGTTCACCCTCGTTTTAAATTGAGCATCTGCCAGAAGAAAACCTCCCGGCTCGTCGCTATTTGCTGCAGAATATCAGTTATTCTTGTCATTCATTCTGTACATTTTCACAGTGAATTCCACTTGTTATTGCACTGTTTTATGTATTTTAGAAGCGGTAGATCACTTTTTGTCTTCGTCATAGCACTAACCATACAGTACATAGATGAGACATTTCATACAAACGGCTGTCGCAAGCGAAGTCTGAGATTTGCAGTACCAAGCGTTCGGCTCGGTACAGCAAATGTTCGGCTCATGACGCGGCGCTAGCCGAAGCCGACAGCAACGAAGCAATGGCATTGGTGTGTGTGTGTTATTATACACAACAAATTTTTGATTGTAGGCATTGTCAGTTCTTGGGCTCTTGGGTTTTTGGTTTCTGTTTTATTTTGTTTTGCTTCAGCGTATTTGGATGTATGGGTGCACATATATGCTCACGTACATTGTTTAAGTATTGCTGCTGGTAGAACGAAATTTCTCAATTCCCTTAAGATTCTTGGATTTCTGTGCTTGTTACCCTTTACTTTAGCATTTTTAGAGTCGACACGTTTGAAGACACTTGCCTTATAATATCAGAATAACTCTTGTTTTGTATATGCTCTAGATGATAATTTTGTTTAATATAGAAAATATGAATATATAAGCGGATATGCATATGTAAATATATACATATAATATATTTCATACATAACTCCTATTGGAATAATTGTCCATTAGAGTATTCAGGGTGCAAATTGTGAATAAGCAAATAATTTTCATTTAATATATATATTTGTATATAATTAAGTCGTATAAACATTAAGACTATACAGCTTGTACTATATATACACACATGAATATTTAATTGTATGGTATATCATATAATATATTAATATATATATATATTATATGTATATGATCACATACAAAAAAGTTATATGCGCTGAAAAAATTATATATGTTTATGTTTATCAGCCATTATTATGGATATTAATGACATATAAATAGGT